>JAVGWX010000002.1:157045315-157497073 GCA_036924085.1 Ariolimax columbianus | reverse complement strand
TATTATCGAGGAGAAAGAGTAGCCTAGGACCGTGCACGCTGGCGGGATATTGTCGGCTAGAAGAAAGAGTAGCCTAGAACCGTGCACGCTGGTGGGATATTGTCGGCTAGAAGAAAGAGTAGCCTAGAACCGTGCACGCTGGTGGGATATTGTCGGCTAGAAGAAAGAGTAGTCTAGGACCGTGCACGCTGGTGGGATATTGTCGGCTAGAAGAAAGAGTAGCCTAGAACCGTGCACGCTGGCGAGATATTATCGAGGAGAAAGAGTAGTATAGGATCGTGCACGCTGGCCGGATATTATCGAGGAGAAAGAGTAGTCTAGGACCGTGCACGCTGGCGGGATATTATCGAGGACAAAGAGTAGCCAAGGACCGTGCACGCTGGCGGGATAATATCGAGGAGAAAGAGTAGTCTAGGACCGTGCACGCTGGCGGGATATTATCGAGGACAAAGAGTAGTCTAGGACCGTGCACGCTGGCGGGATATTATCGAGGAGAAAGAGTAGTCTAGGACCGTGCACGCTGGCGGATATTATCGAGGAGAAAGAGTAGTCTAGGACCGTGCACGCTGGCGGGATATTATGGAGGAGAAAGAGTAATCTAGGACCGTGCACGCTGGCGGGATATTATCGAGAAGAAAGAGTAGCCTAGGACCGTGCACGCTGGTGGGATGTTGTCGGCTAGAAGAAAAAGTAGCCTAGGACCGTGCACGCTGGTGGGATATTGTCGGCTAGAAGAAAGAGTAGCCTAGGTCCGTGCACGCTGGTGGGATATTGTCGGCTAGAAGAAAGAGTAGCCTAGGACCGTGCACGCTGGTGGGATATTGTCGGCTAGAAGAAAGAGTAGTCTAGGACCGTGCACGCTGGCGGATATTCTCGGCTAGAAGAAGAGTAGTCTAGGACCGTGCACGCTGACGGATATTCTCGGCTAGAAGAAAGAGTAGTCTAGGACCGTGCACGCTAGCGGCATATTGTCGGCTAGAAGAAAGAGTAGCCCAGGACCGTGCACGCTGGTGGATATTTTCGGCTAGAAGAAAGAGTAGCCTAGGTCCGTGCACGCTGGCGGGATATTATCGAGGAGAAAGAGTAGCCTAGGACCGTGCACGCTGGCGGGATATTGTCGGCTAGAAGAAAGAGTAGCCTAGGACCGTGCACGCTGGTGGGATATTTTCGGCTAGAAGAAAGAGTAGCCTAGGTCCGTGCACGCTGGCGGGATATTATCGAGGAGAAAGAGTAGCCTAGGACCGTGCACGCTGGCGGGATATTATCAAGGAGAAAGAGTAGTCTAGGACCGTGCACGCTGGCGGGATATTATCGAGGAGAAAGAGTAGTCTAGGACCGTGCACGCTGGCGGGATATTATCGAGGAGAAAGAGTAGCCTAGGTCCGTGCACGCTGGCGGGATATTATCGAGGAGAAAGAGTAGCCTAGGACCGTGCACGCTGGCGGGATATTGTCGGATAGAAGAAAGAGTAGCCTAGAACCGTGCACGCTGGTGGGATATTGTCGGCTAGAAGAAAGAGTAGCCTAGAACCGTGCACGCTGGTGGGATATTGTCGGCTAGAAGAAAGAGTAGTCTAGGACCGTGCACGCTGGTGGGATATTGTCGGCTAGAAGAAAGAGTAGCCTAGAACCGTGCACGCTGGCGAGATATTATCGAGGAGAAAGAGTAGTATAGGATCGTGCACGCTGGCCGGATATTATCGAGGAGAAAGAGTAGTCTAGGACCGTGCACGCTGGCGGGATATTATCGAGGAGAAAGAGTAGCTAAGGACCGTGCACGCTGGCGGGATAATATCGAGGAGAAAGAGTAGTCTAGGACCGTGCACCCTGGCGGGATATTATCGAGGAGAAAGAGTAGTCTAGGACCGTGCACGCTGGCGGGATATTATCGAGGAGAAAGAGTAGTCTAGGACCGTGCACGCTGGCGGGATATTATCGAGGAGAAAGAGTAGTCTAGGACCGTGCACGCTGGCGGGATATTATAGAGGAGAAAGAGTAATCTAGGACCGTGCACGCTGGCGGGATATTATCGAGAAGAAAGAGTAGCCTAGGACCGTGCACGCTGGCAGGATGTTGTCGGCTAGAAGAAAAAGTAGCCTAGGACCGTGCACGCTGGTGGGATATTGTCGGCTAGAAGAAAGAGTAGCCTAGGTCCG
This sequence comes from Ariolimax columbianus, assembly GCA_036924085.1. NCBI lineage: Eukaryota > Metazoa > Mollusca > Gastropoda > Stylommatophora > Arionidae > Ariolimax > Ariolimax columbianus. The sequence goes on along the minus strand of JAVGWX010000002.1, from coordinate 157,494,918 downwards.
TGCACGCTGGTGGGATATTGTCGGCTAGAAGAAAGAGTAGCCTAGGACCGTGCACGCTGGTGGGGTATTGTCGGCTAGAAGAAAGAGTAGCCTAGGACCCTGCACGCTGGTGGGATATTGTCGGCTAGAAGAAAGAGTAGTCTAGGACCGTGCACGCTGGCGGGATGTAGTCGGCTAGAAGAAAGAGTAGCCTAGGACCGTGCACGCTGGCGGGATATTCTCGGCTAGAAGAAAGAGTAGTCTAGGACCGTGCACGCTAGCGGGATATTGTCGGCTAGAAGAAAGAGTAGCCTAGGACCGTGCACGCTGGTGGGATATTTTCGGCTAGAAGAAAGAGTAGCCTAGGTCCGTGCACGCTGGCGGGATATTATCGAGGAGAAAGAGTAGCCTAGGACCGTGCACGCTGGCGGGATATTGTCGGCTAGAAGAAAGAGTAGCCTAGGACCGTGCACGCTGGTGGGATATTTTCGGCTAGAAGAAAGAGTAGCCTAGGTCCGTGCACGCTGGCGGGATATTATCGAGGAGAAAGAGTAGCCTAGGACCGTGCACGCTGGCGGGATATTATCGAGCAGAAAGAGTAGTCTAGGACCGTGCACGCTGGCGGGATATTATCGAGGAGAAAGAGTAGTCTAGGACCGTGCACGCTGGCGGGATATTATCGAGGAGAAAGAGTAGTCTAGGACCGTGCACGCTGGCGGGATATTATCGAGGAGAAAGAGTAGTCTAGGACCGTGCACGCTAGCGGGATATTATCGAGGAGAAAGAGTAGCCAAGGACCGTGCACGCTGGCGGGATAATATCGAGGAGAAAGTGTAGTCTAGGACCGTGCACGCTGGCGGGATATTATCGAGGAGAAAGAGTAGTTTAGGACCGTGCACGCTGGCGGGATATTATCGAGGAGAAAGAGTAGTCTAGGACCGTGCACGCTGGCGGGATATTATCGAGGAGAAAGAGTAGTCTAGGACCGTGCACGCTAGCGGGATATTATCGAGGAGAAAGAGTAGCCAAGGACCGTGCACGCTGGCGGGATATTATCGAGGAGAAAGAGTAGTCTAGGACCGTGCACGCTGGCGGGATATTATCGAGGAGAAAGAGTAGTCTAGGACCGTGCACTCTGGCGGGATATTATCGAGGAGAAAGAGTAGTCTAGGACCATGCACGCTGGCGGGATATTATGGAGGAGAACGAGTAATCTAGGACCGTGCACGCTGGCGGGATATTATCGAGAAGAAAGAGTAGCCTAGGACCGTGCACGCTGGCAGGATGTTGTCGGCTAGAAGAAAAAGTAGCCTAGGACCGTGTACGCTGGTGGGATATTGTCGGCTAGAAGAAAGAGTAGCCTAGGTCCGTGCACGCTGGTGGGATATTGTCGGCTAGAAGAAAGAGTAGCCCAGGACCGTGCACGCTGGTGGGATATTGTCGGCTAGAAGAAAGAGTAGCCTAGGATCCTGCACGCTGGTGGGATATTGTCGGCTAGAAGAAAGAGTAGTCTAGGACCGTGCACGCTGGCGGGATGTAGTCGGCTAGAAGAAAGAGTAGCCTAGGACCGTGCACGCTGGCGGGATATTCTCGGCTAGAAGAAAGAGTAGTCTAGGACCGTGCACGCTGGCGGGATATTATCGAGGAGAAAGAGTAGTCTAGGACCGTGCACGCTGGCGGGATATTATCGAGGAGAAAGAGTAGTATAGGACCGTGCACGCTGGCCGGATATTATCGAGGAGAAAGAGTAGTCTAGGACCGTGCACGCTGGCGGGATATTATCGAGGAGAAAGAGTAGCCAAGGACCGTGCACGCTGGCGGGATATTATCGAGGAGAAAGAGTAGCCAAGGACCGTGCACGCTGGCGGGATAATATCGAGGAGAAAGAGTAGTCTAGGACCGTGCACGCTGGCGGGATATTATCGAGGAGAAAGAGTAGTCTAGGACCATGCACGCTGGCGGGATATTATCGAGGAGAAAGAGTAGTCTAGGACCGTGCACGCTGGCGGGATATTATGGAGGAGAAAGAGTAATCTAGGACCGTGCACGCTGGCGGGATATTATCGAGAAGAAAGAGTAGCCTAGGACCGTGCACGCTGGCAGGATGTTGTCGGCTAGAAGAAAAAGTAGCCTAGGACCGTGCACGCTGGTGGGATATTGTCGGCTAGAAGAAAGAGTAGCCTAGGTCCGTGCACGCTGGTGGGATATTGTCGGCTAGAAGAAAGAGTAGCCTAGGACCGTGCACGCTGGTGGGGTATTGTCGGCTAGAAGAAAGAGTAGCCTAGGACCCTGCACGCTGGTGGGATATTGTCGGCTAGAAGAAAGAGTAGTCTAGGACCGTGCACGCTGGCGGGATGTAGTCGGCTAGAAGAAAGAGTAGCCTAGGACCGTGCACGCTGGCGGGATATTCTCGGCTAGAAGAAAGAGTAGTCTAGGACCGTGCACGCTAGCGGGATATTGTCGGCTAGAAGAAAGAGTAGCCTAGGACCGTGCACGCTGGTGGGATATTTTCGGCTAGAAGAAAGAGTAGCCTAGGTCCGTGCACGCTGGCGGGATATTATCGAGGAGAAAGAGTAGCCTAGGACCGTGCACGCTGGCTGGATATTGTCGGCTAGAAGAAAGAGTAGCCTAGAACCGTGCACGCTGGTGGGATATTGTCGGCTAGAAGAAAGAGTAGCCTAGAACCGTGCACGCTGGTGGGATATTGTCGGCTAGAAGAAAGAGTAGTCTAGGACCGTGCACGCTGGTGGGATATTGTCGGCTAGAAGAAAGAGTAGCCTAGAACCGTGCACGCTGGCGAGATATTATCGAGGAGAAAGAGTAGTATAGGATCGTGCACGCTGGCCGGATATTATCGAGGAGAAAGAGTAGTCTAGGACCGTGCACGCTGGCGGGATATTATCGAGGAGAAAGAGTAGCCAAGGACCGTGCACGCTGGCGGGATAATATCGAGGAGAAAGAGTAGTCTAGGACCGTGCACGCTGGCGGGATATTATCGAGGAGAAAGAGTAGTCTAGGACCGTGCACGCTGGCGGGATATTATCGAGGAGAAAGAGTAGTCTAGGACCGTGCACGCTGGCGGGATATTATCGAGGAGAAAGAGTAGTCTAGGACCGTGCACGCTGGCGGGATATTATGGAGGAGAAAGAGTAATCTAGGACCGTGCACGCTGGCGGGATATTATCGAGAAGAAAGAGTAGCCTAGGACCGTGCACGCTGGCAGGATGTTGTCGGCTAGAAGAAAAAGTAGCCTAGGACCGTGCACGCTGGTGGGATATTGTCGGCTAGAAGAAAGAGTAGCCTAGGTCCGTGCACGCTGGTGGGATATTGTCGGCTAGAAGAAAGAGTAGCCTAGGACCGTGCACGCTGGTGGGGTATTGTCGGCTAGAAGAAAGAGTAGCCTAGGACCCTGCACGCTGGTGGGATATTGTCGGCTAGAAGAAAGAGTAGTCTAGGACCGTGCACGCTGGCGGGATGTAGTCGGCTAGAAGAAAGAGTAGCCTAGGACCGTGCACGCTGACGGATATTCTCGGCTAGAAGAAAGAGTAGTCTAGGACCGTGCACGCTAGCGGCATATTGTCGGCTAGAAGAAAGAGTAGCCTAGGACCGTGCACGCTGGTGGGATATTTTCGGCTAGAAGAAAGAGTAGCCTAGGTCCGTGCACGCTGGCGGGATATTATCGAGGAGAAAGAGTAGCCTAGGACCGTGCACGCTGGCGGGATATTGTCGGCTAGAAGAAAGAGTAGCCTAGGACCGTGCACGCTGGTGGGATATTTTCGGCTAGAAGAAAGAGTAGCCTAGGTCCGTGCACGCTGGCGGGATATTATCGAGGAGAAAGAGTAGCCTAGGACCGTGCACGCTGGCGGGATATTATCGAGGAGAAAGAGTAGTCTAGGACCGTGCACGCTGGCGGGATATTATCGAGGAGAAAGAGTAGTCTAGGACCGTGCACGCTGGCGGGATATTATCGAGGAGAAAGAGTAGCCTAGGTCCGTGCACGCTGGCGGGATATTATCGAGGAGAAAGAGTAGCCTAGGACCGTGCACGCTGGCGGGATATTGTCGGATAGAAGAAAGAGTAGCCTAGAACCGTGCACGCTGGTGGGATATTGTCGGCTAGAAGAAAGAGTAGCCTAGAACCGTGCACGCTGGTGGGATATTGTCGGCTAGAAGAAAGAGTAGTCTAGGACCGTGCACGCTGGTGGGATATTGTCGGCTAGAAGAAAGAGTAGCCTAGAACCGTGCACGCTGGCGAGATATTATCGAGGAGAAAGAGTAGTATAGGATCGTGCACGCTGGCCGGATATTATCGAGGAGAAAGAGTAGTCTAGGACCGTGCACGCTGGCGGGATATTATCGAGGAGAAAGAGTAGCTAAGGACCGTGCACGCTGGCGGGATAATATCGAGGAGAAAGAGTAGTCTAGGACCGTGCACCCTGGCGGGATATTATCGAGGAGAAAGAGTAGTCTAGGACCGTGCACGCTGGCGGGATATTATCGAGGAGAAAGAGTAGTCTAGGACCGTGCACGCTGGCGGGATATTATCGAGGAGAAAGAGTAGTCTAGGACCGTGCACGCTGGCGGGATATTATGGAGGAGAAAGAGTAATCTAGGACCGTGCACGCTGGCGGGATATTATCGAGAAGAAAGAGTAGCCTAGGACCGTGCACGCTGGCAGGATGTTGTCGGCTAGAAGAAAAAGTAGCCTAGGACCGTGCACGCTGGTGGGATATTGTCGGCTAGAAGAAAGAGTAGCCTAGGTCCGTGCACGCTGGTGGGATATTGTCGGCTAGAAGAAAGAGTAGCCTAGGACCGTGCACGCTGGTGGGGTATTGTCGGCTAGAAGAAAGAGTAGCCTAGGACCCTGCACGCTGGTGGGATATTGTCGGCTAGAAGAAAGAGTAGTCTAGGACCGTGCACGCTGGCGGGATGTAGTCGGCTAGAAGAAAGAGTAGCCTAGGACCGTGCACGCTGGCGGGATATTCTCGGCTAGAAGAAAGAGTAGTCTAGGACCGTGCACGCTAGCGGGATATTGTCGGCTAGAAGAAAGAGTAGCCTAGGACCGTGCACGCTGGTGGGATATTTTCGGCTAGAAGAAAGAGTAGCCTAGGTCCGTGCACGCTGGCGGGATATTATCGAGGAGAAAGAGTAGCCTAGGACCGTGCACGCTGGCGGGATATTGTCGGCTAGAAGAAAGAGTAGCCTAGGACCGTGCACGCTGGTGGGATATTTTCGGCTAGAAGAAAGAGTAGCCTAGGTCCGTGCACGCTGGCGGGATATTATCGAGGAGAAAGAGTAGCCTAGGACCGTGCACGCTGGCGGGATATTATCGAGCAGAAAGAGTAGTCTAGGACCGTGCACGCTGGCGGGATATTATCGAGGAGAAAGAGTAGTCTAGGACCGTGCACGCTGGCGGGATATTATCGAGGAGAAAGAGTAGTCTAGGACCGTGCACGCTGGCGGGATATTATCGAGGAGAAAGAGTAGTCTAGGACCGTGCACGCTAGCGGGATATTATCGAGGAGAAAGAGTAGCCAAGGACCGTGCACGCTGGCGGGATAATATCGAGGAGAAAGTGTAGTCTAGGACCGTGCACGCTGGCGGGATATTATCGAGGAGAAAGAGTAGTTTAGGACCGTGCACGCTGGCGGGATATTATCGAGGAGAAAGAGTAGTCTAGGACCGTGCACGCTGGCGGGATATTATCGAGGAGAAAGAGTAGTCTAGGACCGTGCACGCTAGCGGGATATTATCGAGGAGAAAGAGTAGCCAAGGACCGTGCACGCTGGCGGGATATTATCGAGGAGAAAGAGTAGTCTAGGACCGTGCACGCTGGCGGGATATTATCGAGGAGAAAGAGTAGTCTAGGACCGTGCACTCTGGCGGGATATTATCGAGGAGAAAGAGTAGTCTAGGACCATGCACGCTGGCGGGATATTATGGAGGAGAACGAGTAATCTAGGACCGTGCACGCTGGCGGGATATTATCGAGAAGAAAGAGTAGCCTAGGACCGTGCACGCTGGCAGGATGTTGTCGGCTAGAAGAAAAAGTAGCCTAGGACCGTGTACGCTGGTGGGATATTGTCGGCTAGAAGAAAGAGTAGCCTAGGTCCGTGCACGCTGGTGGGATATTGTCGGCTAGAAGAAAGAGTAGCCCAGGACCGTGCACGCTGGTGGGATATTGTCGGCTAGAAGAAAGAGTAGCCTAGGACCCTGCACGCTGGTGGGATATTGTCGGCTAGAAGAAAGAGTAGTCTAGGACCGTGCACGCTGGCGGGATGTAGTCGGCTAGAAGAAAGAGTAGCCTAGGACCGTGCACGCTGGCGGGATATTCTCGGCTAGAAGAAAGAGTAGTCTAGGACCGTGCACGCTGGCGGGATATTATCGAGGAGAAAGAGTAGTCTAGGACCGTGCACGCTGGCGGGATATTATCGAGGAGAAAGAGTAGTATAGGACCGTGCACGCTGGCCGGATATTATCGAGGAGAAAGAGTAGTCTAGGACCGTGCACGCTGGCGGGATATTATCGAGGAGAAAGAGTAGCCAAGGACCGTGCACGCTGGCGGGATATTATCGAGGAGAAAGAGTAGTATAGGATCGTGCACGCTGGCGGGATATTATCGAGGAGAAAGAGTAGTCTAGGACCGTGCACGCTGGTGTGATATTATCGAGGAGAAAGAGTAGTCTGGGACCGTGCACGCTGGCGGGATATTATCGAGGAGAAAGAGTAGTCTAGGACCGTGCACGCTGGCGGGATATTATCGAGGAGAAAGAGTAATCTAGGACCGTGCACGCTGGCGGGATATTATCGAGAAGAAAGAGTAGCCTAGGACCGTGCACGCTGGCAGGATGTTGTCGGCTAGAAGAAAGAGTAGCCTAGGACCGTGCACGCTGGTGGGATATTGTCGGCTAGAATAAAGAGTAGCCTAGGTCCGTGCACGCTGGTGGGATAATGTCGGCTAGAAGAAAGAGTAGCCTAGGACCGTGCACGCTGGTGGGATATTGTCGGCTAGAAGAAAGAGTAGCCTAGGACCCTGCACGCTGGTGGGATATTGTCGGCTAGAAGAAAGAGTAGTCTAGGACCGTGCACGCTGGCGGGATATAGTCGGCTAGAAGAAAGAGTAGCATAGGACCGTGCACGCTGGCGGGATATTCTCGGCTAGAAGAACGAGTAGTCTAGGACCGTGCACGCTAGCGGAATATTGTCGGCTAGAAGAAAGAGTAGCCTAGGACCGTGCAGGCTGGCGGGATATTGTCAGCTAGAAGAAAGAGTAGTCTAGGACCGTGCAAGCTGGCGGGATATTGTCGGCTAGAAGAAGGAGTAGTCTAGGACCGTGCACGCTGGCGGGATATTCTCGGCTAGAAGAAAGAGTAGCCTAGGACCGTGCACGCTGGCGGGATATTGTCGGCTAGAAGAAAGAGTAGCCTAGGACCGTGCACGCTGGTGGGATATTGTCGGCTAGAAGAAAGAGTAGCCTAGGACCGTTCACGCTGGTGGGATATTGTCGGCTAGAAGAAAGAGTAGCCTAGGACCGTGCACGCTGGTGGGATATTGTCGGCTAGAAGAAAGAGTAGCCTAGGACCGTGCACGCTGGTGGGATATTGTCGGCTAGAAGAAAGAGTAGCCTAGGACCGTGCACGCTGGTGGGATATTGTCGGCTAGAAGAAAGAGTAGTCTAGGACCGTGCACGCTGGCGGGATGTAGTCGGCTAGAAGAAAGAGTAGCCTACGTCCGTGCACGCTGGCGGGATATTGTCGGCTTGAAGAAAGAGTAGCCTAGGACCGTGCACGCTGGTGGGATATTGTCGGCTAGAAGAAAGAGTAGCCTAGGACCGTGCACGCTGGTGGGATATTGTCGGCTAGAAGAAAGAGTAGCCTAGGACCGTGCACGCTGGTGGGATATTGTCGGCTAGAAGAAAGAGTAGCCTAGGACCGTTCACGCTGGTGGGATATTGTCGGCTAGAAGAAAGAGTAGTCTAGAACCGTGCACGCTGGTGGGATATTGTCGGCTAGAAGAAAGAGTAGTCTAGGACCGTGCACGCTGGTGGGATATTGTCGGCTAGAAGAAAGAGTAGCCTAGAACCGTGCACGCTGGCGGGATATTATCGAGGAGAAAGAGTAGTATAGGACCGTGCACGCTGGCCGGATATTATCGAGGAGAAAGTGTAGTCTAGGACCGTGCACGCTGGCGGGATATTATCGAGGAGAAAGAGTAGCCAAGGACCGTGCACTCTGGCGGGATATTATCGAGGAGAAAGAGTAGTCTAGGACCGTGCACGCTGGCGGGATATTATCGCGGAGAAAGAGTAGTCTAGGACCGTGCACGCTGGCGGGATATTATCGAGGAGAAAGAGTAGTCTAGGACCGTGCACGCTGGCGGGATATTATCGAGAAGAAAGAGTAGTCTAGGACCGTGCACGCTGGCGGGATATTATCGAGGAGAAAGAGTAATCTAGGACCGTGCACGCTGGCGGGATATTATCGAGAAGAAAGAGTAGCCTAGGACCGTGCACGCTGGCAGGATGTTGTCGGCTAGAAGAAAGAGTAGCCTAGGACCGTGCACGCTGGTGGGATATTGTCGACTAGAAGAAAGAGTAGCCTAGGTCCGTGCACGCTGGTGGGATATTGTCGGCTAGAAGAAAGAGTAGCCTAGGACCGTGCACGCTGGCGGGATATTGTCGGCTAGAAGAAAGAGTAGCCTAGGACCCTGCACGCTGGTGGGATATTGTCGGCTAGAAGAAAGAGTAGCCTAGAACCGTGCACGCTGGCGAGATATTATCGAGGAGAAAGAGTAGTATAGGATCGTGCACGCTGGCCGGATATTATCGAGGAGAAAGAGTAGTCTAGGACCGTGCACGCTGGCGGGATATTATCGAGGAGAAAGAGTAGCTAAGGACCGTGCACGCTGGCGGGATAATATCGAGGAGAAAGAGTAGTCTAGGACCGTGCACCCTGGCGGGATATTATCGAGGAGAAAGAGTAGTCTAGGACCGTGCACGCTGGCGGGATATTATCGAGGAGAAAGAGTAGTCTAGGACCGTGCACGCTGGCGGGATATTATCGAGGAGAAAGAGTAGTCTAGGACCGTGCACGCTGGCGGGATATTATGGAGGAGAAAGAGTAATCTAGGACCGTGCACGCTGGCGGGATATTATCGAGAAGAAAGAGTAGCCTAGGACCGTGCACGCTGGCAGGATGTTGTCGGCTAGAAGAAAAAGTAGCCTAGGACCGTGCACGCTGGTGGGATATTGTCGGCTAGAAGAAAGAGTAGCCTAGGTCCGTGCACGCTGGTGGGATATTGTCGGCTAGAAGAAAGAGTAGCCTAGGACCGTGCACGCTGGTGGGGTATTGTCGGCTAGAAGAAAGAGTAGCCTAGGACCCTGCACGCTGGTGGGATATTGTCGGCTAGAAGAAAGAGTAGTCTAGGACCGTGCACGCTGGCGGGATGTAGTCGGCTAGAAGAAAGAGTAGCCTAGGACCGTGCACGCTGGCGGGATATTCTCGGCTAGAAGAAAGAGTAGTCTAGGACCGTGCACGCTAGCGGGATATTGTCGGCTAGAAGAAAGAGTAGCCTAGGACCGTGCACGCTGGTGGGATATTTTCGGCTAGAAGAAAGAGTAGCCTAGGTCCGTGCACGCTGGCGGGATATTATCGAGGAGAAAGAGTAGCCTAGGACCGTGCACGCTGGCGGGATATTGTCGGCTAGAAGAAAGAGTAGCCTAGGACCGTGCACGCTGGTGGGATATTTTCGGCTAGAAGAAAGAGTAGCCTAGGTCCGTGCACGCTGGCGGGATATTATCGAGGAGAAAGAGTAGCCTAGGACCGTGCACGCTGGCGGGATATTATCGAGCAGAAAGAGTAGTCTAGGACCGTGCACGCTGGCGGGATATTATCGAGGAGAAAGAGTAGTCTAGGACCGTGCACGCTGGCGGGATATTATCGAGGAGAAAGAGTAGTCTAGGACCGTGCACGCTGGCGGGATATTATCGAGGAGAAAGAGTAGTCTAGGACCGTGCACGCTAGCGGGATATTATCGAGGAGAAAGAGTAGCCAAGGACCGTGCACGCTGGCGGGATAATATCGAGGAGAAAGTGTAGTCTAGGACCGTGCACGCTGGCGGGATATTATCGAGGAGAAAGAGTAGTTTAGGACCGTGCACGCTGGCGGGATATTATCGAGGAGAAAGAGTAGTCTAGGACCGTGCACGCTGGCGGGATATTATCGAGGAGAAAGAGTAGTCTAGGACCGTGCACGCTAGCGGGATATTATCGAGGAGAAAGAGTAGCCAAGGACCGTGCACGCTGGCGGGATATTATCGAGGAGAAGGAGTAGTCTAGGACCGTGCACGCTGGCGGGATATTATCGAGGAGAAAGAGTAGTCTAGGACCGTGCACTCTGGCGGGATATTATCGAGGAGAAAGAGTAGTCTAGGACCATGCACGCTGGCGGGATATTATGGAGGAGAACGAGTAATCTAGGACCGTGCACGCTGGCGGGATATTATCGAGAAGAAAGAGTAACCTAGGACCGTGCACGCTGGCAGGATGTTGTCGGCTAGAAGAAAAAGTAGCCTAGGACCGTGTACGCTGGTGGGATATTGTCGGCTAGAAGAAAGAGTAGCCTAGGTCCGTGCACGCTGGTGGGATATTGTCGGCTAGAAGAAAGAGTAGCCCAGGACCGTGCACGCTGGTGGGATATTGTCGGCTAGAAGAAAGAGTAGCCTAGGACCCTGCACGCTGGTGGGATATTGTCGGCTAGAAGAAAGAGTAGTCTAGGACCGTGCACGCTGGCGGGATGTAGTCGGCTAGAAGAAAGAGTAGCCTAGGACCGTGCACGCTGGCGGGATATTCTCGGCTAGAAGAAAGAGTAGTCTAGGACCGTGCACGCTGGCGGGATATTATCGAGGAGAAAGAGTAGTCTAGGACCGTGCACGCTGGCGGGATATTATCGAGGAGAAAGAGTAGTATAGGACCGTGCACGCTGGCCGGATATTATCGAGGAGAAAGAGTAGTCTAGGACCGTGCACGCTGGCGGGATATTATCGAGGAGAAAGAGTAGCCAAGGACCGTGCACGCTGGCGGGATATTATCGAGGAGAAAGAGTAGTATAGGATCGTGCACGCTGGCGGGATATTATCGAGGAGAAAGAGTAGTCTAGGACCGTGCACGCTGGTGTGATATTATCGAGGAGAAAGAGTAGTCTGGGACCGTGCACGCTGGCGGGATATTATCGAGGAGAAAGAGTAGTCTAGGACCGTGCACGCTGGCGGGATATTATCGAGGAGAAAGAGTAATCTAGGACCGTGCACGCTGGCGGGATATTATCGAGAAGAAAGAGTAGCCTAGGACCGTGCACGCTGGCAGGATGTTGTCGGCTAGAAGAAAGAGTAGCCTAGGACCGTGCACGCTGGTGGGATATTGTCGGCTAGAATAAAGAGTAGCCTAGGTCCGTGCACGCTGGTGGGATAATGTCGGCTAGAAGAAAGAGTAGCCTAGGACCGTGCACGCTGGTGGGATATTGTCGGCTAGAAGAAAGAGTAGCCTAGGACCCTGCACGCTGGTGGGATATTGTCGGCTAGAAGAAAGAGTAGTCTAGGACCGTGCACGCTGGCGGGATATAGTCGGCTAGAAGAAAGAGTAGCATAGGACCGTGCACGCTGGCGGGATATTCTCGGCTAGAAGAACGAGTAGTCTAGGACCGTGCACGCTAGCGGAATATTGTCGGCTAGAAGAAAGAGTAGCCTAGGACCGTGCAGGCTGGCGGGATATTGTCAGCTAGAAGAAAGAGTAGTCTAGGACCGTGCAAGCTGGCGGGATATTGTCGGCTAGAAGAAGGAGTAGTCTAGGACCGTGCACGCTGGCGGGATATTCTCGGCTAGAAGAAAGAGTAGCCTAGGACCGTGCACGCTGGCGGGATATTGTCGGCTAGAAGAAAGAGTAGCCTAGGACCGTGCACGCTGGTGGGATATTGTCGGCTAGAAGAAAGAGTAGCCTAGGACCGTTCACGCTGGTGGGATATTGTCGGCTAGAAGAAAGAGTAGCCTAGGACCGTGCACGCTGGTGGGATATTGTCGGCTAGAAGAAAGAGTAGCCTAGGACCGTGCACGCTGGTGGGATATTGTCGGCTAGAAGAAAGAGTAGCCTAGGACCGTGCACGCTGGTGGGATATTGTCGGCTAGAAGAAAGAGTAGTCTAGGACCGTGCACGCTGGCGGGATGTAGTCGGCTAGAAGAAAGAGTAGCCTACGTCCGTGCACGCTGGCGGGATATTGTCGGCTTGAAGAAAGAGTAGCCTAGGACCGTGCACGCTGGTGGGATATTGTCGGCTAGAAGAAAGAGTAGCCTAGGACCGTGCACGCTGGTGGGATATTGTCGGCTAGAAGAAAGAGTAGCCTAGGACCGTGCACGCTGGTGGGATATTGTCGGCTAGAAGAAAGAGTAGCCTAGGACCGTTCACGCTGGTGGGATATTGTCGGCTAGAAGAAAGAGTAGTCTAGAACCGTGCACGCTGGTGGGATATTGTCGGCTAGAAGAAAGAGTAGTCTAGGACCGTGCACGCTGGTGGGATATTGTCGGCTAGAAGAAAGAGTAGCCTAGAACCGTGCACGCTGGCGGGATATTATCGAGGAGAAAGAGTAGTATAGGACCGTGCACGCTGGCCGGATATTATCGAGGAGAAAGTGTAGTCTAGGACCGTGCACGCTGGCGGGATATTATCGAGGAGAAAGAGTAGCCAAGGACCGTGCACTCTGGCGGGATATTATCGAGGAGAAAGAGTAGTCTAGGACCGTGCACGCTGGCGGGATATTATCGCGGAGAAAGAGTAGTCTAGGACCGTGCACGCTGGCGGGATATTATCGAGGAGAAAGAGTAGTCTAGGACCGTGCACGCTGGCGGGATATTATCGAGAAGAAAGAGTAGTCTAGGACCGTGCACGCTGGCGGGATATTATCGAGGAGAAAGAGTAATCTAGGACCGTGCACGCTGGCGGGATATTATCGAGAAGAAAGAGTAGCCTAGGACCGTGCACGCTGGCAGGATGTTGTCGGCTAGAAGAAAGAGTAGCCTAGGACCGTGCACGCTGGTGGGATATTGTCGACTAGAAGAAAGAGTAGCCTAGGTCCGTGCACGCTGGTGGGATATTGTCGGCTAGAAGAAAGAGTAGCCTAGGACCGTGCACGCTGGCGGGATATTGTCGGCTAGAAGAAAGAGTAGCCTAGGACCCTGCACGCTGGTGGGATATTGTCGGCTAGAAGAAAGAGTAGACTAGGACCGTGGACGCTCGCGGGATGTAGTCGGCTAGAAGAAAGAGTAGCCTAGGACCGTGCACGCTGGCGGGATATTCCCGGCTAAAAAAAAGAGTAGTCTAGGACCGTGCACGCTAGCGGGATATTGTCGGCTAGAAGAAAGAGTAGCCTAGGACCGTGCAAGCTGGCGGGATATTGTCGGCTAGAAGAAAGAGTAGTCTAGGACCGTGCACGCTGGCGGGATATTGTCGGCTAGAAGAAAGAGTAGCCTAGGACCGTGCACGCTGGTGGGATATTGTCGGCTAGAAGAAAGGGTAGCCTAGGTCCGTGCACGCTGGCGGGATATTATCGAGGAGAAAGAGTAGCCTAGGACCGTGCACGCTGGCGGGATATTATCGAGGAGAAAGAGTAGTCTAGGACCGTGCACGCTGGCGGGATATTATCGAGGAGAAAGAGTAGTCTAGGACCGTGCACGCTGGCGGGATATTATCGAGGAGAATGAGTAGTATAGGACCGTGCACGCTGGCGGGATATTATCAAGGAGAAAGAGTAGTATAGGACCGTGCACGCTGGCCGGATATTATCGAGGAGAAAGAGTAGTCTAGGACCGTGCACGCTGGCGGGATATTATCGAGGAGAAAGAGTAGTCTAGGACCGTGCACGCTGGCGGGATATTATCGAGGAGAAAGAGTAGTCTTGGACCGAGCACGCTGGCGGGATATTATCGAGGAGAAAGAGTAGTCTAGGACCGTGCACGCTGGCGGGATATTATCGAGGAGAAAGAGTAGTCTAGGACCGTGCACGCTGGCGGGATATTATCGAGGAGAAAGAGTAGTATAGGACCGTGCACGCTGGCCGGATATTATCGAGGAGAAAGAGTAGTCTAGGACCGTGCACGCCGGCGGGATATTATCGAGGAGAAAGAGTAGCCAAGGACCGTGCACGCTGGCGGGATATTATCGAGGAGAAAGAGTAGTCTAAGACCGTGCACGCTAGCGGGATATTATCGAGGAGAAAGAGTAGTCTAGGACCGTGCACGCTGGCGGGATATTATCGAGGAGAAAGAGTAGTCTAGGACCGTGCACGCTGGCGGGATATTATCGAGGAGAAAGAGTAGTCTAGGACCGTGCACGCTGGCGGGATATTATCGAGGAGAAAGAGTAATCTAGGACCGTGCACGCTGGCGGGATATTATCGAGAAGAAAGAGTAGCCTAGGACCGTGCACGCTGGCAGGATGTTGTCGGCTAGAAGAAAGAGTAGCCTAGGACCGTGCACGCTGGTGGGATATTGTCGGCTAGAAGAAAGAGTAGTCTAGGACCGTGCACGCTAGCGGGATATTGTCGGCTAGAAGAAAGAGTAGCCTAGGACCGTGCAAGCTGGCGGGATATTGTCGGCTAGAAGAAAGAGTAGTCTAGGACCGTGCACGCTGGCGGGATATTGTCGGCTAGAAGAAAGAGTAGTCTAGGACCGTGCACGCTGGCGGGATATTGTCGGCTAGAAGAAAGAGTAGCCTAGGACCGTGCACGCTGGTGGGATATTGTCGGCTAGAAGAAAGAGTAGCCTAGGTCCGTGCACGCTGGTAGGATATTGTCGGCTACAAGAAAGAGTAGCCTAGGACCGTGCACGCTGGTGGGATATTGTCGGCTAGAAGAAAGAGTAGCCTAGGACCCTGCACGCTGGTGGGATATTGTCGGCTAGAAGAAAGAGTAGTCTAGGACCTTGCACGCTGGCGGGATGTAGTCGGCTAGAAGAAAGAGTAGCCTAGGACCGTGCACGCTGGCGGGATATTCTCGGCTAGAAGAAAGAGTAGTCTAGGACCGTGCACGCTAGCGGGATATTGTCGGCTAGAAGAAAGAGTAGTCTAGGACCGTGCACGCTGGCGGGATATTGTCGGCTAGAAGAAAGAGTAGTCTAGGACCGTGCACGCTGGCGGGATATTGTCGGCTAGAAGAAAGAGTAGCCTAGGACCGTGCACGCTGGCGGGATATTGTCGGCTAGAAGAAAGAGTAGCCTAGGACCGTGCACGCTGGTGGGATATTGTCGGCTAGAAGAAAGAGTAGCCTAGGACCGTGCACGCTGGTGGGATATTGTCGGCTAGAAGAAAGAGTAGCCTAGGACCGTGCACGCTGGTGGGATATTGTCGGCTAGAAGAAAGAGTAGCCTAGGACCGTGCACGCTGGTGGGATATTGTCGGCTAGAAGAAAGAGTAGCCTAGGACCGTGCACGCTGGTGGGATATTGTCGGCTAGAAGAAAGAGTAGTCTAGGACCGTGCACGCTGGCGGGATGTAGTCGGCTAGAAGAAAGAGTAGCCTAGGACCGTGCACGCTGGCGGGATTTTGTCGGCTAGACGAAAGAGTAGCCTAGGACCGTGCACGCTGGTGGGATATTATCGAGGAGAAAGAGTAGTATAGGACCGTGCACGCTGGCGGGATATTATCAAGGAGAACGAGTAGTATAGAACCGTGCACGCTGGCCGGATATTATCGAGGAGAAAGAGTAGTCTAGGACCGTGCACGCTGGCGGGATATTATCGAGGAGAAAGAGTTGTCTAGGACCGTGCACGCTGGCGGGATATTATCGAGGAGAAAGAGTAGTCTAGGACCGTGCACGCTTGCGGGATATTATCGAGGAGAAAGAGTAGTCTAGGACCGTGCACGCTGGCGGGATATTATCGAGGAGAAAGAGTAGTATAGGACCGTGCACGCTGGCCGGATATTATCGAGGAGAAAGAGTAGTCTAGGATCGTGCACGCTGGCGGGGTATTATCGAGGAGAAAGAGTAGTCTAGGACCGTGCACGCTGGCGGGATATTATCGAGGAGAAAGAGTAGTCTAGGACCGAGCACGCTGGCGGGATATTATCGAGGAGAAAGAGTAGTCTAGGACCGTGCACGCTGGCGGGATATTATCGAGGAGAAAGAGTAGTCTAGGACCGTGCACGCTGGCGGGATATTATCGAGAAGAAAGAGTAGTCTAGGACCGTGCACGCTGGCGGGATATTTTCGAGGAGAAAGAGTAATCTAGGACCGTGCACGCTGGCGGGATATTATCGAGAAGAAAGAGTAGCCTAGGACCGTGCACGCTGGCAGGATGTTGTCGGCTAGAAGAAAGAGTAGCCTAGGACCGTGCACGCTGGTGGGATATTGTCGGCTAGAAGAAAGAGTAGTCTAGGACCGTGCACGCTAGCGGGATATTGTCGGCTAGAAGAAAGAGTAGCCTAGGACCGTGCAAGCTGGCGGGATATTGTCGGCTAGAAGAAAGAGTAGTCTAGGACCGTGCACGCTGGCGGGATATTGTCGGCTAGAAGAAAGAGTAGTCTAGGACCGTGCACGCTGGCGGGATATTGTCGGCTAGAAGAAAGAGTAGCCTAGGACCGTGCACGCTGGTGGGATATTGTCGGCTAGAAGAAAGAGTAGCCTAGGTCCGTGCACGCTGGTGGGATATTGTCGGCTAGAAGAAAGAGTAGCCTAGGACCGTGCACGCTGGTGGGATATTGTCGGCTAGAAGAAAGAGTAGCCTAGGACCCTGCACGCTGGTGGGATATTGTCGGCTAGAAGAAAGAGTAGTCTAGGACCGTGCACGCTGGCGGGATGTAGTCGGCTAGAAGAAAGAGTAGCCTAGGACCGTGCACGCTGGCGGGATATTCTCGGCTAGAAGAAAGAGTAGTCTAGGACCGTGCACGCTAGCGGGATATTGTCGGCTAGAAGAAAGAGTAGTCTAGGACCGTGCACGCTGGCGGGATATTGTCGGCTAGAAGAAAGAGTAGTCTAGGACCGTGCACGCTGGCGGGATATTGTCGGCTAGAAGAAAGAGTAGCCTAGGACCGTGCACGCTTGCGGGATATTGTCGGCTAGAAGAAAGAGTAGCCTAGGACCGTGCACGCTGGTGGGATATTGTCGGCTAGAAGAAAGAGTAGCCTAGGACAGTGCACGCTGGTGGGATATTGTCGGCTAGAAGAAAGAGTAGTCTAGGACCGTGCACGCTGGCGGGATGTAGTCGGCTAGAAGAAAGAGTAGCCTAGGACCGTGCACGCTGGCGGGATATGGTCGGCTAGAAGAAAGAGTAGCCTAGGACCGTGCACGCTGGTGGGATATTGTCGGCTAGAAGAAAGAGTAGCCTAGGACCGTGCACGCTGGTGGGATATTGTCGGCTAGAAGAAAGAATAGCCTAGGACCGTGCATGCTGGTGGGATATTGTCGGCTAGAAGAAAGAGTAGCCTAGGACCGTGCACGCTGGTGGGATATTGTCGGCTAGAAGAAAGAGTAGCCTAGAACCGTGCACGCTGGTGGGATATTGTCGGCTAGAAGAAAGAGTAGTCTAGGACCGTGCACGCTGGCGGGATGTAGTCGGCTAGAAGAAAGAGTAGCCTAGGACCGTGCACGCTGGCGGGATATTCTCGACTAGAAGAAAGAGTAGTCTAGGACCGTGCACGCTAGCGGGAAATTGTCGGCTAGAAGAAAGAGTAGCCTAGGACCGTGCAAGCTGGCGGTATATTGTCGGCTAGAAGAAAGAGTAGTCTAGGACCGTGCACGCTGGCGGGATATTGTCGGCTAGAAGAAAGAGTAGCCTAGGATCGTGCACGCTGGCGGGATATTGTCGGCTAGAAGAAAGAGTAGTCTAGGACCCTGCAAGCTGGTGGGATATTGTCGGTTAGAAGAAAGAGTAGTCTAGGACCGTTTACGCTGGCGGGATATTGTCTGCTAGGAGAAAGAGTAGTCTAGGACCGTTTACGCTGGCGGGATATTGTCGGCTAGAAGAAAGAGTAGCCTATGTCCGTGCACGCTGGCGGGATATTGTCGGCTAAAAGAAAGAGTAGTCTAGGACCGTGCACGCTGGCGGGATATTGTCGGCTAGAAGAAAGAGTAGCCTAGGACCGTGCACGCTGGCGGGATATTGTCGGCTAGAAGAAAGAGTAGTCTAGGACCGTGCAAGCTGGCGAGATATTGTCGGCTAGAAGAAAGAGTAGTCTAGGACCCTGCAAGCTTGCGGGATATTGTCGGCTAGAAGAAAGAGTAGCTTAGGACCGTGCACGCTGGCGGGATACTGTCGGCAAGAATAAAGAGTAGCCTAGGACCGTGCACGCTGGCGGGATACTGTCGGCTAGAAGAAAGAGTAGCCTAGGACCGTGCACGCTGGTGGGATACTGTCGGCTAGAAGAAAGTGTAGCCTAGGACCGTGCACGCTGGCGGGATATTGTCGAGGAGAAGAGGGACGGGCTTTGATTGATTGATTGATTGATTGACTCTGTTCTAAAGAGGCTAGTCGCTACGTTTAGCCTCCGCTTAAAACACCCCCTATGTGTGGCAGTGGACGTGTTCTCGTCACTGTCACAAACAGAGACACCTCTGCCCAAGAGAAGTTAGGCCCCCACTTTTAGTCGCTTCATCCTAAAGGCTCTCCGTGTCTTTCTTTTCCTTCTCTCGCTCCAGATATGGAATAATAGGCCCTACACAACTCTTGGTTTACCTTAACCATAATTTAGGGAATCTTTGAATCAATTGTAACAATGATTTGTACATAGTGAGGTTGCTAGTCTCACTTCACTAGTCGCCTTGTACTGGCAATAAACTATTTAACGCAGTCTGTCATAGACAGAGTGGCTTCAAATCTTGAGAGTTCAAATCCCTCTGTTATTTGTTTCTTTCGACATGCTCTCTGTATGGGATTGGACTATTTCTGATCTCTGTCACACACATAACCCACACAACAATGCAATGTCGTTCTTCTGGTTCATCCTTTCTTCACTCCAGCCGTAGTATAGGGTGACTATATAAAGGCTTGAGATGGCCTCTTTCATATCAAACATTTATTAAAGCACTTTGCAGACTGTTGTAGTTTTTGTGTCTGTTGCCATTTGTTTTACTTTAGCACCAGACACACGACTCTCTTTATTTAGCTTTTACAACATGCATGGAGGTCCATTTCAATGGTTATATTTTTTTCTCTCCAATAAGCGGCCTCAGGAACCACTCGAGGACACGATGTCTTTAATTACTGATTTACAAGAGAAGCGGAAAGATGATCCAGTGAAACATACCGATCAAGATCCTACTTGACTTTCTCGTTCATGCTCCAGGTTGTGCTGCATCGAGGTGGGGATACACACTGTAATTCTCATACTGGTTAGTTTACTCGTCAGCCTTGCATTGCACTACAGCCAGGAGTACACCGAGCCCCCTTCTCAAGTACTCCTTAGGATGGATTTAAGAAGAGACACCGAAACGCACCACCAATGAAACGTTGTTATGAGTTGACTCAGCACAAGTAGCTTGGAACAGCAAAAACAATAATAATCGCTGGAATGTCTCAAAATAGCCACAGACGTATGATTACATTATGAATAGTAGTAATGACATTGAAAGAGTAGACAGAATGGTTGAATCTCACATAAATAGAACCTTGTTCGTTCCTATCGCCGTCACACGCTACAGTTTACCCAGATGTAAATGAGTACCTGCCTTAGAGTTAGGAAAGTAATCTTCATATTCCAGGAGCTAGAAATAAAAAATAGAGTTAAGCATGCACGGGCGTTTGAGAAGTCGGATCAGGATTGTGTACAATCAGCGCACTACAAGAACCATAAGTACTGAAATCCTACACTATTTTCTGAGAGATACTATGACTTTTGGATCCCTCCCGGAGTGTATACATGTCGTTTCGGGAATACATAGCGTAACGTGATCTACATAACAAAACATACCTAACATAACATGACTTTACGTAACATGAAATAACATAACATGACCTAACATCACATGACCATAACATAACATTATCATAACGTAACATGACCTAACATAACATTACAATAACGTAACATGACCTAACATAACATTACAATAACGTAACATGACCTAACATAACATTAAAACCATAACTTAACATGACCTAATATAACATGAACTAACATAGCATGATCATAACATAACATGACTCAACATAACATAACTCAACATAACATGACTCAACATAACATGACCATAACTGAACATGACTCAACATAACATAACCATAACTGAACAGGCCTCAACATAACATGACTCAACATAACATGACTCAACATAACATGACTCAACATAACATGACTCAACATAACATGACTCAACATAACATGACCATAACTTAACATGACTCAACATAACATGACCATAACTGAACATGACTCAACATAACATGACTCAACATAACATGACTCGACATAATATAACCATAACTGAACATGACTCAACATAACATGACCATAACTGAACATGACTCAACATAACATAACCATAACTTAACATGACTCAACATAACATGACCATAACTGAACATGACTAAACATAACATAACCTAACCTGTTGTTCGCCCATCACGCGTGATGAGGACAGTTACTTTTTCATTTTAGCCAGTGCTTTCAGTCGAGTATTCTGTAATTCCAGGTTGTGGATGGGTGCGGGGATGGCTGACAGGTCCGGTTTGGAATCTGCACACTCGCAGGCAGTGAAAGGATGGGCAGTTCGCTTCACGAGACTGATATTTCACCGGCTTTTCTGGCCTTTCTCCGTTGTTCTGCTGCAGTCTTTTTAGAAGCCTCGCATGACCCTGCTCCTCTGCGGGGAGCTGTGTGCCAGGCTGTACGGTCTTTTGCAGCATCTTCCCATGTTTCGAGGTTTATGCTGAAGGTTTTTAAAGACTTTTTTAGTGTGTGTGCAAAGCGCTTTTTTTGGCCTCCTTGGGAGCGTTCGCCATTCTGCATCTTGCCAAAGAAGATTATAACCAATAGTCTGGCAAGCGAACCACGTGACCCGCCCAGCGAATCTGTGATTGCATCATTATGGTATCAATGCTCGGATACCAGCTCTCTCAAGAACAGCAGTGTCCGGGACCCTGTCTTGCCATTTGACATTCATCACCCTCCTGAGACAAAGTGTGTGAAAGTGATTCAGCTTCTTTGCATGCCGCCTGTATACAGTCCATGTTTCACTTGCATATAGCAACACTGGCACCACCACTGCTCTGTACACCTTCAGCTTCGTCTGGAGGCTCATGCTATTTCGACGCCAGACGTGTGAGTGTAGTGTGCCAAATGTGGCACTGGCTTTGGTGACTCTAACGTTCATCTCATCATCTGTAACTACATTCTGAGACAGTGAACTACCGAGGTATG
This sequence comes from Ariolimax columbianus, assembly GCA_036924085.1. Taxonomy (NCBI): domain Eukaryota; kingdom Metazoa; phylum Mollusca; class Gastropoda; order Stylommatophora; family Arionidae; genus Ariolimax; species Ariolimax columbianus. Next base: position 157,473,547 of record JAVGWX010000002.1, on the reverse strand, counting down.
TTAATCTATTTACAACTTTCACTTTTTCACCATTGATCTTCATGATTGGCTCAGTATACGTTTTGCCAGGAGCTGGTTGGTACATTATTTCAGTTTTCTCTGTGTTGATGTTGACCTAACATAACATGACCCACCATAACATGACCATAACATAACGTGACTTAACATAACATGACCATAACATAACGCAACCTAAAATAACATGACCAAAACATAACGCGACCTAATTTGACAAACTCATAACGCGACCTCACATAAAATGACCAAAACATAACATGACCTAACACATCATGACCCTAACATGACCTAACATAGCATAACCATAACAAAATAAGACCTAACATAGCATGACCATAGCATAAAATGACTAAAAATAATATTACTTAACACAACATAACATGAATATAACATAACATGATATAACACAACAAAATAACACAGCATGACATAACTCAACATACTTTAACAATTCATACCACGACATAACGGTACATGCTATTACTTAACATTATCTGGCCTATCATAACATAATATCATTATCATAACATGACACGGATGGCACAGAGCTATGTAGAGGTCTCTTGTCTAAAGCAGAAGTGGATATATTGAGGTCGGATTTATATAAAATACAAGAAGGGTCTGAGAGCTGGCAGATGGGGTTTAATGTAGAAAATGTCGTTCATATGGATAGATCCAGTGCTGGTTATAAATAATTTTTGGGAGAGAACAATATTAGGAAGATAGAAAGGAAAGGGACCTAGGTGTTATAATAGATCATTCCAGAAAATACAAAAAAGATTGACAAAACTGCTAGTGAGATTCCTGAAGTATAGTTGTGAGAGACGAATTCGATGTGATTTAATTCAGGTTTATTAGATAATCAAGGGAGAGGGTAAAGTAGACTATAGCACATTTTTATTTTCAAAGTACCGCCAACAGCAAGAACAAGACGGCACGGCTCCCCATTAATTAAAGGTACAGATACTTTAGATATTTGAAAATATTTGCTTAGTCAGAAAGTTGTGAATGCTTGGAATGCATTGCCACATGAGGGCAGGGTCAGTTAATCCATTAAAAATAGGTTGGGTGCACTTAGTTATTTTAAGATCAAATTGAGTAGAAGAAACTGGTTGTATACAGACTCTACAGAGCCTTCTAAACCAGGATAAAGAAGTTAAATTATGACATAACATATGGGAAGGCAAGTCTCCTAAGGTTACCCGCCTGGACAAGTGAAGTGTACGAGCAGTGATTGGACTGATAGTGGACAGCAACTTGTAATTGGTTGCTTGCGCCAGGATCGGCCAACCGTAGTTGACCATGACTTTATTCTGTCTCCACGTGGAGGTCATGGAAACAGGTTGCACTGTGTTGTCTGGATTGGAGAATAGGCATCGAAGAGTGAAGGCTTACCAGTTCTCACAATTGCAGTTCTGAAATCAGGTGTTTGGTACCGAAACCCACAGATACAGCAGCATCGCTGTAAACTACCACACTACGTCCTTTACAGAACGAATACCAGAAGGACCGGGGGAAAAGCAAATGATGCACATTGATCAAAACCCTCACATCATACCCCCACCGATTATCTGGACTAAAGATTGTGTTACAGCAGCCTGTCCAATGAAGTGAGGATCGGCACGGTGATCTCAGTTGTGGTAAGCATGATGAAAAGCTGTTAATTGCACTAAAGCCAGCCTTCTTCAATGCGCCCATAGATGCAAGGAGAGCAAATAAAATAAACACTAGCTATCAGATACAATTTGTTAAGATTAAAGAACTCAGAAGCATTTAGCGTTGAAATAAAAAACAAAAAACAATTAGAGAACACGGGACAGCGAGACAGTGAAGTGGTCACCACACCTCACAGGAAGGTGATACCAAGCACACATAGTGTAGTCTCTAACACTTCTTTCTCGACGGCAGTGTTTATTATGGGATCACTTTACCTATTATTTAATTTTAAAAATAGACTTGGTGGAAAAGATTGAGGTATTAGGAAATTTAAAGCAAGCAACGGGGGTCCCGTACCTTTCAGTCAAGCCCTCCGCTTCGTCATTCGTCTGGAAAACGACTTTTTGTTACGCTGTATGTGCGTTCACAGCGGCTCTGTGATTCCTCCGCTTTTTGTCCGGACACACCCGGTTTTGAAGCAGTAAATATTTTAGACTGTGTTTCCCAAACTTCAAACTTTCAATGGGTGAGTTCCAAGACCAAAACAAGATAAACGGAAATAATAATACCGGGATGGAGTCACACACAAAAAACAGATCTAGTCTTACAGTGGATTCCCGGCCAATATGAAATCTTTTGAATCATGAAGGCAGATGAGCTAGCAAAAGTTATAAGTAGTGGTATACAGACTCACCATCCACAGAGCTATAAAGAAGTTAAATCGTTCATCAAACGATCCATGAAAAACCAACACAAAGAGTACAAGCGAGAAAAACAACAGCATAGTCAAATTTTGAAAAGATCTTCATACTCATAACGGGACACTGCAGACGCAAGGCCAAACTCTACAGTATGGATCTTAGAGACACTGTCATGTGCAATTGTAGAGCACCCAAGCAAACAAAACATGTCCTGCAGGACTGCCCCACTTATGCAGATCAGAAACAAGTAGTTTGGCCCTGGGGAGGGATCATGCTCGAAAAGCTGTTGAGGACCTGTAAAACCCTGAAACACACTCTCCTTCGTGAACCGTAACGAGCTAGAAGCATAGCATCAGTTGATCAAAAAAGAAGTAAAAGAAGAAGAAGAAGCAGTTTTTCTTCTAAAGTCATAATTCGTCAAATCGAGAATTTGCAGCCTTTTTCTGGGACTGCCACTTGGAGACGCTTCAGCAAAGCTCAGGTTTTCTGACCATGACGCAAGCACTCAGCTGTTGTTGTTGATATCACATAGCTGTTGTTGTTGATATCACATAGCTGTTGAGCAATCCTACTCTTGGCAGCCAAATACCATTCTTATATAAGTACAGTGTATTGGCCATTATCGGCAACACTTGCAATAATATTTTCCTCAAGACTGCAAGCGCTTTGCACTCAATGAGTAGGTGTATAGCAGTTTTACCAGGGTAAGAGCAGTGTCTGCACAAGGTCGTGTACTGCGAGTTGATGTTGTTTAAGTGGCTATTGATTCTAGAGTGTCTTATGTGTCAATGTTAGGGATCATGTAGGTCAATGACTCCGCATGGATCAAGACGGGATCGTAGGGATGATCCACGAGCCAGGTTGGCCATTGAAAGCTAACTTGGTAATTGAAGATAAATGTACCTTTGTAGGAATCAAGGAGATGCTGGACAAATAATTCCAGAACGTCAGAGTTTGGACAGAGGTTAGGTGCATCGGTCAATTTGAAAAAAAAAAAGCCGGCATGGTACCTAAATGTAACTTTTCATTGTCTGAAAATCAGGATAAGAAAAAAGTTTGCTTGCCAGAATTACTGTCGTTTATTTTCAATCCATAGTTCAGTGCGTTTCTTCTGAATGTTGGACACTTATCCATGTCAATTCATATTTGGGTATTGGTCATCGTATCCGTCTCATGCTAAATTTGGGTATTGGTAATGATATTGTTTGTTAGAATGGTGGGGGAAGACAGGATTCACAAGGATGGCAGTAAATTGACAGATCTACCAGTTCAGTAGTGGCGAGATGTTCGGAGAAAGGAGGTTGGGGAAGTTTTAATGAAGAAAGGTAATCCAGAAATGAAGCGCTGCCATATTAGTGATCGGGCTAAGAAAAAACTGTCACACAAATTTGTCAACGCCAAGGGCACTTTGGTATCACATGACTTTCGTTCAACGAAGCCATTAAAAATGGTAGAGTTTACGAGACTGATAAAAAGTTATATAGGAAATATTTCATCTCATATTTGGCAGGAAAGGCGATCCGAGGTACTTATCTGAGTTCGGGGAGTAATTCTATAAATTGTAGAACTTCGGATTAACCCTACCAATACTTAAACGGTTTCAAAATACCAATACTTAAACGGTTTCAAAATACCAATACTTAAACGGTTTCAAAATACCAATACTTAAACGGTTTCAAAATACCAATACTTAAACGGTTTCAAAATACCAATACTTAAACGGTTTCAAAATACTTGCTGAATTCAAAGGCTTGCACTAATCGCCTTTGGACACTGGAGTCTGACTCCAATGAGTATCTGTAGCAGAATCCAAATTTTCACTGGGGTTTTTCTATCTAGAATGTTACAATATGTACCCACATCATTCTCGACCACACACATGCAAATAACATAGCACGTAGAAGGTGGCAAATTTATTAAATCATATTCATACAATAACTATTAAAGTGAGTGCAATGAGATTACAAACACCACATGAAATACATCTTAACTAAATAATAATATCTCTAATTTATCTAATATTGTTAACAACTTCGCGGAGGTTATAAGCAAAAGCCATTGCATATTGCCCCGAACTACCCTAACCTAGTTCTAGCCGCACACTCTCCTCCCATTATCTGCATCCTCAACACACTCTCAAAAACTCGTCTTCACGATCGTATTCTGTGCATTCACTCACACTGAGATCCCATCAGGCGGGTGATCTTGACATAATGCATTCAATCTATTCAACGTATAATAGCTGTCCATCGTTGTCGATGAGGACCACCGACATCATCCTTGTTACAGATTTCCCTGTTGGGTGTGGGTGCGCATGTGGCTGAACAGGCCAATGCCGGCACGAAAACATCTGCTACATATCGGGCACACGAGGTTTGTAGAAGGTGATGGTGTTCCCGCTGTTTGGGATTTCCGGGTCTCGCGTCTGCTCTGGGCTTTCACAACACGGTCGTCTTCACCGGTAGCTACACCAGATTTGACTGCGCTTCTCCAATCAGGTCTGTTTTGCGCAAGACATTCCCAGGTGTCGATGTCTATCTGGCAACTTTACAGTGAGTCCTTCAGACCGTCTTTAAATTGTTTCTTTGGGCGCCCTCTCTCGCGCCATCCCTCTCTCAGCTCGCCGTAGAGAAGCTTCTTTGGGAGCCGCTAGTCTGGCATACGGACGAGGTGTCCGGCCCATCCTAGTCGTGCTTTATCTAGCAGTGCATGGATGCTGGGCATGTTAGCCCTCAAGAGAACCTCGATGTCAGTGACACGATCTTGCCATCGGATGTGGAATATTCGCCTCAGGCAATCTGTGTGGAAGTGGTTTAACCTCCTTGCATGTCCGGAGTATACAGTCCAGCTTTCGCAAGCGTATAGTAGGGTTGGAATGATGGTTGCACGGTAGACTTTGAGTTTGGTCTTGACGCTGATGGCACGATGTGCCTAGACAATCGAGTGCATTCTACCAAAGGCTGTGCTGGCCTTTGCTATTCTGCTTGCCACCTCATCGCCTAGGCTGACAGATCTCGATAACGTGCTAGCCAGATATGTGAATTTGTCTACGACATTCAGCGTCTGTCCGCTGACTGTAGTCTCTAGTGTACGGCATGCCTGGTGCTGGTTGGTACATGACCTCTGTTTTTTTGGCATTTATGGTCAGGCCAAAATTTTCGCGTGCGGCAGAGAAACTGTCCATTCCAACCTGCATGTTCAGTTCAGAGTTACTCATTAGAGCGCAGTCGTCAGCAAATACAAGTTCCCTGATTATGTCGCCAGCCACTTCGGTTTTGGCCTTCATTCTTCTGGGATTGAGTGAGTAACTTGCCATGCATGTGGTACTTTATGGGTATGCCAAGCTCCAGTATTCTGAAGGCGTCTGTCATCGTGGCCGCGAACATCATGCTGAACAAAGTCGGGGCGAGTACACATCCTTGTTTTACTCCGTTTGGTACTGCAAACGTTTTAGAGATTGCACCGCTGTCAAGTACACGTGCACACATGCTTTCGTGTAGCTGTTTCATCATGGTTATGAACTTGTTGGAACATCCAAACTTGAACATAATCATCCACAGCCCTCCTCTGTTTACTGTATCAAAGGCCTTTGTCAAATCAATAAATGTGGTGTACAAGGCCTGATTTTGTTCCCGACACTTCTCTTGTACTTGGCTCTGAATCCACATTGGCTTTCTGGGAGGTGGTGGCTTTGTTCAATGTGTTTGTTGAGCCTGTTTAGCAGTAAGCGCGCTAGGATCTTGCCTGGTACGGAGAGTAGCGATATTCCACGATGATTGTCGCATTCCTGACGGTTGCCTTTTCTTTTGTACAGGTGAACGATTGAGGCGTCCTTTAGCTCATGCGGAATTTTTCCTTCAGCTCACATGTGGCAGAAGAGTTCAGTGATCCTTCTGGTGAGGGATGGGCCAGCTGTCTTATATACCTCTGCTGGCATTGTATCCGCTCCTGGAGCTTTTCCTATAGATAGTGAACTGATTGCTCTGTCGACTTCCTCCTCAGTGATGACTTCATCCAACGCCAGGTTCAGTTCCACCTGCGGCATTCGACGGATGGCCTCCTCATTTATGGACGATGGGTGGTTTAGTATTTTCCAGAAGTGGTCTGCCCATCTGTCTAGAATCTGAACTTTATCTGTTAGCAGTGCCCCATCCGCACTGCCAACTGGAGTATCACTAGAGGGCTGCGGGCCGTAGGGAGCTTTCAGTGCCTCGTAAAACCGTTTGGTGTCATGACGCTCTGCGAACTTCTCAATTTCATCAGCTCTTTTGCTGAGCTCTCTTTATCAGATCGATTGAGTGTATTCAACATATACTCACATGTGATCATACACTTAATCGATCTGCGTATAAACACACTCCGGAACATACATAGTTCCATCGGTGTCCTGCACACACCACACACACATTCAGATCGCTTGTAGTCACAGGGCGCCCAACACACACCTTATAGACCGACTGGCCAAGACTCAAATGCGTATGCTGGTTCCGCCACCCTGCACTTTATTCTATCTCCATAACATTAGTAAAACAGTCTATCAATCGCTGTTCTACAAAGTCGGCGAGCTAAATAGACTCCTAGCTAGTATTATGTCTTTATATATATCTCTCTCTCCCTCTCTTTATATATATATATATATATATATATATATATATATATATATATATATATATATATATATATATATCCGTTGCCAGTCTGCTTGAGTTAAACTTTGTCTAGTATTATATAGTCTCAAACAGTATCAGAGCTGTCCAATGTCCCTCTGTGGGATGTCTGACCCAGCCATCCTCTAGTTTGGATCTACCTCCATTTAGTTGTTATTGGCACGAAACACTCTGAATTCCAGTCACTCAAAATGTCAAAGCAACACCTGCTGGCCTCTGTCTGTCACTAACCCCCCACTACTCAAATCAGGGCGCAAGAGTGGACAGCTCCTATCCCTTCCCTGTTTTCCCTTGTCGACTTAGTGTCGAGACGGTGAATGACCCTGGCACAGTGTCGAGATGGACAGTGACCTTAGCTCACATTCAGGTACCTTTGTTCTCAGAGTCGCCGACATTATTACACCTGCCCTAAACGCACATGCTCCGGCTGGAACTGTTACATATCTGTCGAATAGCAGTTGGTCTCGAAAACTGGTCAAAGTATCGCACGTTGTCGGAAGAAGTGTCAAACCCTATGACAAAAACACAGGTGTAGCCAAGACACCAACAACAACATAAATGGCTTAAATATCATAGGTTATCGGAAGGGTGTGCAAAACCTCATTACAGAAACAAAAGATGTAGACGAACACCAGGGATCACATCGCATTGCACGAATTCGATATCTTTATTCCACAGCGGAAACTGCAAAGATCGAAGCTACCAGATTATCAAATGCCAGACATCCCACGGGAAACAAGAACTACACGACTCAAGATTTTAGTTATAAATTAGATGATGTTGTTAGAGAGAGAGGAAGGACAAGATTGTGAGCAGATGAAAAGCGGGTTTATAACCAGTGTAAGTGCCGAAAACATCTGGTACATGAACTGAATTAGAGATAGACTATACTCGATGTAATAATTTCCAATTAGAGATAGACTATACTCGATGTAATAATTTCCAATTAGAGATAGACTATACTCGATGTAATAATTTCCAATTAGAGATAGACTATACTCGATGTAATAATTTCCAATTAGAGATAGACTATAACTGATGCAACAATTTCCAAATATATAAATAAATGAATAACTGCATGTTTTTGTGACGGACTAAGTTGTCGTGTTTTAATTTGTTTTTATGTGAGAGGGGAAATAATTAGGTCCAATGGCGATATCTTTGCTGTACGTCACAAAGTGTCCAGGACAGGATAGCTAGTGGTTTGAGAAAGTCTGGTACACCTGCTTTGACTGAAAGATGGGACCTTGAGCTTTTCTGTGTAGTCTATTAATGTCATCATTAAATTGTATTTCTAGTATTTCACAAAAACAGCAATGCGCCGCTGTGGATGGCATCCTGTAAAGGATACAACTGTTGTGGCTAACTTGAAATAAAAATGGGAGATATTTGTACGATTCGCCGGTTCTTGGATATAGAACACAGGTTAAGTTGCAGCGATCTGTGCCCGGCAGACGTGCATCTGTCTTCAGCACTAATGTATCCAGGCTGTTTTCCTAGACTTCGGATGTTCCAAGTTCACACTCGAGGCAGCATATCTTTGATGTAGAGATGTCATTTAGCAAAGATGTCGTGCTGTACAATCCACTCTCCACTAACCAACAGCGATACGTGTTTACCCACAAAATATTTTCACTATGTCCCACTTGAACGAAACGGTTTGGGTATGGCTCATTCCAGTACGATTTATGTAGGATTCTCCCCCCCCCCTTTTTTACACTCCCCCCCCTTTTTACACCCCCCCCCCCCCCCACACACACACACACACACACGTCACAACAATTTGAATAAAACAAAGTATAACCAAATTTAACAAATCGCTAAGCAGTTTAATCACTTGGCAAATCTATAAAATGTACTTTGGGCACATCAAATAATGGCCGTATATTATTAAGCCCTCGCTTAGTGTCGGTTCCTAACATTCGTCTCATAAATATTGACTTGTCGATGTTGTTCTTAAGAATGTGCTGTGGCACCAGTTTTCTATTGTCAAGAAATAAGATATCAACACAAGACAAAACAGATTCACGCAGTTAGAACCGAGTAATCCAGGTACGGCAGTGATAGCTATCCGTTGTGTTCCAGACATTCCTGGCAGAAACAACAGCCTCCCGTCGACACCACTTCCAAAACTGTTATATAGGAAACCGTTGGTCCTATGGGCAAGACTTGATTATGGGAAAGTTAGGAAGTAATAAAGCATATTGTATGTATGTGTAAGTACATGTGTGTATCTGGGTGGATGTGTGTGTGTGTGTGTGTGTGTGTTTGTGTGTGTGTCGTAGTCGTATTTCGTGGAATGATCAGCACACACAAAAAAAGGCATTGAAGAAGTCTGGAGAGTGAAAACATAATTATTATTAAACAAAATCAGAGCTAGACAGTTAAAAGAGTTTGGCCGCATAAAACAAAATCAGAGCTAGACAGTTAAAGGAGTTTGGTCGTATTAAACAAAATCAGAGCTAGACAGTTAAAAGAGTTTGGCCGCATAAAACAAAATCAGAGCTAGACAGTTAAAGGAGTTTGGCCGTATTAAACAAAATCAGAGCTAGACAGTTAAAAGAGTTTGGCTGTATTATACAAAATCAGAGCTAGACAGTTAAAGGAGTTTGGCCGTATTAAACAAAATCAGAGCTAGACAGTTAAATGAGTTTGGCCGTATTAAACAAAATCAGAGCTAGACAGTTAAAGGGGTTTGGCCGTATTAAACAAAATCAGAGCTAGACAGTTAAAAGAGTTTGGCCGTATTATACAAAATCAGAGCTAGACAGTAAAAAAAGTTTGGCCGCATAAAACAAAACAAAAAAAACCGTAAGAGGCTACTGAAAATAAAACTGGAAGGAAATGTGCCAGAGGATAATAACGCTTTGGTTGGGGAGAATGACATCAATAAATGGACAGGGACAATATAAGGAGGGGGGGGGGGGAGACACCAAGAGAGGGACAGGGACAATATAAGGAGGGGGGGGGAAGACACCAAGAGAGGGACAGGGACAATATAAGGAGGGGGGGGGAGACACAAAGAGAGGGACAGGGATAATATAAGGAGGGGGGAGACACCAAGAGAGGGACAGGGACAATATAAGGAGGGGGGGGAGACACAAAGAGAGGGACAGGGACAATATAAGGAGGGGGGGAGACACCAAAAGAGGGACAGGGACAATATAAGGAGGGGGGGAAGACACCAAGAGAGGGACAGGGACAATATAAGGAGGGGGGGAAGACACCAAGAGAGGGACAGGGACAATATAAGGAGGGGGGAGACACCAAAAGAGGGACAGGGACAATATAAGGAGGGGGGAAGACACCAAGAGAGGGACAGGGACAATATAAGGAGGGGGGGGGAAAACACCAAGAGAGGGACAGGGACAATATAAGGAGGGGGGGGGAAGACACCAAGAGAGGGACAGGGACAATATAAGGAGGGGGGGGGAAGACACCAAGAGAGGGACAGGGACAATATAAGGAGGGGGGGGAAGACACCAAGAGAGGGACAGGGACAATATAAGGACGGTGGATGTCATCGATGAACAGTGACAATATAAGGAGGAGGTATGACATCAAAAGATGGACAGGGACAATATAAAGAGAGGGTATGAAATCAAAAGATGGACAGGGACAATATAAAGAGGGGGTATGAAATCAAAAGATGGACAGGGACAATTTAAGGAATGGGCATGATATCAAAAGATGAACAGGGACAATATAAGGAGTGTTTATGAGATCAAAAGTTGGACAGGAACAATATAAGGAGGATTTATGAGATCAAAAGTTGGACAGGGACAATATAAGGAGGATTTATGAGATCAAAAGTTGGACAGGGACAATATAAGTAAAGGCAATGACATCAAGAGATGGATAGGGACAATATTAAGAGGGGGAGGGGGGATGACATTACAAAATGGACCGGGACAAGCATGCAAGATTCATGGTAGAACGAGGGCACAGTGTCGATCCGTTGAGGTCGACAGATGACGTGGGGATGCTAATCAGCGATCAGATCATATCAGACGTCGCCGTCTGGGATGAAGTGTCAGACACTCCATTTGACTAAGTCTCAGCTTGTTCTGATGTTGGGTGACCGGTTAACTTTCTTCCCTATCCTACCTGTAAACAAAGAATCTATTTATAGACGGGTAGACATGGGCGTGTCAAGACTGTAAATCAAAGCTGGGCCCTATCTTATATTATGAAGACGCCAATGGTAGTTGTCAGAGATAATTAACATTCTCTACACATCCGGCTCATTGAAGGCCAACGTCTGTTTTAAAAAAAGGGGTACAGATGGAGAAAGAGGAGGAGGGAGGGAGAAAACAGGGGGTAAAAAGAAGAGATTGTGAGAGACATTTTGCTACTAGTTAGTATGTCAGGTATTGAATAAACAAAGAAATAAACTACTTTCAATCAAGTTTTAAAATCCAGTCACATTTTCTACTGCTATTAAATTTGTTAAAAACAAATATAAATAATAATCGTAAATATATGAGTAGAAGAATCATTCTATTCATATTATTTGGAATGCACATTTGCCTGTATACCTTTGAAAGAGAGGTTAGGGTGGGGTAGGGTGGGGTGGGGTGTGGTGGTGACATATTGGCAGATGGGAAAAAGAGTGAATGGGGGTAGGGGAGCGGGGTAAAGGTTGCAGATCCACTTCGAAGACGCAACTAACATTATCAGTATGTGACTTACTATCCTTGACGAAACTAACATTATCAGTATGTGACTTACTATCCTTGACTGTGACATCCGCCAACAGGTCATTTCGTATTTCTATCACTTTCTATTTTCACCTACACCACGCCCGATGTCTATTGTACACGTTACAACTGTGTTTAGATGCATTTCTTAAGAAGATTGAATGGTACAGATGGTACAGTGCTTGACTGTCGCTAGAGTGGGACCGGGTTGATAACTGGTTTCTACACTCCCCATTTAACAAACTGCTAATGGGAACTTGGTCATAAAAGCTTTCTCTGTGAGATTATTTGGTTCTAGAAATTGAATTAGTCCTGCTAATTGAGAAATTAATTTGATAAGATGGAGCGGTCAGTGTGTTTAGGTTTGAGATTATTGAACTTTAACATTTCTTCTTCTTCTTCTTCTTCGTACGCAGTCAGACAGTAACTTTAACATTTCAAAAGTATGATTCATCTTACATGGAAACATGCAAAAGAACACAATGAATGCAGGGGAGGTAAGGACTCTGGCAAAATTTGAATTATTTCCTGCTGGCAGTATTTACAAGACACGACGGAGATCTAGACGAGACAATATTCAGCTTAGATTAAAACATAAAAGAGATATGCCTGGCTGAGAGGGTTGGACGCTGTCTTCTGGCGATTAGGCCATATCGGGCTGAGAGGTTTAGGCACTGTCTTCTGACGATTATGACATGACTAGCTGAGAGGTTCAGACAGTCTTCTGACGATTATGACATGACTGGCTGAGAGGTTTAGACAATCTTCTGACGATTATGACATGACTGGCTGAGAGGTTTAGACAGTCTTCTGACGATTATGACATGACTGGCTGAGAGGTTTAGACGCTGTCTTCTGACGATTATGACATGACTGGCTGAGAGGTTCAGACAGTCTTCTGACGATTATGACATGACTGGCTGAGAGGTTTAGACGCTGTCTTCTGACAATTATGACATGATTGGCTGATAGGTTTAGACGCTGTCTTATGACGATTATGACATTACTGGCTGAGAGGTTCAGACAGTCTTCTGACGATTATGACATGACTGGCTGAGAGGTTTAGACGCTGTCTTCTGACGATTATGACATGACTGGCTGAGAGGTTTAGACAGTCTTCTGACGATTATGACCTAACTGGCTGAGAGGTTTAGACGCTGTCTTCTGACGATTATGACATGACTGGCTGAGAGCTTTAGACAGTCTTCTGACGATTATGACATGACTGGCTGAGAGGTTCAGTCTTCTGACGATTATGACATGACTGGCTGAGAGGTTTAGACGCTGTCTTCTGGCGATTAGGCCATATCGGGCTGAGAGGTTTAGACAGTCTTCTGACGATTATGACATGACTGGCTGAGAGGTTTAGACAGTCTTCTGACGATTATGACATGACTGGCTGATAGGTTTAGACAGTCTTCTGACGATTATGACATGACTGGCTGAGAGGTTTAGACGCTGTCTTCTGACGATTATGACATGACTGGCTGAGAGGTTTGGACGCTGTCTTCTGGCGATAAGGCCATATCGGGCTGAGAGGTTTAGACAGTCTTCTAACGATTATGACATGACTGGGAGAGAGGTTTAGACGCTGTCTTCTGACGATTATGACATGACTGGCTGAGAGGTTTAGACAGTCTTCTGACGATTATGACATGCCTGGCTAAAAGGTTTAGACACTGTCTTCTGACGATTATGACATGACTGGCTGGGAGGTTTAGACGCTGTCTTCTGACGATTATGACATGACTGGCTGAGAGATTTAGACGCTGTCTTCTGACGATTATGACATGACTGGCTGTGAGGTTTAGACGCTGTCTTCTGACGATTATGACATGACTGGCTAAGAGGTTCAGACAGTCTTCTGACGATTATGACATGATTGGCTCAGAGGTTTAGGCACTGTCTTGTGACGATTATGACATGACTGGCTCAGAGTTTTAGACACTGTCTTCTGACGATTATGACATGACTGGCTGAGAGGTTTAGACGCTGTCTTCTGACGATTATGACATGACTGGTTGAGAGGTTTAGACAGTCTTCTGACGATTATGACATGATTGGCTCAGAGGTTTAGACGCTGTCTTCTGACGATTATGACATGACTGGCTGAGAGGTTTAGACAGTCTTCTGACGATTATGACATGCCTGGCTAAAAGGTTTAGACACTGTCTTCTGACGATTATGACATGACTGGCTGGGAGGTTTAGACGCTGTCTTCTGACGATTATGACATGACTGGCTGAGAGATTTAGACGCTGTCTTCTGACGATTATGACATGACTGGCTGTGAGGTTTAGACGCTGTCTTCTGACGATTATGACATGACTGGCTGTGAGGTTTAGACGCTGTCTTCTGGCGACAAGGCCATATCGGGCTGAGAGGTTTAGACAGTCTTCTACCGATTATGACATGACTGGCTGAGAGGTTTAGACAGTCTTCTGACGATTATGACATGATTGGCTCAGAGTTTTAGACACTGTCTTCTGACGATTATGACATGACTGGCTGAGAGGTTTAGACGCTGTCTTCTGACGATTATGACATGACTGGTTGAGAGGTTTAGACAGTCTTCTGACGATTATGACATGATTGGCTCAGAGGTTTAGGCACTGTCTTGTGACGATTATGACATGACTGGCTGGGAGGTTTAGACGCTGTCTTCTGACGATTATGACATGACTGGCTGAGAGGTTTAGACAGTCTTCTGACGATTATGACACGACTGGCTGAGAGGCTTAGACGCTGTCTTCTGACGATTATGACATGACTGGCTAAGAGGTTTAGACGCTGTCTTCTGACGATTATGACATGACTGGCTGAGAGGTTCAGACACTGTCTTCTGGCGATAAGGCGATATCGGGCTGAGAGGTTTAGACAGTCTTCTAACGATTATGACATGACTGGGTGAGAAGTTTAGACGCTGTCTTCTGACGATTATGACATGACTGGCTGAGAGGTTTAGACGCTGTCTTCTGACGATTATGACATTACTGGCTGAAAGGTTTAGACACTGTCTTCTGACGATTATGACATGACTGGCTGGGAGGTTTAGACGCTGTCTTCTGAAGATTATGACATGACTGGCTGAGAGGTTTAGATAGTCTTCTGACGATTATGACATGATTGGCTGATAGGTTTAGACAGTCTTCTGACAATTATGACATGACTGGCTGAGAGGTTTAGACGCTGTCTTCTGACGATTATGCCATGCTTGAGAGGTTTAGACATCTTTTCTGACGATTATGCCATGCCTGACTTACAGGTTTAGAGTCTTGTCTTCTAACCACTATGATATTCCTGACTGAAAGGTTTAGACTCTGTCTTACGACCACTATGATATACCTGGCTAAGAGGTATAGACGTCATCCTCTGACCACTATGACATGCCTGGAGGAAAGATTTAGACTTGTCTTTTTACCCCTATGATATGTCTGGACGAAAGGTTTATTGGTCTTCTGACCACTATGATATGCGATCAAAACCTCGGTCTGGTGTTGTTTTTTTTCATTTTATCGGAGATGAAGCATACACGGTCTTTATTTCTCAAACTTAGAAATACACTAACTGGGTCTCAGCAACGGAAATAAAACGCGAGATCACAACTGTTTTATTCTTCAACAACAAAAACAGAAACGTAAATACGTGTGATTTTATAAAAATGTTAAAGAATAAGGTACCACGGTAAATACTTACTTTTGCCGGTGACATCTTAGCTACTTCATTGTGTGATGTTTGAGTTTCTATCAGGTTGCTGGTGACATGTTAGCTACTTCATTGTGTGGTGTTTGAGGTCAGGTTGGAGGGGACATGTTAGCCATTTCATTCTGTTTGTGTTTGAGGTCAGGTTAGAGGTGACATGTTAGCTACTTCATTGTGTGGTGTTTGAGGTCAGGCTGGAGGTGACATGTTAGCTACTTCATTGTGTGATGTTTGAGTTTCTGTCAGGTTGGAAGTGACATGTTAGCTACTTCATTGTGTGGTGTTTGAGTTTCTGTCAGGTTTGAGGTGACATGTTAGCTACTTCATTGTGTGATGTTTGCGTTTCTGTAAAGTTGGAGGTGATATGTTAGCTACTTTATTGTGTGGTGTTTGAGGTCATGTTGGAGGTGACATGTTAGCTACTTCATTGTGGGGTGTTTGAAGTCATGTTGGAGGTGACATGTTAGCTACTTCATTCTGTGGTGTTTGAGGTCAGGTTGGAGGTGACATGTTAGCTACTTCATTGTGTGATGTTTGCGTTTCTGTCAGGTTGGAGGGGACATGTTAGCTACTTCATTGTGTGGTGTTTGAGGTCAGGTTGGAGGTGACATGTTAGCTACTTCATCGTGTGATGTTTGAGTTTCTGTCAGGTTGGAGGTGACATGTTAGCTACTTAATTGTGTGGTGTTTGAGTTTTTCTCAGGTTGGAGGTGACATGTTAGCAACTTCATTGTGTGGTGTTTGAGTTTCTGTCAGGTTGGAGGTGACATCTTAGCTACTTCATTGTGTGATTTTTGAGTTTCTGTCAGGTTGGAAGTGACATGTTAGTTACTTCATTGTGTGGTGTTTTAGTTTCTGTCAAGCTGGAGGTGACATGTTAGCTACTTCAGTGTGTGATTTTTTAATTTATTATCATAATGGAGGTCATTTTCATTCTTTGCTACCGTTCGTCTTCTTTTTCATCATTTTTTTCTTTATCTTCATCTTCTTCTTTTTGTATGTCTGCACGCGAAGTACAGCTCTGTTGATAAAGGTTGACGTGATTAGCAGTTGTTCAGGACTCGCGAGCAGCTTTGTGTGATCCTTCGTCTACGTCAGCCAATGGTTCCCATGTCTTTTTGAACTGCGATAAGAGCAAGCGCCCCATATATTCTCTTAGCTAGCTTGTAGGAAGTCTGCGACATGTGTGTGGTCTGCTGAGTTGGTTCTGTGGTGCTTATGTTTTAAATAAAGGGGTTGTATTGATCAATTCATTGATTAATTGTCGTTTACATTCAAAATAAATCACAGGACTACAACTACAGATAGTCTCTTAACAGGAATTATGTATCAGAGCCTTGTTTGAGAAAGGCTTTGTTACAGTATTTTTGTAACAGTGTTAACAGTTGCCTGCTGAGAATAAGCGAAAATGGGGGCAGGTGAATGTATTCTCTGAGAGTCAAAAGTTGCATGAGAAAATAGTTAGCGAGATTGGAGAATATAGAAAATAGGCAGATCAAAATAGAATGAACATTTTTTTTTAGTCAGAGAGTAAGTTGTAAGTAAGTTGCTCATTGCAAGCGAAGATGGCGACATCATCAGACTGTCATCGCCATGAAGATGTAACTTGCGCTGAATTTGGATTATAGTGAGAATGAAGCTGCGCTGGACGTCAATTTCACTCTCTCGTCCTGAGTTACCGGAAACCAGAGGCAAGACGTACAATCAAGACGACTTAAAGTAACTAAAGATGCAGAAATTCAGGTCATACAATCCATGAGACCAGAGGTCGCTTGAAACTTGTGGGAGTCGATCGTTCACCGTAGACTAGAAGTCGCTGCTGCTGACCAGCGCCCACATCCGTAGGTCTAGGTGAGGCACCATTAACCCATGGCTGAGAGGAGATTCCGGTCGAGATTCCAGTGAAAATGGACGCATATTCCAAGTAGGTTGTGCACACCAACCAAGGACGGTGCGCAAACTGTAGTGACGTCCTATCCAACAACCTGTATTCTATAACAAATGCAGAACAGATCGTGTTTTCTCCGAATTCCGAGAAAAAGTATACACATGTGCTTCCTGTGAATAGCATAGGACGTGCTAGAAAATGATCGCCACACAACACTGTGCTCCATACATTAATTGGAACGAACAAACCACATGACTTGGTCGCCATCTTACCGGAATATCGAGTCAGAGAGTAGTGAATCTTTGAAATAATTGCCACAGGAAGTAGTGGAGGCAGGAACAATTAATGCAATTAAGAATAGATTGGATGCGCATAGCTTTTAATGCAAGGAAATGTAAATTAAACTGGTTTTGTTCAGACTCTTCTAAACCAGTATAAAAACGTTAAGTTTAGACACTAACTCGTTTGGGTTTAACACGTTAAACATTTTGGGTTTACAGAGCTAAGAAACTAGTTTATAAAAGACAATGTACACTGGAGATGTGACATTCGGGAAAGAGAGCCTTTACGGAGTGGTTACCTCACCTTTACGGAGTGGTTATCTCACCATACAACTAAAGCCTTACATCTCGCTCAAATGTGCGAATGGTGGACACCCTGTAAGCATTATGAGATAGAGATCTGACCACATGTGAGTGAGAAGATTTGTCTTGTCATGAATTGAGAGTTGATCTAAAAGGCTACCCGACTGTTCTCGTTGGCCATCGCATTTGTGTCTGTTGGGGGAATGACGGCTCTCTTACGATCAAAGGCCAATGGCTTGGACAAAGTGGCTCGTTAAGGATTCTGTGTAATCATAGGGACTGCGTTTGCAGTGTAGCAGACAGGATGTGTATCTGCTCTTCTGGCCCACTGAAGTCTCTCCTTTACTCTCTACTACTACACTCCTCAATCTATCACTTCAACAAACACTCACTCCAATAAACTAAAGACACCATTTCAAAACAATAAAACAAATTCTTTATTCTTACACGTCACAATTTCTGTTCACTCTTTTATCACACACAGCTTACTAAACACCCCTACGTAATGCCTTTCTATGACTTTAAACTCTAACTACAGTTAAGCCTATAACTATTGTCAACAATCTACTCCCCGAACTTGGTGTGCCGTAATTGTGACGAATCGTTTGTGTATTTCATTGGCTCTTTTTATCTTATCAAACGATAGTAATTGTGCTTTGAAGATAAAGTAAGCAACAGTCCATGACGGTAACGAATGCGACTCGTTAGGCCAATCCGGGCAGAGAAACGTCTTTTCAGGGTTTGGGCAAGGAATGTCAGGAATGTTTGCGTCATCATATGGTGTGGCGTGTCTTCTCAACCTCATATCTTTTTTGTTTGTTTTTATGTGGTCTTTTAACTTCTTAATCTCTTCTTTCATGTTAAAGGAGAACTCTGGTGTGGCCGACTCTATTTCGGGTTAATGTTCATCCCTATCTAATATTTTTTAATTGATTACATTTATCTGGATGTTCCTGTTGTCGATCTCCAGCTATTCCACCTCGCTATGACATGCTTCGACGTCTCTATAGGGGATGCTTGAGATGAGATCTACGCACATATTGTTGGTTCCCGTGATGTACTCCACTTTGGCATCGTTTCCATGTAAGTTTAGCGCCCATGTCTGTATCTTTCTTTTCTGGATAGACGACTCTAACAACGACCTTAGAGGCTTATGGTTTGTCCGGATTAAATATTTCGCGTTGTGGCGATAGAAGTTAAGCTTCTGAAACGCGTAGTGGATAGCATACGTCTCTTTCTTCACTGTCGATGAATGTATCTGGAACTTACTAAGTCGATGTAGGAAGTACATAGTTCGTTCGTTCTTAATGCCTGGGATCGTCTCCATCTCGCCGTCCACACATGGCTGCAAGAGACAGGCACCGATTGCTCCGTCTGATGTATCAGTGTACAGAATCAGGTCTCTTTCGACATATGGGTGAGTCAAAGTGGAACAGCGGTCCAGCTCTGCTTCGTGAATTCAAAGACCTATTAACAATTTTAGTTCCACCGTAAACGAGCGAATTTCTTTGTCAAGTCTATGATTGACTCTGATATATCGGAGAAGTTTGAAATAAATCTCCGGTAGTATCAACACATGCCGACGAAACCCCGTCCTTGTCTAACTGTTTTCGGCACCGTCAGGTCCCTACTTCCGCTGACCTTGTCCTCGTTAGGCTTAATGCTTTGTCGGTTGATGATAAAGGCCAGATCAATGATCTGCTCCTTGAGGAACTCACACCTGCTGAGCTTCACATTGTGTGGCTTTCAGTCGGTTCAACACTTTTCTAACGTGATCTATGTATTTTTCGATAGCCCCACTCGTGTGGTTTAAGGATGTCATCAATGTAAATCATGGGAAAACTTTGTACCCCACTGAGAACCTCATCCATTAGACTCATATACGTGGCTAGGGAGCCATTAAACCCAAACAGCATGACGTTCCACACAACGCTTCATACATGCGTGCAGAACGTGCTCTTCCTCTTGGATTCTGGGGTCATTGGGAAACACCAGAACACCGATCGAGCGTCTAGAGTGGTGAAATATTCTGATTTGTTGAGTGTCGTCAAAATATCCCCAATCAGGGGCAGTGGGTAGGAAATGTTTGTGGTGCTTTGGTTTAGCGCTCTGTAATCGCAACAGAACCGGTGCGGTCCATCTTTTTTAGTCACTACGACGATAATACTTGCTCACTGTGAACGCATCTGTTCAATAATGTCTGCCTTTAGCATTCCATCTATGGCCTGCTCCATTATCTCTCTGTTCTTGAGAGAGGTTCTGTGTGGTCGTGGGTTGACCGGTGCTCTGTTCACAGTACCATTTTCCATCTTTAGAGTAGTCGTCTGTCTAGCTACATGTCGCTGAGAGCAAATACTTCCTGGTTCTCCAGTACCAGACGCTCTATTCTTTCCCTACGTTGAGGGGCCACTTCTAACTGACTCATCAGTTCTCCTTCTACTCGGCCTGTCCGTGTTTTCGGACTCCATCTTCAGAGTGCCGAATTCGGATATTTGCAGGCTATAACTAGAATATGTCTGTTGGTTGAGACTTTCCTTTTAGTTTTATCGTTTGCGCTTTTATGTATTTGTTATACTCCTCGTCCTGCTGTAAAAACAGCCTTTTCTTTTACACTCTGGCCTCCCCGCTTCTAAATCTCTCGGATTGACTTCGGTAACCTTCCTCATCTCTCCAGTGGTCACTACGTGAGTTGTTTTTGTGGTACCCACCACTTCTGGGCCATTCTACTATTCTGCGCCTTCTTGTACTAAATCTTTCTCTTGGCTTGCTCCAATATCTGGCGAGACCTCGACTAGATTTATGTAGAATTATGGCATACTAGGCATTCCTGCTCTCGTTCTCTGTCAACACTTTCCTATGATGCATCCCCACTTCCGTTTGATTGTTTTGTTAGCATAGTTTACAATCAAAACGAGAAGGCCCAACTTTTTGACTAATTTGTTTATTCCATCAGCCATCTCTAAGCTGGGTTCTCCATTACACTCCGACACTTTAATCCGGTGGTTTGTACTAACTGTCCCTCAGCAAAGTAGGGACTGTTTCTTAACCTGGACTGTAGCAGGTTGGCCGTCTGGGGTTTTAGTACCACAGTCTCCCTGGTTCTGATGAAGCAGGTGATATGAATGTCGTCCTCTAGCTTAACATAAGAATATCCTACCTTCATCTTTTTCATGTCAAAGTATAATCTAACTGAGATATCTCTAAGGAAATCTCTCCACGGAATCACATGTTCTCTACTCCTCTAACTACAAATAAAGAGTACCCTATTTGCTTCCTCCTATCCCAAAACATAAATCTACCGCTCCAAACACCTTCACCGTCTCCACAGAGACTGACTGTAGATTCGCCCTTCTATTTTAGCACGTGCATTGCCTTCTATTTTAAACAACTTCTCCCTAATTAGGGAGACCTATGCTCCCGTGTCAACTGAAGCTCTGGTGGATTCGTCTACTGGTGTTTCCATGTCTACTCTCTAAAATTCAGTATAACTTTAAAAATTAAAAAAATATATATATAAGCAAAAATTAATAATTGTACCTATTTGTCTCCGAAAAAAAATTACACGACACAATGCCTAATAAATTTGTATATTAGTATATCTTACTTTGTCTCTTTCCTTTTAGATTCTGAATACGCTTCTTAATTAATCTATCCACGTATCTGTAATAAAATTGAAATAGACTAAGTTTCGGGTTTGTGTTATTTTCAAAATGAGACAAAGAATCTGGGAACATCAGTTACGAAGGCGACACCACAGCTGATGCTTGAATGCTCTGTGTTAGTTTAGTATTTGATATTATTTAGTTTAGCAGTAGTTTTCTTTTCTTTGGTTGATATTTTGAAACAAGTATACCTGTAAATAAATTATTTTATCTTTATTTATTGGTAAACGACAGTTTTAGTGTTTACTGTGTTGAAGTAGTGTCCTTGTGTAGTCCATGTGGACTCTTAAGATAATTAACTCAGCAAGGTAACGTCTGCTACATGATATAAAATTGGTCTACGTGCCCAAGATATCTTAAGTAGACCCTGCTACAGGTACTTGAGGAGGTCTAAGGCTTGAGTCAAGTAGATCGACCAGTTACTATCAGTTCCGTCATCCATTACCATCATGCCATCTTATTGTTCGTTAGAGATGTTGAATGGATAGAATAGATAGTTCCTGAGGCTTGCAACCTCTTTCAAACAAACTACTGCTAGAGCGCACGCAAATTGTTTGAGGCCAATGAACGCGGAGATATCACTGTGTAAATATTGGCACTCAAGGTGGGCGTTGGCGCACACTGTAGATATCAAACATACCAACAGAAGGAGTGCAAAGATAGACATCAAAACAGATTAAAAAGGTGGATAAAGAGACGCAATATAATGACAGCTAACTCAGACAATAGACGTGAAATGTTTTCAAATAATATGTGTTTAAGGGACTGGTATGATGACGATTAAACGATTAATAAGGTGGATACAGGGACGCAATATATTGACAAGAAACTCGCACAAAGGTTTGGAAATAGTTCAAACCACATGGGTTTAAGGGAGCTAAACGAGGAAGTTGAACTGTTGTCCAGCTTTTTGTTGGCCTTGCGTGAACTGTTAGCGTTAACAATAACGTGCTGAGAATGCTGGTGGCCTACTGGTGTATAGATGTGGGACACCAGAAGTAGATATTCTCTGAGAATTATCATTCAGCTGCTGACAGAAAATATAGTTAAATCTCTTCTCATTCTCACGAATTATAAGTGACAACATATGAATCTTTCCCATCAACAAAACCTTGTTTTATTAATTGCTTTAATTATTTTCTGTTGATTTACTTGTCTAATGTTTAGCTAACGTCCCACTCACTTCTCGTAGATGGAACAGAGATGTCCCACGGGGGACACATCTGACTTGGAAACTTAGATGGGACAGAACAGTCACATGGGGGGCACATCGGACTTGGAAACTTAGATGCGACAGAATAGTTACATGGGAGACACATTTGACTTTCAAACTTAGATGAGACAGAACAGTCACATGAGGGACACATCTGACTTGGAAAGTTAGATGAGACAAAACAGTCGCATGGGGACCACATCTGACTTGGAAACTTAGATGAGACAGATCAGTCACATGGGGGGCATATCTGACTTGGAAACTTAGATGAGACAGAACAGTCACATGGGGGACACATCTGACTTGTAAACTTAGATGAGACAGAATAGTCACATGGGGGACACATCTGACTTGTAAACTTAGATGAGACAGAATAGTCACACGGGGAACACATCTGGCTTGGAAACTTAGATGCGACAGAACATTCACATGGAGACATATCTGACTTGGAAATAACTTACACTATCGCCAACTTCGCCTGAGATGTGTAGCTATTGTTATTATTACTGTTGTTATTATTATGATTATTGCTATTGTTACTACTAATGTATTGTTATTATTATTACTCTCGTTCTCGTATTTAACTTAGTTAGTGTTTTTTCTGTTTTAGTTTGGTCGGTTCATGTTGAACGTCTTTTAACTATTTCAGTCCGACAAACTGTCTGTTTTCATAGAGCTGTACACACGATGAGGACCTGATGTGGTTCGACAAGATTACAAACTAAAGATTAGTGAGGTAACAAAGCAAAGACAAGTAGAACAGGAAATCGTCGAGGAAGGTGGCACTGCATAAGACTCACACTGCGAAATCACTAATATAGTATTACCAAGCAATCTCTGTCATGGAACCTACTAAGAAAAAAAAGGCAAAGAACGGATAAAGTACACAGGGAAAAAAGACACAGATGCCGATACGAGAAAAACAGAGATGCAATGAGATAGAACTGGATGAAATAGTACATGACAGTTCTACTCAGAGACGGTTGGTTCGTGGTCTATGCGCCCCATGTCGATATAGTTCTACTTAGAGAAGGATTGTATGTGGTCTATCCGACTAATGTCGATAAGTTCTAATTTGAGAAGGTTGGTTGATGAATCCCAGGTCGAAAAAAGCAAAGAAGAAGAACCATTATCGTGCCAGTAAAGAAATGCAATTACTTAACTGTAACCTGCAACACCAACGTCAATATCTTCACCTTCTCAAGTATCACTCTTAGATTTCATTCTTCATTCAATTTTCAACAGTTTCGTACATGACATGTGACACATCAGTGGATCTTTATTCGTGTTAAATAGGTCTCAAGTATGAGTTATTATGCTCCTGTGCCAGTCACATTAAATTGGTCTGATGTATGAGATATTATGCTCATATACCCGACACATTAAAGAGGTCTCAAGTACATGATATTATGCTCAGGCCCCCGTCACATTACAGAGATCTCAAGACATGATATTATGCTCAGGTCCTCGTCACATTACAGAGATCTCAAGACATGATATTATGCTCAGGCCCCCGTCACATTACAGAGATCTCAAGACATGATATTATGCTCAGGTCCTCGTCACATTAAAGAGGCCTCAAGTACACGATATTATGCTCATGTCTCCGTCACATTAAAGAGGTCTCAAGTTCATGACATTACGCTCAGGTGCCCATCTTAAACGATGATAAAAGGTCAGGAAAGTGACATTTTTCCCGAATTATCTCAGGTTTGACTCTTGGGCGCGCTTTAGTTAGATTCAAGTGAGGAAGATTTGCGACAGCACTCTCAAGTACTGTGAGAGTTTGGTCCAGTAGCAAGACTTGTTAGTCGAATTGACTGGAGGTAACATTGGACGCTGATTTGCCGTTCTCGGAAAAACACAGTCTGACTTTCTAGGCCCACGGTATGTGACATACTGAGTAAAAATGTCATGATAGTTCAGGATTTAGCCAGGTCAACGCCTAACATTATATTTCTTTTCTTAATTTTCAACAGCCAAGGGTTCTTTCATGTTTTAATCATGTACATGGGACCTTCATGTTTATCATCCGTTTCAGAAATGACTAGGCGAACGATCTCCCCTCTTAGGAGATCAGGAAATGCTTACAAATTGTAGAATTTGAAAACCACTCCTGGTCTGTCCTCTCAAACACCACTCTCTGCTGGACGCGTGAATGATTTCAAAACTTTGCAATCTGTACATCGCCGCTTTATCGAAATGATGTTAGTCATCCAAAAGGTGGTGGTTGATGAATGTCAACATTTCAAGGGCTATTCATTGCCAGCAGCCTCACTACGTGTGCCTCAGACACCAGAATGTTCTTTTGCCAGTAGCCTCCCTACGTGTACCTCAGACACCAGGATGTTTTGCAAACATCAGCATGACCAGCATAGCAGATTCACAGAAGATCCCGTAGGTTCGACACTTCTATATCCGATATCCATCTACCATAGCCAGCTCTTCTGTACCTTCCAAAGCAAGGATTAAGACGGTTACGACACTCATTAAAGAGTCCTCAGATAGCCACATCCGATCGGTGACATCCAGACATAAACTGGCACAAGTCAAAGAGTCCTCAGATAGCCACATTCGAACGGTGACATCCAGACATAAACTGGCACAAGTCAAAGAGTCCTCAGATAGCCACATTCGATCGGTGACATCCAGACATAAACTGGCACAAGTCAAAGAGTCCTCAGATAGCCACCTTCGATCGATGACATCCACACGTAAACTGGCACAAGTCAAAGAGTCCTCGGCCACCTCCGATCGGTGATATCCAGACATAAACTGGCACAAGTCGAAGACTATGTGCGTGTCACCACCGACACATGCCACTCTCTGTACAGTAGTATCTCAGACATCAAGGGATCAAGAAAGGGGTGACATGGATGGCACAGGCAGATAAAACAATCGGATACGTCACCCCAGCTAAGACGATTGCCACGGGCAAAGAATTTGTAAACAGTGGTGATAGAATGATAGAGTACCCGAGAGTCATAATAACCTTAGACAAGGAATGCAGATAATGGGACAACACAACGGGAGAGCAGTGCACAAAGGGAATCAGCTGATAACAGAGAACACGCAGGGTAGTGATGTCCTCATTTACACCGACGGATCAGTGCTGCGCAGCCGGACATCAGGCTAGAGATAGAGGACAAGTCGTTGCTGCGCAGCCGGACATCAGGCTAGAGTGAGAGGACAGGTCGTTGCTGAGCGCAGTACAGCATACATGTCAACAACCTCCAGTTTGAGAATGGAGATGGAAGCAGTGACCTCAGCGCTGAGATGGATATCTGAAACTTCTTTAACAAGGGCAGTCATCGTGACAGACATGCAAGCCGTACTTCAGAAGATACAGAAGGGTGGCTTAGGTACGAGTGGACAGCAGCTTTTCAGGCCTCAAACCTCCAGGGGTTGACATGGATCTACTGTCCTGTTCATGCTGAGGTTCATGGGAACGAAAGAGCTGACATCTTGGCTTCACAAGCTCCCATCATAGGCACGTTAGTGATGTATAGAAGTGATATTTTGAAATCAATGAACGATAAGGACATTGCAAAAGATGAAGCAGCAACGTTCCAACATTAAACGAGGCTCAAGATGAGTTAGGTGCATGCGAGGACGGAGCAAGATGGAAGCGAGCAACAGTGACCGCCAGCATCCAGACCCTGCACCATTTGCTGATAGAGAGACTGATCACCTATGGGCATGCCCGTAGTTCAGTGACGTCAAATCTTAGATACAGAAACAGATCCTAAGTCAATGCTTCAGACTACATTCTCATACTGGAGGTTTTCATGCATGCACCCATTGCTCAGCGACGACCCTGCTTCTCTCTCAAATAGATCTAAAGGGTTTTTTCAACGCGAAGCACAGATCCATCGGCATATACGTCAGCAGAAACATCCCTGGGTATGTCGCGATGTCAGCATAAAGTAGGCTTTGCTCCAAAACGAGACTGGTCTATAATACTCAAAATAGAAACGTTTCATTAGTCTGTCTAGCTGTGACTCGTCCAATTCCTTCAGGGCCACACAATCACACTCATGACAACAGCTTATATTGTATGTCTAGTTGTGACGCGCCCAATTCCTTCAGGACCACACAATCACACTCATGACAACAGCTTATCATGAACAAATAGTCAAACAAGTTGGAGACATTTCTGACGCTGACTTAGTGCCTCTATTAGATAACGCTCAAACTGGAAATGAAACATCATCGTTCCAAGAACCATCTATTTTTTCACATTGTTCATCGATTCCGCTTCTTTTTTAAAAATAGCTTTTAACTTAATATTTCCTGCTCCTTTTTATATATTTTTTTTACCTTTCCACTCTCTATTCATTTGAGATGTTTCAGTTTAATTTTCACTTCACTTCATGTTATGGTCTTTGACTTCCTACTTTCCGATTAGGCTCACATTCTGGAAATTGACAACTGAAGTCAAACATTTCAGACCTGTATAACTCTTATCGCGGGGTGTGTGTATGTGTTTGTGTGTGTGTGTGTGTGGGGGGGTGGCGGGAGGGAGGATGGAGGTTGGAAGAAGTGTAAGGAATGGTACTTCACGGTGAGTGGCAGCCACATCCATGGTGACCAAGAATCTATTTGGTTCCCGTCACTTCTCCCTAGCTTACGAATGGCTCATAGAGTCTGCCTGTGTACGTCAGCGTCACCCCAGGGCAAAAGCTTTCGTTGTCCGGCTAAACTACGTGAGTGAAAAGGCAAAACAAGTGGACTCCACCCCTGACTAGTGCACACAGCTGCTGGTGGATAGGTGGACTACCGACCTTCTCAACGACGACTCTGAAGGCAGCAGGTTGGAAGGGGACCATAGCTGGGAAGCTGCCATAAAAACTTTCAGAAAGAAACCGGAAACTACTGAATCAAACATTGCCAAGAAACCCACGACCGTCGACAATACGGAAACTCAAAGGTCTGATAGCGAGGTCTTCAGGCCAGACAAATCATTGTCGCAAACTGGGGAAGAGGACCATTTCAGAGCCAGTACAAGTAATAGAGATGACAGCCAAAACACGACTACATTACGATGGATAACTCAGAAATAAGAATAGGCAACTTACTTATGATCCACAGAACTAGAACAGACGTTCAGGAAGTCTCAGAACACTGATAGGCCGGTCAAGTGCACTGCGTGAGCAGTTCAGCAGAAACCTTTATATACTTTGAAATAGCACGAGTGGACAACGCGGGTCTGTCTCATCATGTCAAGGACGACGGCAACTTCACTACTTGGTTACAACCCAGTTAACGACCACCTCATTTTGAATAGACTAAAGAGAAAGAAAAGAAACCTAACACTAATACAAGTCTAGTTTCAACATCCTTACCCGATGATTGCCAAATTGAGGATTTATATAACACATAAAAAGTAACATTTTAAAAAAGCAGAAAGAAGCGATGTCTTGATTATCACTGGAGATTCCAATGTGAGAGTACAATGGAGCAGAGAACTGTGCGAGGGCTTTTTGGTTTGGGACACAGATATGAGTCAGATGAAACTTTGGCTGAATTCTGCATTGTAAATTACCTCTTCATTGCCAACACCTTATACAAACAACATCCTTTAAGATTATACACGATTACCTTCCTTGATGGTAACAGCCGGGACCAGATAGATTACATCATAGTATAACAAATATAGAGGTCAAATGTTCTGTCAACAATTACGCTGTCAGGATCGGATCATAATCTGCTAATTACAGTTTTCAAGATGAGCCTGAGCATTAGGTTACAATATAAAAGCAATACCAATGGAATATAGCATCGAGGTATAAAATACTTTTCAAGCGTTAAAGGCAGTCTAATAAGAGATGGCATTTGATGAATTAACCACACAAACAAGGGACATTTTAATCTAGGTTGCGTAAACCATAATTCCTAGGGCGACGCACAAGAAACAGAGCTGCATATCGGAAGAAAGACTAGAGATCATAGAAAATAGGAGAAAATGAAAGAAAAAGGGACTTAAGAGAACCAACACAATAAATAAAAACTGTGTAAGAAACAGTCAGAAGAAAAATAAGAAAAGACAAGACAGTGTACATAATGTGCACCTGCAAAAGCATTGAAGAGCTACACCATGGCAGAGAGGGAGATCTCTTTAAGGAGATAAAACCACTGACACGAGAGTTCCGACCAATATCACATGCTATCAATAATGAAGAGGACAACATATTAACAAACCTTAAAGATATTTTGAAAAGATGAAAGGTGTACTTCGGAACCATGTACGAAGATACTTCAAAGAACCCAGTTAGGGGACTGCGTAGCCTAGTGGTTAAGTGGCACGGCTCACAACCGTAAGGTGCTGGGTTCAATCCCCATCACAGCACCGGCCGTTGCCCCGGGGAAGCAAACCCTTAGAAAATGCAGAAGGAAGCAGACCCTTACATAAAATGCATGCTGAAGTCGGATGCACTGGGCCGACAGGCGCAAAATAAAAACCACAGTGCAACGCACACCACCTTGGGGATTAGAGAAAATAAAGCGAACGCAAAAACAAAAAAAAAGAACCCAGTTAAAATAATATCGAAGAAAGAGAGAGAACCCGAACCCACATTGAGCGAAGCACACTCGGCAATCAAATGTAAGAAAAGGAAAAGCCCAGTGGAACGATGACATCACAGCGAAACTAATACAGGCAGGAGAAAAGGTCGGTGCTCGCATGTATCATGTAACGTGCAAGGGGATCTGGCACGGACCAGAGTGGTCAAAAGCATGGAAGAGATCAATCTACATTCTTCTCTCAAAGAAAGGTACCAACCTAAAGCTGTGCACAAATTTGCGCACTTTTGCGCTAATAAGCTACGCCAGCAAGATCATTTTGTGGATTCTATTGAAAAGGATAGAAAGAAAACGTGAATGCGAATTCCATGAAGTGCAAGCAGGTTTAATAAAATACAGAGCGACAAGAAATCACATATTTAATATGACAAATGTAGAGAGTATAACGTATATCTGTTTACATGTTTTGTATGCTTCGTTGATTGCACCAGGGCCTCCGATTGAGTAAATTATCAGAAATTTTGACAATGCAAAGGCTATATAACCTGAAGAAACTATGACAGAATACCAGACAACCAAGATAAACATAGTGAACATTTTGGGAACCTGTGTTTTTCAGTGGCAGCATACGACTGCGAACCATGACCAATTACCCAAACCTCAAGGAAAAGAATCGAGTCCTTCGAGTCAACATGTTAAAGAAAGATTCTTCGAAATACATTCAACAAGAGTTGGGCAAAGAAGAGAACTGGTTCATATATTCGATCATAAGCAGAAAAATTAAATACTTTGGCCCCTATCAAAATACACAACGGTCTTGAGAAAACTGTAATGCAAGGTATGATGCCGGACAAGAGATGCAGAAGCAGACAAAAGGGCGATGACACAAAGATGCCAAGGAATTCTTGTGTATGGCTGGAGCAGGCTGGGGATTTCGTAAGAGATCGAGAATCTTCCATACTGGGCTGTGATGGAAACCATGTTCTGGAAAGGGCATGCTACGTGGTGATAACGATTATGGCATCTAAATTAAGTTTTCGAGAAAATGATTCTGGCCCGAATATCTGACACTAGTGAAGATAAACTTCTCTATCACCGAATATCTGACACTAGTGAAGATAAACTGCTCTATCACCGAATATCTGACACTAGTGAAGATAAACTTCTCTATCACCGAATATCTGACACTAGTGAAGATAAACTTTTCTATCACCGAATATCTGACACTAGGGAAGATAAACTTCTCTATCACCGAATATCTGACACTAGGGAAGATAAACTTCTCTATCACCGAATATCTGACACTAGTGAAGATAAACTTCTCTATCACACAACAGGCAGTATTTAAGCTTTAAAAAATCGTGTTTTGGACAAATCTTAATCTAACGCAAACTATCGCTGATTGTTGTACCTGGAGTCTCCCCGAGTCTACCGCTCTATCTTTTCTCAGGTTTCCACATAATCGTCTGTAACGGGCGTCTGTTAATGTTCATCCGCATCACGTGCCCAGTGTACGGCCAACTTATCTTCCTGATGACAGAAACATCATTTTGGTTGGACTGTAATCGTACTTGCTCAGCAGTCATGAATTCTTTTCATCCAATGCCAAATAGACATTTATTTTCAAATGCATTCAAGCGTCTGTCATTTTCCAGCTTTCCCAATCACATGTAAGCACTGAGATGATATTAGAGTTAAATAGCCTAAGCTTGTCTTGTATGCTCAGTCATGTAGATCTCCAAATATTCATTAATTTGTTGAAGACATTTGAGGCCAAGGCGATTTGAATGATATTTTCATGTGTGGTATCCTTTTTGCGTTATGTTAATGACTAATTATGTGAAACTCTCAACTTTCTCTATCACTTGAATATTGAGCTGGGCTTCAGTCCCTGTAAGTGTGAAATTCGCGCTTTTAGTTTCGGAGGCATTTATCTGTTAGGCTATGTCGCAGAGTTGATCTATCTTTCCGTGCACTTCTTCCAAATTCAGGAGTGCCAGATCATCTGCGAAACCCAGGTCCTCTATGGGTTTATCATCTGTTCACTTAATACTGAACTGTCTGTTGTGTGTGGAAGTTTGCATAACCTAATCCATCTGTCCACCTAATACTGAACTGTCTGTTGTGTGTGGAAGTTCGCATAACCTAGTCTATCATCACTTCGAATTGATGTGGGGACATAACTCAACCCTGTTTCAAGCCTGTTTCAATCTTAAACTATTCAGCCTTCTCGACAGTGGACTGCACACGGCACTATTCATTAGTGTATAGTACTTTTATGACTCTTACAACCTTGGTTGGAAAGACGTAGGGGATGAGAATAGTCCAATGTGATATCAGTGTAGACTTTCGAATGCCTTCTAAAAATCGATGAAGTTGACAAGTGATGATTGTATCTCTACGGAATTATTCTCAGGGTGACGATTGGTCGATGTAAGATCACTGCAACCGAAAACCATCTATCTCCTTCCGCAGTCGTTCGTCTACTGCCTCTTTGTGTTTTCTTATCATCAAGCTACAAAGCACTTTCTCTGGCACTGAAAGTAGCGTCACTCCACGCCAATTGTTGCAGTCTGATAGGTCTTACTTCTTGGGAAATTTCAAAATCAAGCCATCTTTCAATTGATTTGGTGAATTCTCCTCCCTCTTATACTTTGTTTATGATTGACAACAAGTGTGTTATAGTTGTGCCGTCAGACATCTTAAGCGTCTCACCAACAATTCCTTCTTCGCCTGCTGTTTTCTAGTTTTTTAAGTTCTTGATGGCCCGATCAAGCTCTGTACGAGAAACAGCAACGCATCGTATGACCCTAGGAGACACATTTGTAGCGTCTTGGCTGAATACTACAGAGAAAACCACATGAAAATCAATCCCATCGAATCGCAAGTGTGTGCATTCTATCTGAAGAACAATAGAAGCGGGAAGGAGAGTCGTGTTTGAATGGCGGGGACGTGTGCTTGAACATAGTGACAGAACTCGGTACCTGGCCATTGTAATGGACAGTACATTGTCCTACAAGGTAACACACTGCAACACGGTAAAACAAAAACAGTATGTGCAAGAAACGATATAATTCATAAGCTGATAAAAACTGGAGGGAGGGGAATGGGGTGAAATCATTAAACAATGCTACGAACATCGACCCTTACCCTATGTCTCTCAGAAGCAGAGTACGCTTCACCAGTGTGGAACGAGTCTTCAAACACGAAACACATCAATGCTGCAGTAAATGCCAAAGGGTATTATATGTCATACACTATGTAGATAGCTCTGACCAGCTTAAGAACGGAAGTGTCCAGGTGTAGCTCGAACCTGAAGAAAAATGGATATACTCGGACGACGTTGTATGTGAATGTGATATGAGACCACACAGGAGCTAGCAGAGCGGGTTAACTGTCCGAGATTGTGAGGTCAACCAAGAACCAGCAGAGCTGGGGCAATCCTGTACAACTGAAGATCAGACAGCAGCTAGCGAAAGAGCACACAACGTAGTAAGTTTTGAGTTTAAAACAACCTGGGGCAGGTTTCTGGTCCAACATTCTGTGAGGCGTCAAGTCGGTCTTAACTTTCTGACATGGTGGACAGTAACTGTGTGACATGGTGGACAGTAACTGTGTGACATGGTGGACAGAAACTATGTGACATGGTGGACAGTAACTGTGTGATATGGTGGACAGTAACTGTGTGACATGGTGGACAGTAACTTTTTGACATGGTGGACAGTAACTATGTTACATTGTGGACAGTAACTATGTGACATGGTGGACAGTAACTCTGTGACATGGTGGACAGTAACTTTGTGACATGGTGGACAGTAACTGTGTGACATGGTGGACAGTAACTGTGTGACATGGTGGACAGTAAATATGTGACATGGTGGACAGTAACTGTGTGATATGGTGGACAGTAACTGTGTGACATGGTGGATAGTAACTTTTTGACATGGTGGACAGTAACTCTGTTACATTGTGGACAGTAACTCTGTGACATGGTGGACAGTAACTCTGTGACATGGTGGACAGTAACTTTGTGACATGGTGGACAGTAACTTTGTGAAGTGGTGGACAGTAACTTTGTGGGGTGGTATCCAGCAACTTTGTGACATGGAGGACAGTAACATTGTAGCAGATTCCAGGTTTGCACTAGGGTTATTCTAACTGGAATGTACCATACTCACCCACATCATTCATGACCACACACAGCAAATAATATAGCACACAGGAGGTGGCACTTTTATTATATAATACTCATACAACACTATCAAAGTGAGTGCAATGTGATGCACATAAAACAAGAATACTTCTTAACTAATTATAAATTCGGGAGTTATAAGTATAAACTATTGATGTTGCTCCCACTAATCAAACCCAGTTTTTGCCGCACACGCCGCACCCCCCCCCCCCCCCCTTATCTGCATCCTCAACACACTCTCAAAAACTCTTCCCCACTCAATCCCCTCAGGCGGGTGATCTGGACATAATGCATTCAATATATTCTACGTATACTCACATATGATCTCTCAACTCAGTTGATCTGCGTATACACACGCTCTGAAACATACATCGTTCCCTTGGTGTCTACACACACCACACACGTCTAGATCTCTCCTAGACACAGCTGTACACTCGCACAACTCTAGAACATACCTCGTTCACTCGGTGTCTACACACACACACATCTCATTAGAGCGACTGGCCAAGACTCAAGGCGTATGCTGGTTCAGCGTTCCTGTTCTATCTCACACATTCGTAACAACAACATATCAATCACTCCTCTATCAGGTCGGTGAGCTAAACAGACACCTATCTACATTCTCAGTCTCTCGCTCACATTCTCTGGCCAGTCTCTTGAGCTAAACTTTGTCTAGTATTTTATAGTCTTAATCAGTATCAGAGCTGACCGATGAATCTCGGGGGGATGACCCCAATCAGTCGTTATTGGAACGAATTACTATGAACACCTGTCACTCATATATCGCAGCAAGCCCCGCTGCCCTCTTGTCTGTCACTCATCTCTCACTACCCAAATCGGAACGCCAGAGGCCAGCGTCTACCTGGACTAAACATTCTTTCCCCCACCCCGTTTTCCTTTGTTGAGACGGTGAGTGACCTTGGCACACATTCAGGTACCTTTGTTCTCAGAGTCGCCGACCACATCACCCCTGCCCTAAACGCTCATGCTCAGATTGGTACTGTTACAACATTGTGACATGGAGGACTGTAACTTTGTGGGGTGGTGTCCAGTAACTTTGTAACATGGAGGACAGTAACTTTGTGGGGTGGTGTCCTGTAACTTTTTGACATGGAGGTCAGTATCTTTGTGACATGTAGGTTAGTAACTTTCTGAAATGGAGGTCATAACTTTGTGACATGGTGGACGGTAACATTGTGGCATATTGTCCAGTATTTCCTAACCTTACGAGAGGGTGTTCTGGCAATCCATACCTGCTCTCCTTTTATCTTAAGCTGTATTTATTGATGTCATAAATACTGTTGAAAGTCCCTGCTTGCTATTTCACCCGGACATCTCAAGCGGACTACGCGACGGAGACATCTGTTTGGCGGCCGCGTGTATGTCTGTATATACTTCTCTTAGTTAAACGCCAGGCTTCCTGGTCATAGTAGAGCCACAAAACGAGGCACGGTTTTATCTACGCATAATACCCTCTCGAGACACGACA
Source organism: Ariolimax columbianus (assembly GCA_036924085.1). NCBI lineage: Eukaryota > Metazoa > Mollusca > Gastropoda > Stylommatophora > Arionidae > Ariolimax > Ariolimax columbianus. The sequence continues at coordinate 157,438,553 of JAVGWX010000002.1, read as the reverse complement.
CGCCCACCTGGCAACACATGACCAATGAATCAAGAAGGACATGTGTTGAGGCATTTCAATACATTCGGAATTACGCATGCCTAAACGCAATAGTCTGTAAGTGACAGTACATCACCACGTGCCGCTTTTCGGGAAAGGTGTGCTTGTTATGTTTCTCAGAACAACAACAATAAAACATGACCAGATTCTGACACTAAACAAATTAAAGAAAGCAAGGATATACTCGGTATTAGGATGTTCTCTACGTTTTTGCTACATTTTGGGGTAAGTTATTCTCTATTAAAATAATTATATTTTAGGAGAGCGAATACAATTGAAATGGCAGATATGCATGACCGTCGTGTCAAAGTTTTCTTCAATTCTCGCAAACTCTTTGTAAAGGGCTTCATCTTTCTTTATCTGATGTTCTCCTTGTTTGTTACTCCAATCACTGAAAGTTGTTTGTCAACAAACACCATCCACCTTGTTCATTAACTTTTTTACGCTCCAAAAGGCGCACACAGTTTTGAGCGAGCCGATTACATTATTGAGGCGGAACAGAACAACGATACAGCCATGGCTTCCTATCTGTTATTGACTAGGTAATGAACTAACACTACCTATGACACCATAAGAGATATAAGATCGACATGCAACTCAGCACTGGGCGACATGGAATATGTAGATAGCATTTCCTTAATTTCACATTTACACCAACACATTCAAGAGCAAAATAAACCACTTTAGTCTATATAACCAATAATATAGACTAAACATAATATAAAAAAGATAGAAGTCATGTCAGTAAATGTAATTAATTCCAGACCAATTAACATAGGGAACAAAGAACTGCCACAGACATATACATTTACATGCACTAAAAGCACAGTTACAGCAGCCTCTGGAACAGGCCAAGCTTACATTAACAGCACAGTTACAGCAGACTGGAATAAGCCAAGCTTACATTGAAAGCACAGTAACAGCAGACTGGGATAGGCCAAGCTTACATTGAAAGCACAGTTACAGCAGATTGGAACAGGCCAAGCTTACATTGAAAACAGTTACAGCAGACTGGAACAGGCCAAGCTTACATTGAAAGCACAGTTACAGCAGACTGGAACAGACCAAACTTACATTGAAAACAGTTACAGCAGACTGGAACAGGCCAAGCTTACATTAACAGAACAGTTACAGCAGACTGGATTAGGCCAACCTTACATTGAAAGCAAAGTTACAGCAGACTGGAACAGGCCAAGCTTACATTAACAACACAGTTACAGCAGACTGGAACAGGCCAACCTTACATTGAAAGCAAAGTTACAGCAGACTATGGAACAGGCCAAGATATCAAAAACAGAATAGGGGACGGTGTGGGTTAGTGCTTAAGTGACACGGCTAACAATCTGGAGGTGCTGGGTTCGCTCTCCATCACAGCACCGGCCGTTACCCTGGGGAAGCAAACTCTTAGAAAATGCAGGAGGATGCAGACCCTTGCATAAAATACATGCTGAAATCGAATGCACTAGGCCGACAGGCGCAAAATAAAAATATAGTGCATCGCACACCGCCTTGGGGAATAGAGAAATAAGGCGAACGCAAAAAAGCAGAATGAACAAAGCCAGAATGGCATTTGGATGTCTTGACAGTACCGGAGAAACATTGGGCTTAGAATATAAAAGAGCTACCTACGTTCTGTGTGGTACGATACATCATGCAAAGTATTGCAGATTAACAGAACAAGACACGGCCAAGTTGCCATCTGTCCATATATACTATCAGAGAAAGATTAATCAAATATTCTGGCATATATACTATCACCATTCAGCCCCTACTTGCCCATAGAAAGCAACAGAATATGCACACACTCATAACAAACATAACAAAAGGTCGTTACTGGAATGTCACTGGAGGTCTTATTCTGAAAAAAAGACCTGACAGCATCATCAGGACATTGATGGTATCCAGAGGGAAAACGGAAGAGAAAACGACTTAAGACAAGTTATCGGCGAAACAAAGAATCCAAAATGGAAGTCAGGAACCACATCTGGAGCACGGCCCAAAGTTTGACATCAGGTTAGTTTATGCTGCCGTTAACGACGCTATTAACATTGTCTCATTACAAACCCATCACTTCCACCCCACTCAGACTTGATCCCTGATAGAGACAAGCTTTCCAAACTCATCCCTTCTACTCCACTCACACTCGATCCCTGATAGAGACAAGCTTTACGAACTCATCCCTTCCGCCCCATTCAGACTTGATCCCAGATAGAGACAAGCTTTACGAACTCATCCCTTCCGCCCCATTCAGACTTGATCCCTGATAGATACAAGCTTTACAAACCCATCACTTCCACCCTACTCGATAGACTCGATCCACGCTAGAGACAAGCTAACCGTTACAAGCCCATCCTTCCTGTCCTACTCGATATACTCGATCCCTGATAGAGACAAGCTTTACAAACCCATCCCTTCCACCCTACTCGATAGACTTGACCCCTGTTTGGGACAAGCTTTACAAACCTATCCCTTCCACCTCACTCAGATTTGATCCCTGATAGAGACAAGCTTTACAAACCCATCCCTTCCACCCCACTCAGACTTGATCCTTGATAGAGACAAGCTTTACAAACCCATCCCTTCCACCCTACTCGATAGACTTGACCCCTGTTTGGGACAAGTTTTACAAACCCATTCCTTCCACCCTACTCGATAGACTTGACCCCTGTTTGGGACAAGTTTTACAAACCCATTCCTTCCACCCCACTCAGACTTGATCCCTGATAGAGACAAGCTTTACCAACCCATTCCTTCCACCCCACTCAGACTCGATCCACGCTAGAGACAAGCTTACCTTTACGAGTCCATCTTTCCTGTCCTACTCGATATACTCGATCCATGTTAGAGACAAGCTGACCTGCCGTTCACGACATATTTCAGAAACATAAAATTTAAAACAACGAAGAAATAACTCACAAAAACCAGTCACAATTACGTGGATACATAAAGACGAACACAGCTTTTCGGCGTTAGTTTAATTGCTAACTCTGAATATGGTAGTATCCACCTTAGAATTAGATACTAATATGTATTTACAAGTGAGAAGAGCCCGTTCGTCGTTTTATGAAAATTGTCGTTTTACAGAATGTTCCTGGAAACTAACTAGTCGTAAAGTGGAGCTTCCTTCCATTTTGAACCTAGTGCAGTAAAACGCAGTGCGCCGCAAACCTCATCGGCATATTAAGGGTCGAAGGTTGATGGACACGATAAATACAGCCAGGTGAGATGTTGACTGACATGACTTGAAGCCTGTATAAATAATGAATCATAGAACTGCTGTAGTGCATATCTTTGTCAGTAGAAAGAGCGGGTTCGTGGCTAAGCCATGGCATCATCCAATTTATCCATTTATATAAGTGACACGTGTCTGCTCTCATTTAGGAAGGACAATACAACATGAAAGCTAGCCTGTCAGACAACCACGTCAGGTTGAGAAATGGGAATAATGAAGGCCCTAACACAGATCATGACAGCCTTCTCCAGGACCATGTTCGACGCCCACGTCAGACAGCCTTCTCCAGGACGAAGTTCAGAGATCATGTCAGACAGTCTTCTCCAGGACGGGTTCAGAGACCACGTCAGACGGCCTTCTCCAAGACGGGGTTCAGAGAGCATGTCACAAGGCATTCTCTTAGACATGGATTCAGAGAGCACGTCAGACGGCCTTCTCTTAGACAGTGGTTCAGAGACCACGTCAGACGGCCTTCTGCAAGACGGGGTTCAGAGACCACGTCAGACGGCCTTCTCTTAGACAGTGGTTCAGAGACCACGTCAGACGGCATTCTCCAAGACGGGATTCAGAGACCACGTCAGACGGCCTTCTCAAAGACGGAGTTCAGAGACCACGTCAAAAGGCCTTCTCTAAGACGGGGTTCAGAGACCACGTCAAAAGGCCTTCTCCAAGAAGGGGTTCAGAGAACACGTCAGACGGCTTTCTCCAAGACGGGGTTCAGAGACCACGTCAAAAGGCCTTCTCCAAGACGGGGTTCGGAGAACACGTCAGACGGCCTTCTCCAAGACGGGGTTCAGAGACCACGTCAAAAGGCCTTCTCCAAGACGGGGTTCAGAGACCACGTCAAAAGGCCTTCCCCAAGACGGATTTCAGAGAGCACGTCAGACGGCCTTCTCTTAGACAGGGATTCAGAGACCACGTCAGACGGCCTTCTCTTAGATAGGGATTCAGAGATCACGTCAAAAGGCCTTCTCTTGGACTGGGGTCAGAGACCATGTCATTGAGATGGTCGTGGAACACTTTCATTTGTAACTTATAAATGAAGGTAGCAGTCACAAAATATAAAGTGTCCTGAATATTGTTAACTATAGCAATGTATTGTATCATGCATCTATCTTTATAGCAATATAGAAAACGCCGAATGAACAGATAGAGATATCGCATACAAAAGGTTAGTGGAGCTTTCATTCAATAAGGGAATTTACCGAAATCAAAGGTATTTAAGTTCACCACAAGAATAGCAATCTAATCTGTGGGAAAGAGCCGGGAAGATGTCAGTGGGACACGAAGTAGGAGAAGTCGCTGGTGTAGAATAGGACACACTTTACGGAAAATAGCTATTAGCATTACAAGATAGTTCTGCTCTGGAACCCCCAAGGGCAAGTGGAGTTGAGGTACACCAATACGGTCGTTAAGAAGAGAGTTTGTGACACACATAGTAGCAGTAGGGACACGTGGAAGTAGTTCAAATGGATGGCATTAGTAGACAGTGAGCATTGGTTGAAGACCTACAGAGCTGAGATATCTTTACATACACACACACACACACACATACATACATACATACATACATACATACACATACACATACACACACACACATACATACATACATACACATACACACACATACATACACACACACACACACACACAGACAAAGAGAGACTTGCGCGCTGGCAAATCTGTACAATGTATTTTAATCGTGCGGTTGTAAACCAGGCCTGAAATATATACTTGAATTATTTGTTAGAGCTAACAGAGGGATATGGAATCTAGTTTTGAGGGGATTGTGATACGGGCATGTTCGGCAAACGGGCTTCATGTTTCCTACCACTGCTCTAACAATGCGCACACAATACATCCGCATATGCAATATTCCCATCCGTGTCAAGTTATCTTATCCCTTCCCACTCAAGCGAATCATTACTCGTCTCCTCTCAACTATCTTACACTCCCCTGCTACACGAGGTGAAATCGAAAACCTACACACACTTTTCTTGGTAATCATTTAAGCCCGTTTCGTGTTAATACAAAAGCAAAGCTGCTTCTTAGATCTTCAATGACGCAAAGAGATCAATAGACTTCACGCCTGATGGCGTACTTGAGAGCTGCAGAAAACTGACTTGAGTATGCAGATTATAATAAAAGATGGGGACTTGAGAAAACAGCGAACAACTAACAACTTGTATATTCAGCGAAAACACAAATAATTTCATGAGAAATATTATTTGCAGGCAATCTGCCATTATGAACCTCCGCTATTAGTTGAATTCTAAATAGATAAGGTATATAACTCTTATTATATTTAACCGGATAGATGGGACCAGTCGGACGAGAAGAGTTGCTGCCCATGCTCAGAAATGCCTAGTCGATCTAAAATCAGTAAAACATTAGCGTAAAAAGAGTTTAGTGAAAAGTATGGTCATTTACAACATGTTACAAATTCAAAATAATCGATCATTCATAATGTGCTTCATAAGAGGCTTTAAAATCAAGATCCATATAAGATCAATAAAGCAAACAATAACAGTTGCCAATCGAAAGGAAAGACGACATCATCGTGACATATGTGAAGTTAGATGGGACCATATTTGACTACACAGTCCGATCTGAGGGCGACACACTTTGCCGCACGTGTGCCGTGACGACATATGTGAAGTTAGATGGGACCATATTTGACTACACAGTCCGATCTGAGGGCGACACACTTTGCCGCACGTGTGCCGTGACGGCATATGTGAAGTTAGATGGGACCATATTTACCTACACAGTCCGATCTGAGGGCGACACACTTTGCCGCACGTGTGCCTTGACGGCATATGTGAAGTTAGATGGGACCATATTTGACTACACAGTCCGATCTGAGGGCGACACACTTTGCCGCACGTGTGCCGTGACGACATATGTGAAGTTAGATGGGACCATATTTGACTACACAGTCCGATCTGAGGGCGACACACTTTGCCGCACGTGTGCCTTGACGACATATGTGAAGTTAGATGGGACCATATTTGACTACACAGTCCGATCTGAGGGCGACACACTTTGCCGCACGTGTGCCGTGACGGCATTTGTGAAGTTAGATGGGACCATATTTGACTACACAGTCCGATCTGAGGGCGACACACTTTGCCGCACGTGTGCCTTGACGGCATATGTGAAGTTAGATGGGACCATATTTGACTACACAGTCCGATCTGAGGGCGACACACTTTGCCGCACGTGTGCCTTGACGACATATGTGAAGTTAGATGGGACCATATTTACCTACACAGTCCGATCTGAGGGCGACACACTTTGCCGCACGTGTGCCGTGACGACATATGTGAAGTTAGATGGGACCATATTTGACTACACAGTCCGATCTGAGGGCGACACACTTTGCCGCACGTGTGCCGTGACGGCATATGTGAAGTTAGATGGGACCATATTTACCTACACAGTCCGATCTGAGGGCGACACACTTTGCCGCACGTGTGCCGTGACGACATATGTGAAGTTAGATGGGACCATATTTGACTACACAGTCCGATCTGAGGGCGACACACTTTGCCGCACGTGTGCCTTGACGACATATGTGAAGTTAGATGGGACCATATTTGACTACACAGTCCGATCTGAGGGCGACACACTTTGCCGCACGTGTGCCGTGACGGCATTTGTGAAGTTAGATGGGACCATATTTGACTACACAGTCCGATCTGAGGGCGACACACTTTGCCGCACGTGTGCCTTGACGGCATATGTGAAGTTAGATGGGACCATATTTGACTACACAGTCCGATCTGAGGGCGACACACTTTGCCGCACGTGTGCCGTGACGACATATGTGAAGTTAGATGGGACCATATTTGACTACACAGTCCGATCTGAGGGCGACACACTTTGCCGCACGTGTGCCTTGACGGCATATGTGAAGTTAGATGGGACCATATTTGACTACACAGTCCGATCTGAGGGCGACACACTTTGCCGCACGTGTGCCGTGACGACATATGTGAAGTTAGATGGGACCATATTTGACTACACAGTCCGATCTGAGGGCGACACACTTTGCCGCACGTGTGCTTTGACGGCATATGTGAAGTTAGATGGGACCATATTTGACTACACAGTCCGATCTGAGGGCGACACACTTTGCCGCACGTGTGCCTTGACGGTATATGTGAAGTTAGATGGGACCATATTTGACTACACAGTCCGATCTGAGGGCGACACACTTTGCCGCACGTGTGCCTTGACGACATATGTGAAGTTACATGGGACCATATTTGACTACACAGTCCGATCTGAGGGCGACACACTTTGCTGCACGTGTGCCGTGACGGCATATGTGAAGTTAGATGGGACCATATTTGACTACACAGTCCGATCTGAGGGCGACACACTTTGTCGCACGTGTGCCTTGACGACATATGTGAAGTTAGATGGGACCATATTTGACTACACAGTCCGATCTGAGGGCGACACACTTTGCCGCACGTGTGCCTTGACGACATATGTGAAGTTAGATGGGACCATATTTGACTACACAGTCCGATCTGAGGGCGACACACTTTGCCGCACGTGTGCCGTGACGATATATGTGAAGTTAGATGGGACCATATTTGACTACACAGTCCGATCTGAGGGCAACACACTTTGCCGCACGTGTGCCGTGACGACATATGTGAAGTTAGATGGGACCATATTTGACTACACAGTCCGATCTGAGGGCGACACACTTTGCCGCACGTGTGCCTTGACGACATATGTGAAGTTAGATGGGACCATATTTGACTACACAGTCAGATCTGAGGGCGACACACTTTGTCGCACGTGTGCCTTGACGACATATGTGAAGTTAGATGGGACCATATTTGACTACACAGTCCGATCTGAGGGCGACACACTTTGCCGCACGTGTGCCTTGACGACATATGTGAAGTTAGATGGGACCATATTTGACTACACAGTCCGATCTGAGGGCGACACACTTTGCCGCACGTGTGCCGTGACGACATATGTGAAGTTAGATGGGACCATATTTGACTACACAGTCCGATCTGAGGGCGACACACTTTGCCGCACGTGTGCCTTGACGGCATATGTGAAGTTAGATGGGACCATATTTGACTACACAGTCCGATCTGAGGGCGACACACTTTGCCGCACGTGTGCCTTGACGGCATATGTGAAGTTAGATGGGACCATATTTGACTACACAGTCCGATCTGAGGGCGACACACTTTGCCGCACGTGTGCCTTGACGACATATGTGAAGTTAGATGGGACCATATTTGACTACACAGTCCGATCTGAGGGCGACACACTTTGCCGCACGTGTGCCGTGACGGCATATGTGAAGTTAGATGGGACCATATTTGACTACACAGTCCGATCTGAGGGCGACACACTTTGCCGCACGTGTGCCGTGACGATATATGTGAAGTTAGATGGGACCATATTTGACTACACAGTCCGATCTGAGGGCGACACACTTTGCCGCACGTGTGCCTTGACGACATATGTGAAGTTAGATGGGACCATATTTGACTACACAGTCCGATCTGAGGGCGACACACTTTGTCGCACGTGTGCCTTGACGACATATGTGAAGTTAGATGGGACCATATTTGACTACACAGTCCCATCTGAGGGCGACACATTTTGCCGCACGTGTGCCTTGACGACATATGTGAAGTTAGATGGGACCATATTTGACTACACAGTCCGATCTGAGGGCGACACACTTTGCCGCACGTGTGCCTTGACGGCATATGTGAAGTTAGATGGGACCATATTTGACTACACAGTCCGATCTGAGGGCGACACACTTTGTCGCACGTGTGCCTTGACGACATATGTGAAGTTAGATGGGACCATATTTGACTACACAGTCCGATCTGAGGGCGACACACTTTGCCGCACGTGTGCCTTGACGACATATGTGAAGTTAGATGGGACCATATTTGACTACACAGTCCGATCTGAGGGCGACACACTTTGCCGCACGTGTGCCTTGACGGCATATGTGAAGTTAGATGGGACCATATTTGACTACACAGTCCGATCTGAGGGCGACACACTTTGCCGCACGTGTGCCTTGACGGCTTCGGAAATTAGACTGTTTTGCGTCCTTTCGTGCCGCTCACTTTGGTTCTGCATCGTTGCGATGAGTTTCTGCTGGGCGATGTTAGCAATCTGTGTGATGGCAGTACGTCAGGCGGAGTGTTCCGTGCAACCATTTGCAGATGCCGTCATCAATGAAGAAAATTTAGAGGTTCATTAAGTCTTTTTTAAAGTTTACTCAGAGATCAGGGGAAATATTTACCGGATGATTCACTTGGAAAAATCCCGGTCTCCACCGTAATTTGAACCACCTTAACCTCGAGACCACTGAGTCCCCCAGTTTTCATATCCAGTGAGAAAGTTGGGGTAAAACGTTTCTGTTGATTTCGTAGGTTTTGCTTGCGAGCCTGCTGGAAATGACAGAAAGATGTAAGAGCTACATCTAAATAGCGGCCAGGTAGACTATCCAGAACGTTGTCCCTGTTAAATCAGTCAGGCCGGTCGTTCATAACAATCCTTTCACCCCCCCCCCCCCCCCCAATCCCCACCCGAAAGAAACGAGCGGTCCAAAAGAGCACGTCGTACAAAACATTTATTTAATTTCACTACAGAGACTTAGACGGACGGAAACGGGCAACCTTGTGCAGGCCTATACGTTTCCAGATACGAGGACCACTAGACAGCAAAAAGATGAATTAAGTTTGGATAGCAGATTTTGAACTGGGTATTAGATCCAGAGGCTACATCACATCTAGTTATTACTAAAATCCTCTGATAAACGAGAAATATTGTATAGTAAGTTTAGTAGATACATGATGCGAGTGACTAGATTATGCAATAAATGATTAACCATATGTTTTTATTATTAAAGCATCCGTGTTCGTGTTTTCTTATGTTTTCATGTAAACAGGGGACATTTACAAAAGCGGGATAAGTCGACTATACTACACAGTAATGCAAACGCATATTACACTCTCATCTCATATTACACACACTCATCTCATATTACACACACTCATCTCTTATTACACATTTATTTCATATTACACACTCATCTCATATTACACTCATCTCATATTACACACTCATCGCATTTTATACACTCACCTCATATTACACACTCATCTCATATTACACACTCATCTCATTTTACACACTCACCTCATATTACACACACTCATCTCATATTACACACTCATCTCATATTACATTCACCTCATATTACACACTCATCTCATATTACACTCATCTCATTTTATATACTCATCTCATATTACACACACTCATCTCATATAATACACTTATCTCAATTTACACACTCATCCCATATTACACACACTCATCTCATTTTATATACTCATCTCATATTACACACACTCATCTCATATAATACACTTATCTCAATTTACACACTCATCCCATATTACACACACTCATCTCATTTTACACACGCTCATCGCATTTTACACACTCATCTCATTTTACACACACTAATCTCATTTTACACACTCACCTCATATTACACATCTATTTCACACACTTGGGAAGACGAGACGACTGGTTTGCTGATGGTCGTTGCTGTCAGAGTCTTGTTAGTGGAAACAGAGGTACCAACATGAGATGCGTTTGGCATTATTTAGATGAGATCTTTGGCAATCATGAGCTCTCGTTAAGACCTTTTATCTTATCATACTAGTTTCACTTTTCTAGATCAATAATTTTGAAGTGTTCGATCAGGTACACATATTTACAGTTATGCAAACTGGAGTGTGACTATTTCGCTTCTTTGACATTGCTAGAGACCATTAAGGTAAATCTTCCAGTATGTCAAATTAATAATGAACAGATCGATAAGAAGTATTGTATTGGAAGAATTAACGACGAGGGGCATACAAGTATTGCCTTTAACATGTGTAGATCTATTATTGCAGTATCTTCTTGGACTACCATTAACATGTGTAGATCTATTATTGCAGTATCTTCTTGGACTACCATTAACATGTGTAGATCTATTATTGCAGTATCTTCTTGGACTACCATTAACATGTGTAGATCTATTATTGCAGTATCTTCTTGGACTACCATTAACATGTGTAGATCTATTATTGCAGTATCTTCTTAAACTGCCATTAACATTTGTTCAGAACAAGACATGCAGACCACTAAAGATAAGTTTGAATGCTGCGTTGCACTAATTCTAGCTTTACAGTCAACATGAATAAACCAGTAGTGATGTTGCAACCTGCTCACGTGAAGCCATCTAACAAAGTGAAACCATTTTACAGGATAACGTCTCCAAGATGCTGAGCAGCGTATGAGCTGCAGTGGTCAGCGACCCATAGCTGACTGCTAGCGTCAGGGCCAGCGAACCATAGCTGCCAAGACCTTTCTACACCTCCACGCGGTGATCCTGGATAACAGGCTGCAGCAGGGCAGACTGGCTAATGAGAAGGGATCGAAGAGGGAATGCTAACCCGGTGCTAAAAAACTGCTTGCTGAAGTCGGATGTGTTGGACCGAAAGGTGCAAATATCGCAGTCAAGCTGTAAACTACAACACAACGCATTCCGTTCTCTGGACTACATTCTGCTACTTACCCTTTCAGGGTAAGTAGTGGGATATTGAGAACGAACGAAGAAGAAGAAGAAGAAGAAGAAGAAGAAGAAGAAGAAGAAGAAGAAGAAGAAGAAGTCTCCGACAGCTGACCTACTTAGGCAGCAGCATCATCACGGAAACGAATACCGACTCAGAGGTCCTCAACAGGATTGTCACGACTAATGTAGCTAGTGGAAGACTGCAGGCAAATAGTTTGGGACCGACAGGAAATCAGTGTTACCCCCGTAGATCGAAGTTGATCGTTTTGGGGTGTTAAACACTCTTCTGAGCTCTAGCGAAACATGGACAGTCTATGTTAGGCATATCAGAAAACTCATTTCCTCTTGAACTGTCTCCACAGGCTGCTCAAAATCAGCTGGCAGAATGAACTCTGGTCCCAAACAGGACAAGACTTATAAGCATTTTTATTCTGCTGCAAAGAGCCCAGATCAGATAGGGCATCTTTTTACCATGTCCAACAAACACCTCCCAAATCAGCTGGCAGAATGAACTCTGGTCCCAAACAGGACAAGACTTATAAGCATTTTTATTCTGCTGCAAAGAGCCCAGATCAGATAGGGCATCTTTTTACCATGTCCAACAAACACCTCCCAAATCAGCTGGCAGAATGAACTCTGGTCCCAAACAGGACAAGACTTATAAGCATTTTTATGCTGCTGCAAAGAGCCCAGATCAGATAGGGCATGTTTTTACCATGTCCAACAAACACCTCCCAAATCAGCTGCTGTGCATCGAACTCATAGCACGCAAACGGCCATCACAGTAACAGAAGATACACTACAAAAACTGATTGAAAGTATATCTGAATAGTTTCACAATTGATATTATCTCCTGGGAGATGCTTGGACTTAACCGCTCCTCCTGGCGTTCAGCCATCACATTAAGTGCTCATACCGCAGAGAAAACATAATCGCTGATGCTCAGATAAATCGCACTACCTGAAAACAACTCAGCTACCTAATCCAGTCACCCCACATCTGGTAGGGTCAGACGTGCTAGGAAAGGACCCTACAGCGAAATTTGATCATATTTCTTAACACACAACTGATTCTGGCGCTATATTGACTTACCATGTGCCAAGCATTATCTGATAAGGAACTTAGTTCCGTTAAAGTATTATTTCCACAGCGAAGGTCGGCTCTAATGATTTCCAACGTCGTCTCTCTTTGGTCTTCGTGGTGCAATCTGCCATACTTTTCCATGTCCATCTTCTTATGTTATCTTCCATCCTTATGCGGTGTTTGCTCTGGTAAGTTTGTTCCACATCTTCCAGCACTGTTTTCATGAATGTCTTATGTTTTTTATGTGATCAAAATATCTGAACTGTCTGCCTGTGATTTATTTAGTTGATCAATTCTCTGTGGGTTCTCAATGCTTCTGCGAGTTGTGTCAAATTCTTTCTTCTATCCATATTTTCAAGGCCTTAATTCTCTTCACCAACTGTTTGTTCTGTCTCTCAGTTTTTACGCTACATCATAATGACTACAACATTGTATTACTCTATTATTTTATTTGTTAGATATGGGCGTGGTTGTCAATATGTGGCACGCTTTTCTTCTACCAATTCACGAAGATCACTATTTTCAACTTGAATGTAAAGTCGGTACTGCTAACGGCTCTCAGAATTGGCGGACAATAAAATCGTTAACACAGCAGATGCAAACATTCATAAATAGTTTCCGCGCAGACGACATTGTTTGAAGGGGGTGCGACAAGGTGACTAACGTCGCCCTGCTTGAAAGATCTCCATAAATCTCAGCGGACCGTTTCTTAGGCGTTAGAGCTGTACAGAGAATTACTTTACGAACAGAGCTAGAGTGTGTAAAATGAGATGAGTGTAATATGAGATGAGTGTGTAAAATGAATTGAGTGTGTAAAATGAGATGAGTGTGTACAATCAGATCGTGTGTGTAATATGAGGGGAGTGTGTAAACAGAGCTAGATCATACTGCAAGACCGACATTGTTCTGGAACCCAAGGGACAAGATGAGCAGGGGCAGGCCAAGACACACTCGAAGAATAGAACTGGGATCTAACATGAGGGAAGAATGACTGTCGTGGCATATGTTGGTAAATAGAGCAGGGGGCAGACATACTTAGGGATTGTTGATTGGGGAACTACGTTCCGCAAGTTTTAATTGAACGATTGATTGAGTGATTGATTGATTGATTGATTATCCGTCCCCTGATATCATATAACCAAGACAGAAGCTATGACTTACCGTCACTATTTTCACTTGATGTTTAATCAACAGTTTAAACAGTTTCAGACATTGATGTATCAACGTCTACATCATTATTAAGAGTACCTTCATAGCACAACAGATCAAAGAGTGTCTTTCGGATAAAGAACATACATCTGGCATGCTGTAATGATAACCTGCTGCAGGTAAGTCACACACCTGTCTGTCAGTAAAACAAAAAGCTTACAACATGCAACTTTTGTTTACCAATTCTGACAATAAAATAATTATCGTAAACACAATCTTCTGAAATGTTATGATTCTCGGGAAAACCAGTTCATCACTTGTATCTCTGCACATGCAATATATGTATATCTGTCGGTCTAATTCAGAAGGCTATTCCCCACATGACAGACTTTTGACCTGTGTGCACACACACTCCATTTTATTCATTGAGAAGTTGACATTTTAAGGGCAACATTAAAATAAGTCTTCAACGCTGTTGTTAAATTGTCCGTGTTATATAAGTCTACAATGCTGTTACATTGTCCGTGTTATATAAGTCTACAATGCTGTTTCATTGTCCGTGTTATATAAGTCTACAATGCTGTTACATTGTCCGTGTTATATAAGTCTACACTGATGTTACATTGTCCGTGTTATATAAGTCTACAATGATGTTACATTGTCCGTGTTATATTAGTCTACAATGATGTTACATTGTCCGTGTTATATAAGTCTACAATGATGTTACATTGCCCGTGTTATATAATTCTACAATGATGTTACATTGTCGTGTTTAATAAGTCTACAATGATGTTGTTCAAAACTATCCTGACTGAGTTATATTAACTAATATCGACGTAGCGGGTTCAATTTTTATTTGGTAGCCCGTCAAAGTGGCTCTTCTTACATTCGGAGAATGTGGAGCGAGATCCTTCTGGCTGTAGTGCACTATGAGACTCCTCAGTGAGCTCACTACTATTGGAATTACAGTGTCGATCTCGACCTCGTTCGTGTGACTCCTGTGACGCTAATCTTCACTTCGTTGGTCTGACTGACTCCTGTGACGTCGATCTCTACCTCGTTGGTCTGACTCTTTTGACGTGGATCTCCACTTCGTTGGTCTGACTGACTCCTGTGACGTGGATCTCCACCTCGTTGGTCTGACTCCTTTGACGTGGATCTCCACCTCGTTGGTCTGACTCCTTTGACGTGGATCTCCACCTCGTTGGGCTGACTCCTTTGACGCGGATCTCCACCTCGTTGGTCTGACTGACTCCTGTGACGCCGATTTCGACCTCGCTAGCCTGTTTCCTGTTACACAGTCTGTTTCTGGGAGCACGATCCGTGACGTGGGCAGAGATCTGGGTCAGCATGTTTCACCTGACCCTGACCAAAATCTTAACTCCATGTGTTTAAAACAGTATCAGCCCCAATAACCGTTGCAAGATTCTTCTAGCTTGCGCCAATAAAGGCTTGTCTGATTACATCCAAAATATTTTTTTGAGTGGGTAAAAACCTTCTTCTTGATGTATCGACTAATACATGTCCATCATTTCAGGGACACTGACAAGTGCAGCAGGCAGGAGACTGAATAAACGATTTTACTTCATGGCTAGAACAACCAGCAGCTGGTGCATTCTCGTGCTCCTGCTAACATTTGTTGTTGTGGCAGGTAAGGCAAATATTCTAGCATCTCTTCAGTTGCAGTAATATGAAGTAGTTGTAGTGTATTCTAGCATCTCTTCAGTTGCAGTAATATGAAGTAGTTGTAGTGTATTCTAGCATCTCTTCAGTTGCAGTAATATGAAGTAGTTGTAGTGTATTCTATCATCTCTTCAGTTGCAGTAATATGAAGTAGCTGTAGTGTATTATAGCATCTCTTCAGTTGCAGTAATATGAAGTAGTTGTAGTGTATTCTAGCATCTCTTCAGTTGCAGTAATATGAAGTAGTTGTAGTGTATTATAGATAGAGATGACATTTGTAGATTTTAAAATGAAGAAAGAAACGAAAATCTCTCAGAAACGATACAATTATAACACCAGATAAACATACACACCAGCAGAAAAGAATGTAAAATAACAAGCAATCCAGAATCTAGTACACATTAGTTTGAGGGCCCAGGCAACTAAATAAACCTCCCACTTCTCTCTCTCTTCCCCCTATCTCTCTCTCTCTCACTCTCTCCCCCCCCCCTCCCTTCTCTCTCTCTCTCTCTCACTCCAAGGTATTATCACCAGCCTAGCCTATCTGACGTTACATTATTGCGACTACGGTACACAGGTTTCGTTAGATCCAGACTCATTTACAACCTTTATTGTCCAACGACTACGGTACATGGGTTTCGTTAGATCCAGACACATTTACAACCTTTATTGTCAAATGGCTACGGCGCTCTGCTCCTGGCCGCTAGGGACAGGCCACATTCTTCCCTCTAGGGCAACACTTGACAGATTAAACAGACATATACGACAGACTCAACCATTTAGGATATCCTGTTTATCCTTTTATTTCAATCCTTTAACCTTGATCAACGGGACCATTTGATATCGCGTGATATCCTCGTTGTAATATAACACTTTGTCATTTTGTTTGTATTCTGGTCACGGAGACCAGATATTATAATGTCATGAAGCACATTTATTATCATGTCACGGAGACCAGTTATTATATTGTCACGGAGAACATTTATTATTATGTCATGGAGACCAGTTATTACCTTTGTCACGGAGACCAGTTATTACCTTTGTCACGGAGACCAGTTATTACCATGTACCGGAGACCAGTTATTATATTGTCACGGAGAACATTTATTATCATATCACGGAGACCAGTTGTAATCGTTTCACGGAGACTTATATGGCCCACCAAACAAAGACCTGTCGCTTTCGAGTATGGAGATCAAGGACTCCAGCTGCCTAGTAGTTGGAGACTTCAACAGCCACTCGGAGAGATGGGGATATTCGGACACAGACAACAGAGGTGATGAAGTGGAAGATTGGGAGATAGACACAAATCTCTATCTTATCAATAGGCCGGAGGATAGCCATAACTTCTATTCTAGAACATGGCATACCACCTCTACTCCAGACTTGGCCTTTTCCGCGGTGGATATTCACCACAAAATAGACCGCCAGGTGCTAAACCAATAGGCAGGTAGCAGCCACAGGCCAATTAGGCTAGAAGTTGATATGGAAGTAGGCCCACAGGAAACAAAACCGCTCCCACGTTGGAATTATAAACGAGCCGACTGGGACAGATTTGCAATCCTGGCAGATGGGCTATGTGAAACCATCAACACACGGAATAACAATATGAAGCCCATGGTGGAAAGCCTAAGCAAAGAAATAATGCAAGCAAGCACCGAAACCATCCCAAGAGGGGCAAGGAAAGACTACAAGCCTTATTGGAATGATGAATTGCAAATAGCGGAAGACGAAGTCTCAAATGCTAGGAACATGGCAGAGAGAGAACAATCTATGGAGGCAAATATCGCTCTCAAAGCCATCACGGCGAAATACAAATAAACTCTAAACCAAATGTCAAGAGAAAGTTGGAAAAACAAAACAGAATGCCTCAATTTAGATAAAGAAGAGAACAAACTATGGAAGTTAGTCAGAGCCTTGAATGACGAAACTCCATCAAACAAATAAATTACCATCAAGCAGGGCGACAACATGCTCACTGGAAAAAAAGCGGCAAACGCCTTTATAGAACATTATGCCAGAGCAAACCACATTTACGTCCCTACAAATAGGCATACAGATATTAATGAAGAACAAAAGAGGCACGACAACACCAACATGGCACCAGAGGAGCACATGATGGCAAAACTAACAATGAATGAAATGGAAGAGGCCATGGGAACTCTAAAGAAAAAGAAATCGCCCGAAAAAGATGGCGTAACAAACGAAATGCTGATGGGGTTGGGCCAAACAGCAAAGAGAAAGTTACTATCAGTCCTGAACCAAAGCTGGAAAAGGGGAATTGTACCGCAGGCATGGAAAGATGCTGTTATTATACCAGTACCAAAGAAAGAAAAAGATAGAGCAGATCCAAATGGATACAGGCCTATCAGTCTACTGAGTTGTGTAGAAAAACTGATGGAGCGTATGATAAACACCAGACTGATGTGGCACCTGGAAGAAAAACACATACTAATTCCACAGCAAGCAGGCTTTAGACAGCACATATCCACTGAGGATAAGATCACTCTCATAGCCAAAGAAATAGAGGATGCCTACCAGGAGAAAAAACACACAGTAGCGGTTTGGGTGGATTTAGAAAAGGCATTTGACAAGGTCTGGAAAGAGGGACTTAAAGTCAAGCTACGAAGAAGTGAAGTTTGTGGGAAAATGTACAGATGGATCAGCCACTACCTCAAAACAGAACAGCCAGAGTTCAAGTACAAGGGCAGATGAGCAAAAAGGTGACACTTGAGCAGGGAGTACCCCAAGGGGGAGTACTGTCACCCACCCTCTTCTTGGTGTATATAAATAACATCACAGAGAATATACCAAGAAGAGTCCACAGCTCCATGTTTGCAGACGATCTGGCTATGTGGACCTCTGAAAAGAATCTCACCATAGCAAGCAATCGGATGCAGCAGGCACTAACATCGTTGGAGGAGTGGGCGAACTCATGGCTGGTCAAAATAAATGCTAAAAAAACAACATGTACGGTATTCTCGCTTTCAAACAAACCCCAAAACACCAAAATAAGTCTTAACGGAAATACATGTGGCCAAACGACAACCCAAACTACCTGGGAGTTATATTTGATCGGTGCATGACATGGAAAAGTCAGATCGAGAGAAACCGAATGAGAGCCAGACAAAGAATGGCAATCATGAGGAAACTTGCTGGCACAAGCTTGGGAGCAGACGAAAGTATACTAAAGAAACTGTACACTGGAAGAGTGAGACCAGTTCTCGAGTATGGCATTGTGGCATGGACAACAGCAGCAAAGGCAAATTTTGACAAAATTAGCAAACTTCAAAACCAAGCCATGAGAGTTAAAACAGGAGGCATGAAATCAACGCCAATTGTAGAACTTAAAAAGATTACAAATCTGCAATCCATGACCGACAGAAGAGACTGCCAAGCCCAGCAGCAAGCAGAGAAACTCAGAAGACTGACAGACCATCCAATGCATCAGAGACTAAATAATTTTGGAAATGGGAAACTAAAGCGGATAAGCTTTGCAGAAATAGCCAAAGCAAAGATGAGCGAAGACCCTATGAACGAATTAACAACACCAAAGCCCATCCCTACCGTACGCAAACCTACCTGGAGGCAGCATACATTTCCAGAGGTGGTGGAAAATATACCAGGTATTGGAAACAAGAACAGCCAGACTGAAAAAGACAGAAGAGACATAACCCTGAGTTACATAACGAAAAACTACCAAAGCATGGACTGGACCCATGCATACACCGACGGTTCTGTAACAAACACAACACAGAACGGATGGGGCAGGGGTATTCCTGAGCCTATCAAATGGTAGAAAAATAACACTGTCAGTGGCAACTGGAAAATGCTCAAGCAATTTCAGAGCAGAGGCAGAGGCACTGAGGGCTGCAGTAGAAGAAATGGTGACAGGTAAAAAGAATGAAAGCGATATAGTCCTGCTTACAGATGCTCTGACCGTAGTCACAGCACAAAAAAACCAGAAAAATACTGAACTTAATGATTTAAGAGCAGTACTCTGTCAACTATGCCAGCAGTTTGCACCAAAAAGAGTAGTGGTACAGTGGGTTCCATCCCACTGTAACATCCAAGGCAACGAGGAGGCAGACAGACTGGCAAAAGAAGGTGCAAGACTACCACAACCAGACCCTAGTGTGACCTACGAAGAGTCAAAAAGGCTTATTAGAGCCAGATACATGACCAAATGGGAAACAGAACTTACTGGGTAAACAAAAAACGATGCCTATTACCAGTTGAACAGAAGAGAGCAGGTCGTGGTCTTCAGACTTCGCACAGGCCACAATAGACTGAGGTACCACCTATTCAATAAATTGAAGATAGGTGGCACTGACGAATGCTGGTGTGGTACCGGGAAATTGACCGTTGAACATTTGCTGCAAAACTGCCCGATATACGACGATCAGAGAAAGCAGATGTAGCCATCACCAGTGGCAACACTAGACAAGCTCTATAGCAGTGTCAACAGCCTCAGGATGACCGCTGCTTTTTTCGAAAAAAATACAGGTTGACGTCTGACAGCGTAAGAAGAAGAAGAAGAAGAAGAAGAAGGTTCACGGAGACCAGTTATTATATTGTTAAGGAGCAAATTTATTATCATGTCACGGAGACTATTATCATGTCACGGAGACTAGTTATTATCATGTCACGGAGACCAGTTATTATCATGTCACGGAGACTAGTTATTATCATGTCACGGAGACTAGTTATTATCATGTCACGGAGACTAGTTATTATCATGTCACGGAGACTAGTTATTATCATGTCACGGAGCACATTTATTATCATGTCATGAAGACCAGTTATTAAATTGTCACGGAGCACATTTATTATCATGCCATGGAGACCACTTACTACCATGTCACGGAGACCAGTTATTATATTGTCATGGAGAACATTTATTATCATGTCACGGAGACCAGTTGCAATCGTTTCACGGAGACCAGTTATTATATTGTCACTGAGTACATTTATTATCATGTCACGGAGACCAGTTATTATCATGTCACAGACACTATCTGTTACCATGTCACAGCGACTAGTTATTATCATGTCACGGAGACCATTTATTATCATGTCACGGAGACTAGTTATAATCATGTCACGGAGACAAGTTATAATAAGTCACGGAAACTAGTTATTATCATGTCACGGAGCACATTTATTATCATGTCACAGAGACTAGTTATTATCATGCCATGGAGACTAGTTATTATCATGTCACGGAGCACATTTATTATCATGTAACGGAGACTAGTTATTGTCATGTCACGGAGACTAGTTATAATTATGTCACGAAAACTAGTTATTATCATGTCACGGAGCACATTTATTATCATGTCACAGAGACTAGTTATTATCATGTCACGGAGACTAGTTATTATCATGTCACGGAGCACATTTATTATCATGTCACGTAGAACATTTATTATCATGTCACGTAGAACATTTATTATCATGTCATGGAGACCAGTTATTATTATGTCACGTAGACCAGTTATTATCATGTCACGTAGACCAGTTATTATCATGTCACGTAGACCAGTTATTATCATGTCACGGAGACCAGTTATTATCATGTCACGTAGACCAGGTATTATCATGTCACGTAGACCAATTATTGTCATATCATGGAGACTAGTTATTATCATGTCACGTAGACCAGTTATGATCATGTCATGGAGACTAATTATTATCATGTCACGTAGACCAGTTATCATCATGTCACGTAGACCAGTTATTATCATGTCATGGAGACCAGTTATTATCATGTCATGGAGACCAGTTACTATCATGTCACGTAGACCAGTTATTATCATGTCATGGAGACTAGTTATTATCATGTCACGTAGACCAGTTATTATCATGTCATGGAGACTAATTATTATCATGTCATGGAGACCAGTTATTATCATGTCATGGAGACCAGTTATTATCATGTCATGGAGACCAGTTATTATCATGTCATGGAGACCAGTTACTATCATGTCACGTAGACCAGTTATTATCATGTCATGGAGACTAGTTATTATCATGTCACGTAGACCAGTTATTATCATGTCATGGAGACTAGTTATTATCATGTCATGGAGACCAGTTATTATCATGTCATGGAGACCAGTTATTATCATGTCACGGAGACCAGTTATTATCATGTCATGGAGACTAGTTATTATCATGTCATGGAGACCAGTTATTATCATGTCATGGAGACCAGTTATTATCATGTCATGGAGACCAGTTATCATCATGTCATGGAGACCGGTTATTATCATGTCACGTAGACCAGTTATTATTATGTCATGGAGACCAGTTATTATCATGTCATGGAGACCAGTTATTATCATGTCATGGAGACTAGTTATTATCATGTCATGGAGACTAGTTATTATCATGTCATGGAGACCGGTTATTATCATGTCACGTAGAACATTTATTATCATGTCATGGATACTAGTTATTATCATGTCACGTAGAACATTTATTATCATGTCATGGAGACTAGTTATTATCATGTCACGTAGAACATTTATTATCATGTCATGGAGCACATATATTATTATGTCATGGAGCACATATATTATCATGTCATGGAGCACATATATTATCATGTCATGGAGCACATATATTATCATGTCACGGAGACCAGTTATTATCATGTCACGTAGACCAGTTATTATCACGCGATAGTGCTTTTTGTTTATTTATCTATCCGTGCATTTTTACTTCACGCATTCAACATAATTTTAACTATCTCAGGCTGTAATCAGATTGACAACTTTATTGCACATTGCAACCGGGTTATGTGTCATGGACCAGGTGGGTTAGAGCCTGCAGCTTATTCTCTGGATCAAAATTCAGTTTAGGCAGGGAAAGCATATTTCACTAAGACGGGAACAGTTCAATCAGAGTTCACATTCTCGTCGCCTAATGGTTTAGCAAGATCGGCATGTCTTGAAGAATGATGAGTTACAAATGGTGGAGGTTCTAGGTCATTTCATTTTATTGCATTATCTGCAGTATTTATATAATGTCAGCATCAATTTACAGTGGGTGGTGAGGAAATACATCAGGTCCCGCATTTTGAATATCTGGGCTTCAGAATTGACAAAAATAGTGACTGCTCGAAAGAAATCAGAAGAAGACGAGCCATGGCAATGCAGAGACTGATCAGCTTGGAAAAATTATGGTAGAGTCTTGAGAAGCTGTGTTTTTCATGTGGCATCTTATGGCTGCGAATCATGGACGAATACCAAAGCTTCCAGACAAAGAATCGAATCCTTCGAGTCAAAATATTACAGAAAGATCCTCAGAATACTGTAGCAGACTGAAAGGGGTTCTGCTCTCCCTTCAATAAACTAAGAACACTATTTCAAAACAATGAAAAAAACATTCTTAATTCTACACGTTACAACTTCCTACACGCTCCTATCTAATGGTTATATATAACTTAACACGCTAACTACCGCTAAATATATAACTATTGTCATCAGTCTACTTTCCGCGCTTGGCCTGCTGTAACGTTGATCCGATTTATGGTGTATTGACACCAATGGTAAATTCGTGGTTTAAACTCAGGTAAACGCCCTTGGCTCTGTTCCTTAACGACGACTGTTGTTCTGCGTGGTGGATGTCGAGAGACTAGGCAACTGCTGTGAAATCTACGGTGGTTCTGCGATGACTACACAATTGGTGCGGGCAGTCACGGGTTAAAATGGTAAAGGTTGGCCACGTGTCTGACGCTGGTGAAAAATAATCTGTTGAAATTTTCTCTTAGCCGATCTAAATTTGACAGAAAGCCTGTTATTTTCTATAGTAGGTAGCTGTAACTAATCTAGTCTGCTTCTGTGAGATCTATGATGACACGGCTGTTTGATGCGGAGTCCCCTGCATCTCTTAGTCGTCTTGTCCTTGGCTTGCCACTGGGATCGGGCGGCTAGAGACGAAAAA
The DNA here is from genome assembly GCA_036924085.1 of Ariolimax columbianus. Taxonomy (NCBI): domain Eukaryota; kingdom Metazoa; phylum Mollusca; class Gastropoda; order Stylommatophora; family Arionidae; genus Ariolimax; species Ariolimax columbianus. The sequence continues at coordinate 157,414,770 of JAVGWX010000002.1, read as the reverse complement.
GGATAAAAAGTAGCACAGTTAATCGTTACTATAAATAGCGCTAGCAAAATTAATTATGCCATCATCGTTTACGATGGAAGCGGCCTTATTTTTATTTTTTTTTAATTTTTATTTTTTTTGGCAGTGAGCGATCAGTCGGTTTCCAACTACAAAACTTCATACGGCGTATTTTCAATTTGGACTGCAATTCAAAACTTCATATTAGGTATAACAATTTGGACACAATTCATTGGTACGAATACATGAACGAAATCTTCGTTACTACTCAAAGGCCTTGAACGGTGACAACGGATAACACAAATCAAAGCAGCTAACACATATGAGCCAACAATGGGGAACACACGAGGATACTTATCTCAACAGGAGCGCGTGGAAAGTGGGTGGAACATCTGATGAAAATAGAAATGAAAGGCAATTACAAGACTAGTCCAATCGGGAACCATAACTTGGAAACACACAAAAAAGGAATCTTACTGAACAAAAGACAGGCACAGTCCCAATGTAGTTAATTCCGTTGGAGTTTAGGGCATTCCTTAAAAAGTCGGCTGGTAAGGGACCAGAGTATGATCTGTCTAAGAAAATGGACACCATGCGGTAACCTTCATTTTGAATGTAAACGAAAGTCGGGCTTCGGAAAATGTAAATATCATCCACTCAGAGCTTATATTATTTTGATCCAAACTCATGACGAACGACGACAAGGGGGAGTGAAAATGGGGATTGGAAGGTGAGGTGTCAGTCAGTGACAGTATCACTATCAATGGCCAATCGTGTGAAACAGTTACTCAATTCAAATAAATGGAGTCTGACGCTGCTATGAGGGTACCAGATCGGAACTACTAGCGAGGACTGCTCAGGCTATTTCAAGTCTAACCTCCTTGAGGTCGATTTGGAGACACAATATTTATGATCACTCAAATAAATGTAATGCAAAAATTGGTCCTCTCCGTGTAACTGTATGCTTTCCAAACATGGACATTAAATGCTGCAATGGAACGGAAAATCCAGGTCACGGAGACGAGGCGTTTCAGGAAGATTTTTGAAATATCATATTGAGATCACATCACAAATGTCAATGTAGTAAATACTGGCCGACAGTGTCTATCGGATCGGGTTCGGGCCTCCTTTTAATTGTTAAATAACGAAGGCTGATGGTACTGCCTTGTGATACGTTCTCATGATTTGTCCAAAATGATACGTTCTCGTAGTTTCTCCAAAGTGATACGTTCTAATGGTTTGTCCAAAGTGATACTTTCTCATGGTTTGTCCAAAGTAATACTTTCTCATGGCTTGTCCAAAGTGATACTATCTCACGATTAATCCTAACTGATGCTCTGAATGGGAGTTGCTGGCAAGAGAAGGATAGACTTGTGAATCGTCGGGCACCAACTAGTCGGACTCGAAGGTCTACTGAACTACATTATGCTGAAGTATGCTGTACTACATAATGTAGAGATTTACTGTACTACATTATGCGGAGGTCTACTGTACTACATTATGTATGCGGCGTTTGTGTAGTGGACGCAAAGTTTGGCACTGGAAGCAAAGTTTGGCACCGGAAGCAAAGTTTGGCACTGGAATGTAAAGTTTGGCACTGGAAGCTAGTACAGAGTTGCTATAAATACACTGTTTATGGGTTGCTTACACTTCGTCTCAGCCTAAAGAACAGACAGACAACAACAACCAAGGATTAGGTATGGCTTTGATAGACTGAAAGGTCCACTAAGCGTGGAAGCGTTTCATGACAGCCTGAGGAATAATCCTAGCATCAAGCACTTATTCAGATACAGAACGCCAGGATGCACAGTCTACGTTAGAAGACTTCAAAACAACACTGAAGGATACGGCCGAGAAAATACTTGGAAGGTACAAGCGGAGGTCTAAACCTTGTGTCTCGGAACATATATTACTACTATGTGACACTAGGAGAGCTCTAAAAAAATAAGAAAACCACAACACCCAGAGCGGAAAAATACAGAGCTGAAACAAGACTATAAGAAAGGACATGGCGAGAGTAAAGGAGAAGTGAATAATAGATCAGTACACACAAATTCAAGACTGCACTGTCAAGAAGAATGGTAGAGCAGCTTACAAACTAGTTAGAAGCCTGACAATGAAGTTCACGTCCCATAAGAACAATTCAAGATGAGGCTGGGAATACCATGACTACGGAAAAGGATGGACGGAATATTGCTCCCAGCTGTACAATATGAAGTCCCATAGGGATCCTAGAGATGTAACTCCAGCAGACCAACAAGAAGAGCAAGATAAATTTAGCTTCATACGTGAAGACGTTGAGGTGGCGATTAGATCTCTTAAAAAGAGTTAAGCGGCCGGAGTGCATAACATACCAGGCGAACTATTAATTCTTGGAGGGACAGTGGTGATAGATTTTCTAACAAAAATGTGTCATATGATATGGCAGACGGGAGAATGGCCCACAAGCTGGACAAAATCATTGATCATAGTGATAGGTGAATGGCCCACAAGCTGGACAAAATCATTGATCATAGTGATAGGTGAATGGCCCACACAATCATTGATCATAGTGATACCAAAGAGGGGTAACCTCCAACAGTGTCAGTACTACAGAACCATCAGTCTGATTAGCTACGCCAGTAAAGTTATGCTCAAGGTTATCCTTAACAGAATGCAGCCACAGGCGGAAGGAATTATTGCAGAAGAACGTGCGGGTTTCAGAGCTGGTCGAGGCACAAGAGAACACAGTTTTAACCCGCGCTTGATCAATGAAAATTACACTGAGCACAAACAGAAATTGTGCCAATTCTTCATTGACTTTAAAAAGGCTTTTGATAGGGTGGGATATGATGTCCTATTAGAAACTCTGCGCAAGTACAAGATAGGATGGTGGCTCACCCACGTCATTGAGAAACTATACTCCGATGCCAGCAGTGCAGTTTACCTCAACGGAACCAAAGGTGAGTTGTTCCGCACGACAGTCGGCGTGCGTCAGGGGTGTCTCCTCTCCAACACTTCTCAACGTTTTTCTAGAACGCATTATGTCAGAAGCATTTGGATGAAGACGTAGGGGCGGTCAGTATAGGTGGATGCATACTCACTAACCTTCGGTGTGCCGACGACATTATCGGTCTGACTAAAACAGAACCTGAACAATGCTGCCCAGAAATATGAGATAGTAATCCGTGCAGAGAAGTGAAAGATCATGGTAAAGGACCCAGAGGTTATTTTAAACCGGATTATGGTCAAAGATGAGCCTCTGGAAAGTGTTACTCGGTTCAAATATTTGAGAGCAGAAATGAATGCGGAGGGGTCGTAAATCGAAGCTAATTTTAATGTATCCAATGGTCACTTCGGTATACCTCTACGCGTGTGAGGCTTGGACTCTGAAGGCTGCCCTAGAACGTAAAATTGGCGCAATGGAAACGAGATGCTTGCGAAGAATTCTTGTCATTTCATATGTGGATCGCGTTACAAACGAGAGTGTTCTTGTAATTGTTAGGAAGAAGTTAGGCCAGTATAAAAACATATTGACTATGGTAAAATCACGATAATTGACATGGTATGGACATATATCACGATCTGTGGGGCTGACCAAGACCGTCCTGCAAGGCACTGTGTCTGGGAAGCGATGGAGAGAGAGACCAAAAACAGAGATGGGAGGACAGGAACTGGTTCGACAAGCTGCAATAACGATACTTCAGCGACCTTCAAGGTTACGGGACTGATGATGATGATATCAGATGTTGTTTAATAGTCGGGTGTTTTAGAAGTGACGATAATTTATAAGTCACAGCGCAAGCTTTCTCGTATCGCATTACCATTACTCTGTTAATCATTTCAGCTTCTGAAAACATATTCCCCATTTATCTGAAGTCATAGGCCCGCTGAAGTTCGCTATTGTTTCCATTTACAGTTAGTGCATTTGGTGCTCCACTGATAGTCATTGATATTGTTTGCACTTATAGTTAGTGGACCTAGTGTTACAGTGCCAGTTCCCTGTGGAGCATACAGGTCCAGGGAAAAGGATATTGGGCTGGCGACTGTGTTTACTAAGAGTCAAGAATTGCCTGAATAGTAGTTAACGGTGCACAGGTCGAGCCCCGGTCACCACACCAGGGTCCGTGCAGACTGAAGCGAGAGGTGAGCATTGGATGCAACTGGAAAACTTGGTTAGTTTTGAGGAGGGTATCAGATTGACTATTCTGGTATCAGATTGACTATTCTGGTATCAGATTGACTATTCTGGTATCAGATTGACTATTCTGGTATCAGACTTACGTGGATGGGGGTTAGCTTTACGACATTCACTCACACGGCAGGTTGTCACATTTAAAGTGATAGTGACATATAAATATTGCAACCTATAAGAGTCTAGAATGGGTATGACCAAATAAGAGTGATTTGTAACCACCCAACTGAGGAAGTTCACTTTACAGCCATGTATGTTTCTAGAGCTAAGAGAATAGTATATAAAAGACTAGTATATAAAAAATGCACAAATAAATGCGGCATTCGGAGAGAGAGAGAGGGGGGGGGGGGAACTTAGTTTACGGGGTGATTATCCCATCATACACATAGAGCCTTGCATACACGCTTAAAGGTTTTAATGATGGACACCCTGTAAACAGTACAAGAACGAGATTTGATCACATTCGAGTGTGCAGACTCGTCTGTGTACAATTTGAGATTGATCTAAAAGACTGTCCAACTTGTCCCCAGAACCATTGCATTGTCGGTGGAATGGTGGCCCTTCTATGATCAAAGGTAGTTGTCTCAAAGTGGCTCGAAAACGATTCTATGAATCCTAGGAACAGCGTTTCCGGTGGCTCGATTACAGATTATGTGAACCTTAGGGTCTGCGTTCCTAATGGCTCGATTAAGAATTATGTGTAATCCTAAGGACTACGATCTCAGAGGCACGTAAGTTGGGAAAGTTATGTGTAATCCTAAGGACTACGATCTCAGAGGCACGTGAGTTGGGAAAGAGAGGTGCATCACATGAGCCTTCAAGGAACGAAATTGTTCAATGCAGGTGTGACGCGGGCACCAAAAAGGCATGTCTCAAACATTTGAGAACTTCTGACGGTTATAAGTGAATCGTAGCTCAGTGTTAACCCATGTTTGTACTCTTGACAGCCTAAAGCAGCAACCCTGACAGAGAACGGCAGATCATCACTAACGTAGACGATCCGGAGGACTACAAGAGACGACTGAGATAGTTAGCCACTGATTTGCAATACGATTGAATTTTTGTGTTGAAAAGTTCTTGGGAGTATTCCTTTTATCACTGTGTTCTGACAATCTCGTTAAATATTGGAAATCTATTTTTGTCATTAAATACTGTCATTCAAATTAAAACTCTTTGGTCTTGTTCTCGAAGCTTGTGTACCCCAAATCACATTGAGCACAGTCAGTAAGGATGTTTTATGCACAGCTCCACTGCCTGTTTTCGTCTGCAATATGCTCAATGTTTCAAAAGTCATCGTCAACTCATCATCCTTAATCTCGTAGATTCTAATACGAATTATTTCAAGAATTGGGACGGATACTGGCTGTTTTTTGTTTTTTTCTCCAACATTTGCTCAATTATGTTGTTAAGTAAATCAGAACTGGTTAGTACCGATACAGATGGTCGGAATTTCTTTGGGGTCTCTACAGTCCTTCTTTGGATGTATATAAAAGTTGCCAGAATAAACGGAAGTACGGCTGACTGATGGAAGTAATTGACCGAAATCCGTTTCGTGACATCCTAATGTGCATTGTTTTGGTGAAATCATTGATATGCCGAATAGTAAAAACACATATTGTATATAAATTGTCTCTTTACGAATAAATAACTACCAAAATTAACAGCACTAAAACACACGTAAACTAACTTTCAACTCAACCTATTGATTTTATTCAAATCTTTTGATGTTTACACATGTAATGGATTCTTAAATTAAGGTGTAAAGCGGAACGGTTAACATTAAGTGTTATTTATCAACTCCTCCATTTTCGAACCACCCTACACCCCCCCCCCCCCCAGCCCCACCCCACCCACTCCTTATCCAAACCCTCTTCCAACCTTTTATATCTTAAATGCTCACATCTTAATTGCCCTAAGTATTCGTTCAAAAATTAGCCATTTTTTTTTATAAAATGGTCCGATTATACAATTTTAATTTCTGAAGAGAAAAAAACTGTCACCTGACATTTCAAAATTAATAATTTCATTTATTTTACAGGAAGAACATCACCAACTACAGCCACTACAGCAACTACACCAACTACAGTCACTACACCAACTACAGCCAATACACTAACTACAGCCACTACACCAACTACACCAACTACAGCCACTACACCAACTACACCAACTACAGCCACTACACCAACTACAGCCACTACACATACTACAGTCACTACACCAACTACACCAACTACAGTCACTAAACCAACTACAGCCACTACACTAACTACAGCCACTACACAAACTACAGCCACTACACCAACTACAGCCACTACACCAACTACAGCCACTACACCAACTACACCAACTACAGCCACTACACCAACTACAACCACTACACCAACTACAATCACTACACCAACTACACCAACTACAGCCACTACACCAACTACAGCAACTACACTAACTACAGCCACTACACCAACTACAGCCACTACACCAACTACAGCCACTACACCAACTACAGCCACTACACCAACTACACCAACTACAGCCACTACTCCAACTACAGCCACTACACCAACTACAGTCACTACACCAACTACAGCAACTACCCCAACTACACCAACTACACCAACTACAGTCACTACACCAACTACAGCCACTACACCAACTACACCAACTACAGCCACTACACCAACTACAGCCACTACACCAACTACACCAACTACAGCCACTACACCAACTACAACCACTACACCAACTACAATCACTACACCAACTACACCAACTACAGCCACTACACCAACTACAGCCACTACACCAACTACAGCCACTACACCAACTACACCAACTACAGCCACTACACCAACTACAGCAACTACACTAACTACAGCCACTACACCAATTACAGCCACTACACCAACTACAGCCACTACACCAACTACAGCCACTACACCAACTACACCAACTACAGCCACTACACCAACTACAGCCACTACACCAACTACAGCCACTACTCCAACTACAGCCACTACACCAACTACAGCCACTACACCAACTACAGTCACTACACCAACTACAGCCACTACACCAACTACACCAACTACAGTCACTACACCAACTACAGCCACTACACCAACTACACCAACTACAGCCACTACACCAACTACACCAACTACACCAACTACACCAACTACAGCCACTACACCAACTACAGCCACTACACCAACTACACCAACTACAGCCACTACACCAACTACACCAACTACACCAACTACAGTCACTACACCAACTACAGTCACTACACCAACTACACCAACTACAGCCACTACACCAACTACAGCCACTACACCAACTACAGCCACTACACCAACTACAGTCACTACACCAACTACAGTCACTACACCAACTACAGTCACTACACCAACTACACCAACTACAGCCACTACACCAACTACAGCCACTACACCAACTACAGTCACTACACCAACTTCAGTCACTACACCAACTACACCAACTACAGCCACTACACCAACTACAGCCACTACACCAACTACAGCCACTACACCAACTACAGTCACTACACCAACTACAGCCACTACACCAACTACAGTCACCACACCAACTACACCAACTACAGCCAATACCCCAACTACAGCCACTACACCAACTACACCAACTACAGCCACTACACCAACTACACCAACTACAGCCACTACACACACTACAGCCACTACACCAACTACACCAACTACACCAACTACAGCCACTACACCAACTACAGCCACTACACCAACTACAGCAACTACACCAACTACAGTCACTACACCAACTACACCAACTACAGCCACTACACCAACTACAGCCACTACACCAACTACACCAACTACAGCCACTACACCAACTACACCAACTACAGCAACTACACCAACTACAGCCACTACACCAACTACAGCCACTACACCAACTACACCAACTACAGCCACTACACCAACTACAGCCACTACACCAACTACAGCCACTACACCAACTACAGTCACTACACAAACTACAGCCACTACACCAACTACAGTCACTACACCAACTACACCAACTACAGCCAATACACCAACTACACCAACTACAGCCACTACACCAACTACAGCCACTACACCAACTACAGTCACTACAGATGGTCGGAATTTCTTTGGGGTCTCTACAATCCTTCTTTGGATGTATATAAAAGTTGCCAGAATAAACGGAAGTACGGCTGACTGATGGAAGTAATTGACCGAAATCCGTTTCGTGACATCCTAATGTGCATTGTTTTGGTGAAATCATTGATATGCCGAATAGTCAAAACACATATTGTATATAAATTGTCTCTTTACGAATAAATAACCACCAAAATTAACAGCACTAAAACACACGTAAACTAACTTTCAACTCAACCTATTGATTTTATTCAAATCTTTTGATGTTTACACATGTAATGGATTCTTAAATTAAGGTGTAAAGCGGAACGGTTAACATTAAGTGTTATTTATCAACTCCTCCATTTTCGAACCACCCTACACCCCCCCCCCCCCAGCCCCACGCCACCCACTCCTTATCCAAACCCTCTTCCAACCTTTTATATCTTAAATGCTCACATCTTAATTGCCCTAAGTATTCGTTCAAAACTTAGCCATTTTTTTTTATAAAATGGTCCGATTATACAATTTTAATTTCTGAAGAGAAAAAAACTGTCACCTGACATTTCAAAAATTAATAATTTCATTTATTTTTCAGGAAGAACATCAGCAACTACCGCCACTACACCAGATACGACCACTACACCAACTACAGCCAATACACTAACTACAGCCACTACACCAACTACAGCCACTACACCAACTACAGCCACTACACTAACTACAGCCACTACACCAACTTCAGCCACTACACCAACTACAGCCACTACACCAACTACAGCCACTACACCAACTACACCAACTACAGCCACTACACCAACTACAGCCACTACAGTCACTACACCAACTACACCAACTACACCAACTACAGCCACTACACCAACTACAGCCACTACACCAACTACAGCCACTACACCAACTACAGTCACTACACCAACTACAGCCACTACACCAACTACACCAACTACAGTCACTACACCAACTACAGCCACTACACCAACTACACCAACTACAGCCACTACACCAACTACACCAACTACACCAACTACACCAACTACAGCCACTACACCAACTACAGCCACTACACCAACTACACCAACTACAGCCACTACACCAACTACACCAACTACACCAACTACAGTCACTACACCAACTACAGTCACTACACCAACTACACCAACTACAGCCACTACACCAACTACAGCCACTACACCAACTACAGCCACTACACCAACTACAGTCACTACACCAACTACAGTCACTACACCAACTACAGTCACTACACCAACTACACCAACTACAGCCACCACACCAACTACAGCCACTACACCAACTACAGTCACTACACCAACTACAGTCACTACACCAACTACACCAACTACAGCCACTACACCAACTACAGCCACTACACCAACTACAGCAACTACACCAACTACAGTCACTACACCAACTACAGCCACTACACCAACTACAGTCACTACACCAACTACACCAACTACAGCCAATACACCGACTACAGCCACTACACCAACTACACCAACTACAGCCACTACAGCAACTACACCAACTACAGTCACTACACCAACTACAGTCACTACACCAACTACAGTCACTACACCAACTACACCAACTACAGCCACCACACCAACTACAGCCACTACACCAACTACAGTCACTACACCAACTACAGTCACTACACCAACTACACCAACTACAGCCACTACACCAACTACAGCCACTACACCAACTACAGCAACTACACCAACTACAGTCACTACACCAACTACAGCCACTACACCAACTACAGTCACTACACCAACTACACCAACTACAGCCAATACACCGACTACAGCCACTACACCAACTACACCAACTACAGCCACTACAGCAACTACACCAACTACAGCCACTACACCAACTACACCAACTACAGCCACTACACATACTACAGTCACTACACCAACTACACCAACTACAGTCACTAAACCAACTACAGCCACTACACTAACTACAGCCACTACACAAACTACAGCCACTACACCAACTACAGCCACTACACCAACTACAGCCACTACACCAACTACACCAACTACAGCCACTACACCAACTACAACCACTACACCAACTACAATCACTACACCAACTACACCAACTACAGCCGCTACACCAACTACAGCCACTACACCAACTACAGCCACTACACCAACTACAGCCACTACACCAACTACAGCAACTACACTAACTACAGCCACTACACCAACTACAGCCACTACACAAACTACAGCCACTACACCAACTACAGCCACTACACCAACTACACCAACTACAGCCACTACTCCAACTACAGCCACTACACCAACTACAGTCACTACACCAACTACACCAACTACAGCCACTACACCAACTACAGCCACTACACCAACTACAGCCACTACACCAACTACAGTCACTACACCAACTACAGCCACTACCCCAACTACACCAACTACACCAACTACAGTCACTACTCCAACTACAGCCACTACACCAACTACACCAACTACAGCCACTACACCAACTACAGCCACTACACCAACTACACCAACTACAGCCACTACACCAACTAAAACCACTACACCAACTACAATCACTACACCAACTACACCAACTACAGCCACTACACCAACTACAGCCACTACACCAACTACAGCCACTACACCAACTACACCAACTACAGCCACTACACCAACTACAGCAACTACACTAACTACAGCCACTACACCAATTACAGCCACTACACCAACTACAGCCACTACACCAACTACAGCCACTACACCAACTACACCAACTACAGCCACTACTCCAACTACAGCCACTACACCAACTACAGTCACTACACCAACTACACCAACTACAGCCACTACACCAACTACAGCCACTACACCAACTACAGCCACTACACCAACTACAGTCACTACACCAACTACAGCCACTACACCAACTACACCAACTACACCAACTACAGTCATTACACCAACTACAGCCACTACACCAACTACACCAACTACAGCCACTACACCAACTACACCAACTACACCAACTACACCAACTACAGCCACTACACCAACTACAGCCACTACACCAACTACACCAACTACAGCCACTACACCAACTACACCAACTACACCAACTACAGTCACTACACCAACTACAGTCACTACACCAACTACACCAACTACAGCCACTACACCAACTACAGCCACTACACCAACTACAGCCACTACACCAACTACAGTCACTACACCAACTACAGTCACTACACCAACTACAGCCACTACACCAACTACACCAACTACAGTCACTACACCAACTACAGCCACTACACCAACTACACCAACTACACCAACTACACCAACTACAGCCACTACACCAACTACAGCCACTACACCAACTACACCAACTACAGCCACTACACCAACTACAGCCACTACACCAACTACACCAACTACACCAACTACAGTCACTACACCAACTACACCAACTACAGCCACTACACCAACTACAGCCACTACACCAACTACAGCCACTACACCAACTACAGTCACTACACCAACTACAGTCACTACACCAACTACAGTCACTACACCAACTACACCAACTACAGCCACCACACCAACTACAGCCACTACACCAACTACAGTCACTACACCAACTACAGTCACTACACCAACTACACCAACTACAGCCACTACACCAACTACAGCCACTACACCAACTACAGCAACTACACCAACTACAGTCACTACACCAACTACAGCCACTACACCAACTACAGTCACTACACCAACTACACCAACTACAGCCAATACACCGACTACAGCCACTACACCAACTACACCAACTACAGCCACTACACCAACTACACCAACTACAGCCACTACACCAACTACAGCCACTACACCAACTACACCAACTACCCCAACTACAGCCACTACACCAACTACAGCCACTACACCAACTACAGTCACTACACCAACTACACCAACTACAGCCACTACACCAACTACAGCCACTACACCAACTACACCAACTACAGCCACTACACCAACTACACCAACTACAGCCACTACACCAACTACAGCCACTACACCAACTACAGCCACTACACCAACTACAGCCACTACACCAACTACACCAACTACAGTCACTACACCAACTACAGCCACTACACCAACTATAGCCACTACACCAACTACACCAACTATACCAACTACAGCCACTACACCAACTACAGCCACTACACCAACTACACCAACTACAGCCACTACACCAACTACAGCCACTACACCAACTACACCAACTACAGTCACTACACCAACTACAGCCACTACACCAACTACACCAACTACAGCCACTACACCAACTACACCAACTACAGCCACTACACCAACTACAGTCACTTCACCAACTACACCAACTACAGTCACTACACCAACTACAGCCACTACACCAACTACACCAACTACAGCCACTACACCAACTACACCAACTACAGCCACTACACCAACTACACCAACTACACCAACTACACCAACTACAGCCATTACACCAACTACACCAACTACAGTCACTACACCAACTACAGCCACTACACCAACTACACCAACTACAGCCACTACACCAACTACACCAACTACAGCCACTACACCAACTACACCAACTACAGCCACTACACCAACTACAGCCACTACACCAACTACACCAACTACAGCCACTACACCAACTACAGCCACTACACCAACTACACCAACTACAGCCACTACTCCAACTACAGCCACTACACCAACTACAGTCACTACACCAACTACACCAACTACAGCCACTACACCAACTACAGCCACTACACTAACTACAGCCACTACACCAACTACAGTCACTACACCAACTACAGCCACTACACCAACTACACCAACTACACGAACTACAGTCACTACACCAACTACAGCCACTACACCAACTACACCAGCTACAGCCACTACACCAACTACACCAACTACACCAACTACACCAACTACAGCCACTGCACCAACTACAGCCACTACACCAACTACACCAACTACAGCCACTACACCAACTACACCAACTACACCAACTACAGTCACTACACCAACTACAGTCACTACACCAACTACACCAACTACAGCCACTACACCAACTACAGCCACTACACCAACTACAGCCACTACACCAACTACAGTCACTACACCAACTACAGTCACTACACCAACTACAGTCACTACACCAACTACACCAACTACAGCCACTACACCAACTACAGCCACTACACCAACTACAGTCACTACACCAACTTCAGTCACTACACCAACTACACCAACTACAGCCACTACACCAACTACAGCCACTACACCAACTACAGCCACTACACCAACTACAGTCACTACACCAACTACAGCCACTACACCAACTACAGTCACCACACCAACTACACCAACTACAGCCAATACCCCAACTACAGCCACTACACCAACTACACCAACTACAGCCACTACACCAACTACACCAACTACAGCCACTACACACACTACAGCCACTACACCAACTACACCAACTACACCAACTACAGCCACTACACCAACTACAGCCACTACACCAACTACAGCAACTACACCAACTACAGTCACTACACCAACTACACCAACTACAGCCACTACACCAACTACAGCCACTACACCAACTACACCAACTACAGCCACTACACCAACTACACCAACTACAGCAACTACACCAACTACAGCCACTACACCAACTACAGCCACTACACCAACTACACCAACTACAGCCACTACACCAACTACAGCCACTACACCAACTACAGCCACTACACCAACTACAGTCACTACACAAACTACAGCCACTACACCAACTACAGTCACTACACCAACTACACCAACTACAGCCAATACACCAACTACACCAACTACAGCCACTACACCAACTACAGCCACTACACCAACTACAGTCACTACAGATGGTCGGAATTTCTTTGGGGTCTCTACAATCCTTCTTTGGATGTATATAAAAGTTGCCAGAATAAACGGAAGTACGGCTGACTGATGGAAGTAATTGACCGAAATCCGTTTCGTGACATCCTAATGTGCATTGTTTTGGTGAAATCATTGATATGCCGAATAGTCAAAACACATATTGTATATAAATTGTCTCTTTACGAATAAATAACCACCAAAATTAACAGCACTAAAACACACGTAAACTAACTTTCAACTCAACCTATTGATTTTATTCAAATCTTTTGATGTTTACACATGTAATGGATTCTTAAATTAAGGTGTAAAGCGGAACGGTTAACATTAAGTGTTATTTATCAACTCCTCCATTTTCGAACCACCCTACACCCCCCCCCCCCAGCCCCACGCCACCCACTCCTTATCCAAACCCTCTTCCAACCTTTTATATCTTAAATGCTCACATCTTAATTGCCCTAAGTATTCGTTCAAAACTTAGCCATTTTTTTTTATAAAATGGTCCGATTATACAATTTTAATTTCTGAAGAGAAAAAAACTGTCACCTGACATTTCAAAAATTAATAATTTCATTTATTTTACAGGAAGAACATCAGCAACTACCGCCACTACACCAGATACGACCACTACACCAACTACAGCCACTACACCAACTACAGCCACTACACTAACTACAGCCACTACACCAACTTCAGCCACTACACCAACTACAGCCACTACACCAACTACAGCCACTACACCAACTACACCAACTACAGCCACTACACCAACTACAGCCACTACACCAACTACAGTCACTACACCAACTACAGCCACTACACCAACTACAGCCACTACACCAACTACAGCCACTACACCAACTACAGTCACTACACCAACTACAGCCACTACACCAACTACACCAACTACAGTCACTACACCAACTACAGCCACTACACCAACTACACCAACTACAGCCACTACACCAACTACACCAACTACACCAACTACACCAACTACAGCCACTACACCAACTACAGCCACTACACCAACTACACCAACTACAGCCACTACACCAACTACACCAACTACACCAACTACAGTCACTACACCAACTACAGTCACTACACCAACTACACCAACTACAGCCACTACACCAACTACAGCCACTACACCAACTACAGCCACTACACCAACTACAGTCACTACACCAACTACAGTCACTACACCAACTACACCAACTACAGCCACCACACCAACTACAGCCACTACACCAACTACAGTCACTACACCAACTACACCAACTACAGCCACCACACCAACTACAGCCACTACACCAACTACACCAACTACAGCCACTACACCAACTACAGCAACTACACCAACTACACCAACTACAGCCACTACACCAACTACAGCCACTACACCAACTACACCAACTACAGCCACTACTCCAACTACAGCCACTACACCAACTACAGTCACTACACCAACTACACCAACTACAGCCACTACACCAACTACAGCCACTACACTAACTACAGCCACTACACCAACTACAGTCACTACACCAACTACACCAACTACAGCCACTACACCAACTACACCAACTACACCAACTACAGTCACTACACCAACTACAGTCACTACACCAACTACACCAACTACAGCCACTACACCAACTACAGCCACTACACCAACTACAGCCACTACACCAACTACAGTCACTACACCAACTACAGTCACTACACCAACTACAGTCACTACACCAACTACACCAACTACAGCCACTACACCAACTACAGCCACTACACCAACTACAGTCACTACACCAACTTCAGTCACTACACCAACTACACCAACTACAGCCACTACACCAACTACAGTCACTACACCAACTACAGCCACTACACCAACTACAGTCACCACACCAACTACACCAACTACAGCCAATACCCCAACTACAGCCACTACACCAACTACACCAACTACAGCCACTACACCAACTACACCAACTACAGCCACTACACACACTACAGCCACTACACCAACTACACCAACTACACCAACTACAGCCACTACACCAACTACAGCCACTACACCAACTACAGCCACTACACCAACTACAGTCACTACACCAACTACACCAACTACAGCCACTACACCAACTACAGCCACTACACCAACTACACCAACTACAGCCACTACACCAACTACACCAACTACAGCAACTACACCAACTACAGCGACTACACCAACTACAGCCACTACACCAACTACACCAACTACAGCCACTACACCAACTACAGCCACTACACCAACTACAGCCACTACACCAACTACAGTCACTACACAAACTACAGCCACTACACCAACTACAGTCACTACACCAACTACACCAACTACAGCCAATACACCAACTACACCAACTACAGCCACTACACCAACTACAGCCACTACACCAACTACAGTCACTACAGATGGTCGGAATTTCTTTGGGGTCTCTACAATCCTTCTTTGGATGTATATAAAAGTTGCCAGAATAAACGGAAGTACGGCTGACTGATGGAAGTAATTGACCGAAATCCGTTTCGTGACATCCTAATGTGCATTGTTTTGGTGAAATCATTGATATGCCGAATAGTCAAAACACATATTGTATATAAATTGTCTCTTTACGAATAAATAACCACCAAAATTAACAGCACTAAAACACACGTAAACTAACTTTCAACTCAACCTATTGATTTTATTCAAATCTTTTGATGTTTACACATGTAATGGATTCTTAAATTAAGGTGTAAAGCGGAACGGTTAACATTAAGTGTTATTTATCAACTCCTCCATTTTCGAACCACCCTACACCCCCCCCCCCAGCCCCACGCCACCCACTCCTTATCCAAACCCTCTTCCAACCTTTTATATCTTAAATGCTCACATCTTAATTGCCCTAAGTATTCGTTCAAAACTTAGCCATTTTTTTTAATAAAATGGTCCGATTATACAATTTTAATTTCTGAAGAGAAAAAAACTGTCACCTGACATTTCAAAAATTAATAATTTCATTTATTTTACAGGAAGAACATCAGCAACTACCGCCACTACACCAGATACGACCACTACACCAACTACAGCCACTACACCAACTACAGCCACTACACTAACTACAGCCACTACACCAACTTCAGCCACTACACCAACTACAGCCACTACACCAACTACAGCCACTACACCAACTACACCAACTACAGCCACTACACCAACTACAGCCACTACACCAACTACAGTCACTACACCAACTACACCAACTACAGCCACTACACCAACTACAGCCACTACACCAACTACAGCCACTACACCAACTACAGTCACTACACCAACTACAGCCACTACACCAACTACACCAACTACAGTCACTACACCAACTACAGCCGCTACACCAACTACACCAACTACAGCCACTACACCAACTACACCAACTACACCAACTACACCAACTACAGCCACTACACCAACTACAGCCACTACACCAACTACACCAACTACAGCCACTACACCAACTACACCAACTACACCAACTACAGTCACTACACCAACTACAGTCACTACACCAACTACACCAACTACAGCCACTACACCAACTACAGCCACTACACCAACTACAGCCACTACACCAACTACAGTCACTACACCAACTACAGTCACTACACCAACTACACCAACTACAGCCACCACACCAACTACAGCCACTACACCAACTACAGTCACTACACCAACTACACCAACTACAGCCACCACACCAACTACAGCCACTACACCAACTACACCAACTACAGCCACTACACCAACTACAGCAACTACACCAACTACACCAACTACAGCCACTACACCAACTACAGCCACTACACCAACTACACCAACTACAGCCACTACTGCAACTACAGCCACTACACCAACTACAGTCACTACACCAACTACACCAACTACAGCCACTACACCAACTACAGCCACTACACTAACTACAGCCACTACACCAACTACAGTCACTACACCAACTACAGCCACTACACCAACTACACCAACTACACCAACTACAGTCACTACACCAACTACAGCCACTACACCAACTACACCAACTACAGCCACTACACCAACTACACCAACTACACCAACTACACCAACTACAGCCACTACACCAACTACAGCCACTACACCAACTACACCAACTACAGCCACTACACCAACTACACCAACTACACCAACTACAGTCACTACACCAACTACAGTCACTACACCAACTACACCAACTACAGCCACTACACCAACTACAGCCACTACACCAACTACAGCCACTACACCAACTACAGTCACTACACCAACTACAGTCACTACACCAACTACAGTCACTACACCAACTACACCAACTACAGCCACTACACCAACTACAGCCACTACACCAACTACAGTCACTACACCAACTTCAGTCACTACACCAACTACACCAACTACAGCCACTACACCAACTACAGTCACTACACCAACTACAGCCACTACACCAACTACAGTCACCACACCAACTACACCAACTACAGCCAATACCCCAACTACAGCCACTACACCAACTACACCAACTACAGCCACTACACCAACTACACCAACTACAGCCACTACACACACTACAGCCACTACACCAACTACACCAACTACACCAACTACAGCCACTACACCAACTACAGCCACTACACCAACTACAGCCACTACACCAACTACAGTCACTACACCAACTACACCAACTACAGCCACTACACCAACTACAGCCACTACACCAACTACACCAACTACAGCCACTACACCAACTACACCAACTACAGCAACTACACCAACTACAGCCACTACACCAACTACAGCCACTACACCAACTACACCAACTACAGCCACTACACCAACTACAGCCACTACACCAACTACAGCCACTACACCAACTACAGTCACTACACAAACTACAGCCACTACACCAACTACAGTCACTACACCAACTACACCAACTACAGCCAATACACCAACTACACCAACTACAGCCACTACACCAACTACAGCCACTACACCAACTACAGTCACTACAGATGGTCGGAATTTCTTTGGGGTCTCTACAATCCTTCTTTGGATGTATATAAAAGTTGCCAGAATAAACGGAAGTACGGCTGACTGATGGAAGTAATTGACCGAAATCCGTTTCGTGACATCCTAATGTGCATTGTTTTGGTGAAATCATTGATATGCCGAATAGTCAAAACACATATTGTATATAAATTGTCTCTTTACGAATAAATAACCACCAAAATTAACAGCACTAAAACACACGTAAACTAACTTTCAACTCAACCTATTGATTTTATTCAAATCTTTTGATGTTTACACATGTAATGGATTCTTAAATTAAGGTGTAAAGCGGAACGGTTAACATTAAGTGTTATTTATCAACTCCTCCATTTTCGAACCACCCTACACCCCCCCCCCCAGCCCCACGCCACCCACTCCTTATCCAAACCCTCTTCCAACCTTTTATATCTTAAATGCTCACATCTTAATTGCCCTAAGTATTCGTTCAAAACTTAGCCATTTTTTTTTATAAAATGGTCCGATTATACAATTTTAATTTCTGAAGAGAAAAAAACTGTCACCTGACATTTCAAAAATTAATAATTTCATTTATTTTACAGGAAGAACATCAGCAACTACCGCCACTACAGCCACTACACCAACTACACCAACTACAGCCACTACACCAACTACACCAACTACACCAACTACACCAACTACAGCCACTACACCAACTACAGCCACTACACCAACTACACCAACTACAGCCACTACACCAACTACACCAACTACACCAACTACAGTCACTACACCAACTACAGTCACTACACCAACTACACCAACTACAGCCACTACACTAACTACAGCCACTACACCAACTTCAGCCACTACACCAACTACAGCCACTACACCAACTACAGCCACTACACCAACTACAGTCACTACACCAACTACAGCCACTACACCAACTACACCAACTACAGTCACTACACCAACTACAGCCACTACACCAACTACACCAACTACAGCCACTACACCAACTACACCAACTACAGCCACTACACCAACTACAGCCACTACACCAACTACACCAACTACAGCCACTACACCAACTACAGCCACTACACCAACTACACCAACTACAGCCACTACACCAACTACACCAACTACAGCCACTACACCAATTACAGTCACTACACCAACTACAGTCACTACACCAACTACAGCCACTACACCAACTACACCAACTACAGCCACTACAGCCACTACACCAACTACAGCCACTACACCAACTACAGCCACTACACCAACTACAGCCACTACACCAACTACACCAACTACAGTCACTACACCAACTACAGCCACTACACCAACTATAGCCACTACACCAACTACACCAACTATACCAACTACAGCCACTACACCAACTACAGCCACTACACCAACTACACCAACTACACCAACTACAGCCACTACACCAACTACAGCCACTACACCAACTACACCAACTACAGCCACTACACCAACTACAGCCACTACACCAACTACACCAACTACAGCCACTACACCAACTACACCAACTACAGCCACTACACCAATTACAGTCACTACACCAACTACTGTCACTACACCAACTACAGCCACTACACCAACTACACCAACTACAGCCACTACAGCCACTACACCAACTACAGCCACTACACCAACTACAGCCACTACACCAACTACAGCCACTACACCAACTACACCAACTACAGTCACTACACCAACTACAGCCACTACACCAACTATAGCCACTACACCAACTACACCAACTATACCAACTACAGCCACTACACCAACTACAGCCACTACACCAACTACACCAACTACACCAACTACAGTCACTACACCAACTACAGCCACTACACCAACTACAGTCACTACACCAACTACAGCCACTACACCAACTACAGCCACTAAACCAACTACAGTCACTTCACCAACTACACCAACTACACCAACTACAGCCACTACACCAATTACAGTCACTACACCAACTACAGTCACTACACCAACTACAGCCACTACACCAACTACACCAACTACAGCCACTACAGTCACTACACCAACTACAGTCACTACACCAACTACAGCCACTAAACCAACTACAGTCACTACACCAACTACAGTCACTACACCAACTACAGTCACTACACCAACTACAGCCACTACACCAACTACAGTCACTACACCAACTACAGTCACTACACAAACTACAGCAACTACACCAACTACACCAACTACAGTCACTACACCAACTACAGTCACTACACCAACTACAGTCACTACACCAACTACAGTCACTACACCAACTACAGCCACTACACCAACTACACCAACTACAGCCACTACACCAACTACACCAACTACAGTCACTACACCAACTACAGTCGCTACACCAACTACAGTCACTACACCAACTACAGCCACTACACCAACTACAGTCACTACACCAACTACAGCCACTACACCAACTACAGCCACTAAACCAACTACAGTCACTACACCAACTACAGTCACTACACCAACTACAGTCACTACACCAACTACACCAACTACAGTCACTACACCAACTACAGCCACTACACCAACTACAGCCACTACACCAACTACAGCCACTAAACCAACTACAGTCACTACACCAACTACACCAACTACAGTCACTACACCAACTACAGCCACTACACCAACTACAGCCACTACACCAACTACAGCCACTAAACCAACTACAGTAACTACACCAACTACACCAACTACAGTCACTACACCAACTACAGCCACTACACCAACTACAGTCAATACACCAACTACAGTCACTACACCAACTACAGCCACTACACCAACTACAGCCACTAAACCAACTACAGTCACTACACCAAATACAGTCACTACACCAACTACAGCCACTACACCAACTACACCAACTACAGTCACTACACCAACTACAATCACTACACCAACTACGGCCACTACACCAACTACAGCCACTACACCAACTACAGTCACTACACCAACTACAGCCACTACACCAACTACACCAACTACAGTCACTACACCAACTACAGCCACTACACCAACTATAGCCACTACACCAACTACACCAACTATACCAACTACAGCCACTACACCAACTACAGCCACTACACCAACTACACCAACTACACCAACTACAGCCACTACACCAACTACAGCCACTACACCAACTACACCAACTACAGCCACTACACCAACTACAGCCACTACACCAACTACACCAACTACAGCCACTACACCAACTACACCAACTACAGCCACTACACCAATTACAGTCACTACACCAACTACAGTCACTACACCAACTACAGCCACTACACCAACTACACCAACTACAGCCACTACAGCCACTACACCAACTACAGCCACTACACCAACTACAGCCACTACACCAACTACAGCCACTACACCAACTACACCAACTACAGTCACTACACCAACTACAGCCACTACACCAACTATAGCCACTACACCAACTACACCAACTATACCAACTACAGCCACTACACCAACTACAGCCACTACACCAACTACACCAACTACACCAACTACAGCCACTACACCAACTACAGCCACTACACCAACTACACCAACTACAGCCACTACACCAACTACAGCCACTACACCATCTACACCAACTACAGCCACTACACCAACTACACCAACTACAGCCACTACACCAATTACAGTCACTACACATACTACAGTCACTACACCAACTACAGCCACTACACCAACTACACCAACTACAGCCACTACAGCCACTACACCAACTACAGCCACTACACCAACTACAGCCACTACACCAACTACAGCCACTACACCAACTACACCAACTACAGTCACTACACCAACTACAGCCACTACACCAACTATAGCCACTACACCAACTACACCAACTATACCAACTACAGCCACTACACCAACTACAGCCACTACACCAACTACACCAACTACACCAACTACAGCCACTACACCAACTACAGCCACTACACCAACTACACCAACTACAGCCACTACACCAACTACAGCCACTACACCAACTACACCAACTACAGCCACTACACCAACCACACCAACTACAGCCACTACACCAATTACAGTCACTACACCAACTACAGTCACTACACCAACTACAGCCACTACACCAACTACACCAACTACAGCCACTACAGCCACTACACCAACTACAGCCACTACACCAACTACAGCCACTACACCAACTACAGCCACTACACCAACTACACCAACTACAGTCACTACACCAACTACAGCCACTACACCAACTATAGCCACTACACCAACTACACCAACTATACCAACTACAGCCACTACACCAACTACAGCCACTACACCAACTACACCAACTACACCAACTACAGTCACTACACCAACTACAGCCACTACACCAACTACAGTCACTACACCAACTACAGCCACTACACCAACTACAGCCACTAAACCAACTACAGTCACTTCACCAACTACACCAACTACACCAACTACAGCCACTACACCAATTACAGTCACTACACCAACTACAGTCACTACACCAACTACAGCCACTACACCAACTACACCAACTACAGCCACTACAGTCACTACACCAAATACAGTCACTACACCAACTACAGCCACTAAACCAACTACAGTCACTACACCAACTACAGTCACTACACCAACTACAGTCACTACACCAACTACAGCCACTACACCAACTACAGTCACTACACCAACTACAGTCACTACACAAACTACAGCAACTACACCAACTACACCAACTACAGTCACTACACCAACTACAGTCACTACACCAACTACAGTCACTACACCAACTACAGTCACTACACCAACTACAGCCACTACACCAACTACACCAACTACAGCCACTACACCAACTACACCAACTACAGTCACTACACCAACTACAGTCACTACACCAACTACAGTCACTACACCAACTACAGCCACTACACCAACTACAGTCACTACACCAACTACAGCCACTACACCAACTACAGCCACTAAACCAACTACAGTCACTACACCAACTACAGTCACTACACCAACTACAGTCACTACACCAACTACACCAACTACAGTCACTACACCAACTACAGCCACTACACCAACTACAGCCACTACACCAACTACAGCCACTAAACCAACTACAGTCACTACACCAACTACACCAACTACAGTCACTACACCAACTACAGCCACTACACCAACTACAGCCACTACACCAACTACAGCCACTAAACCAACTACAGTAACTACACCAACTACACCAACTACAGTCACTACACCAACTACAGCCACTACACCAACTACAGTCAATACACCAACTACAGTCACTACACCAACTACAGCCACTACACCAACTACAGCCACTAAACCAACTACAGTCACTACACCAAATACAGTCACTACACCAACTACAGCCACTACACCAACTACACCAACTACAGTCACTACACCAACTACAGTCACTACACCAACTACAGCCACTACACCAACTACAGCCACTACACCAACTACAGTCACTACACCAACTACAGCCACTACACCAACTACAGCCACTACACAAACTACAGCCACTACACCAACTACAGCCACTACACCAACTACAGCCACTACACCAACTACAGCCACTACACCAACTACAGCCACTACACCAACTACAGCCACTACACCAACTACAGTCACTACACCAACTACAGTCAATACACCAACTACAGTCACTACACCAACTACAGCCACTACACCAACTACAGCCACTACACCAACTACAGTCACTACACCAACTACAGTCACTACACCAACTACAGTCACTACACCAACTACAGTCACTACACCAACTACAGTCACTACACCAACTACACCAACTACAGTCACTACACCAACTACAGTCACTACACCAACTACAGTCACTACACCAACTACAGTCACTACACCAACTACACCAACTACAGTCACTACACCAACTACAGTCACTACACCAACTACACCAACTACAGTCACTACACCAACTACACCAACTACAGCCACTACACCTACTACAGTCACTACACCAACTACAGCCACAACACCAACTACAGCCACTACACCAACTACAGCCACTAAACCAACTACAGTCACTAAACCAACTACAGTCACTACACCAACTACAGTCACTACACCAACTACACCAACTACAGTCACTACACCAACTACAGTCACTACACCAACTACAGCCACTACACCAACTACACCAACTACAGTAACTACACCAACTACACCAACTACAGTCACTACACCAACTACAGTCACTACACCAACTACAGTCACTACACCAACTACAGTCACTACACCAACTACAGTCACTACACCAACTACAGCCACTACACGAACTACAGTCACTACACCAACTACAGTCACTACACCAACTACAGCCACTACACCAACTACAGCCACTACACCAACTACAGTCACTACACCAACTACACCAACTACAGTCACTACACCAACTACAGACACTACACCAACTACATCCACTACACCAACCACACCAACTACAGTCACTACACCAACTACAGTCAATACACCAACTACAGCCACTACACCTACACCAACTACAGTCACTACACCAACTACAGTCACTACACCAACTACAGTCACTACACCAACTACAGTCACTACACCAACTACACCAACTACAGTCACTACACCAACTACAGTCACTACACCAACTACACCAACTACACCAACTACAGTCACTACACCAACTACAGTCACTACACCAACTACAGTCACTACACCAACTACAGTCACTACACCAACTACAGCCACTACACCAACTACACCAACTACAGCCACTACACCAACTACAGTCACTACACCAACTACAGCCACTACACCAACTACAGTCAATACACCAACTACAGCCACTACACCAACTACAGCCACTACACCAACTACAGCCACTACACCAACTACAGTCACTACACCAACTACAGCCACTACACCAACTACAGCCACTACACAAACTACAGCCACTACACCAACTACAGCCACTACACCAACTACAGCCACTACACCAACTACAGCCACTACACCAACTACAGCCACTACACCAACTATAGCCACTACACCAACTACGGTCACTACACCAACTACAGTCAATACACCAACTACAGTCACTACACCAACTACAGCCACTACACCAACTACAGCCACTACACCAACTACAGTCACTACACCAACTACAGTCACTACACCAACTACAGTCACTACACCAACTACAGTTACTACACCAACTACAGTCACTACACCAACTACAGTCACTACACCAACTACACCAACTACAGTCACTACACCAACTACAGTCACTACACCAACTACAGTCACTACACCAACTACAGTCACTACACCAACTACACCAACTACAGTCACTACACCAACTACAGTCACTACACCAACTACACCAACTACAGTCACTACACCAACTACACCAACTACAGCCACTACACCAACTACAGTCACTACACCAACTACAGCCACAACACCAACTACAGCCACTACACCAACTACAGCCACTAAACCAACTACAGTCACTACACCAACTACAGTCACTACACCAACTACAGTCACTACACCAACTACACCAACTACAGTCACTACACCAACTACAGTCACTACACCAACTACAGCCACTACACCAACTACACCAACTACAGTAACTACACCAACTACACCAACTACAGTCACTACACCAACTACAGTCACTACACCAACTACAGTCAGTACACCAACTACAGTCACTACACCAACTACAGTCACTACACCAACTACAGCCACTACACGAACTACAGTCACTACACCAACTACAGTCACTACACCAACTACAGCCACTACACCAACTACAGCCACTACACCAACTACAGTCACTACACCAACTACACCAACTACAGTCACTACACCAACTACAGTCACTACACCAACTACAGCCACTACACCAACCACACCAACTACAGTCACTACACCAACTACAGTCACTACACCAACTACAGCCACTATACCTACACCAACTACAGTCACTACACCAACTACAGTCACTACACCAACTACAGTCACTACACCAACTACAGTCACTACACCAACTACACCAACTACAGTCACTACACCAACTACAGTCACTACACCAACTACACCAACTACAGTCACTACACCAACTACAGTCACTACACCAACTACAGCCACTACACGAACTACAGTCACTACACCAACTACAGTCACTACACCAACTACACCAACTACAGTCACTACACCAACTACACCAACTACAGTCACTACACCAACTACAGTCACTACACCAACTACAGTCACTACACCAACTACACCAACTACAGTCACTACACCAACTACAGTCACAACACCAACTACAGTCACTACACCAACTACACCAACTACAGTCACTACACCAACTACAGCCACTACACCAACTACAGTCACTACACCAACTACAGTCACTACACCAACTACACCAACTACAGTCACTACACCAACTACAGTCACTACACCAACTACAGCCACTACACCAACTACACCAACTACAGCCACTAAACCAACTACACCAACTATAGCCACTACACCAACTACACCAACTACAGCCACTACACCAACTACAGTCACTACACCAACTACAGTCACTACACCAACTACAGTCACTACACCAACTACACCAACTACAGTCACTACACCAACTACAGTCACTACACCAACTACAGTCACTACACCAACTACACCAACTACAGTCACTACACCAACTACAGCCACTACACCAACTACAATCACTACACCAACTACAGCCACTACACCAACTACAGCTACTACACCAACTACAGTCACTACACCAACTACACCAACTACAGTCACTACACCAATTACAGCCACTACACCAACTACAGTCACTACACCAACTACAGTCACTACACCAACTAAACCAACTACAGTCACTACACCAACTACAGTCACTACACCAACTACAGCCACTACACCAACTACAGTCACTACACCAACTACAGTCACTACACCAATTACACCAACTACAGTCACTACACCAACTACAGCCACTACACCAACTACAGTCACTACACCAACTACAGTCACTACACCAACTACACCAACTACAGTCACTACACCAACTACAGTCACTACCCCAACTACAGCCACTACACCAACTATAGCCACTACACCAACTACACCAACTATAGCCACTACACCAACTACACCAACTACAGCCACTACACCAACTACAGTCACTACACCAACTACAGTCAATACACCAACTACAGTCACTACACCAACTACACCACCTACAGTCACTACACCAACTACAGTCACTACACCAACTACAGCCACTACACCAACTACAGTCACTACACCAACTACAGCCACTACACCAACTACAGTCACTACACCAACTACAGCCACTACACCAACTACAGTCACTACACCAACTACAGCCACTACACCAACTACAGCCACTACACCAACTACAGTCACTACACCAACTACAGCCACTACACCAACTACAGCCACTACACCAACTACAGCCACTACACCAACTACAGTCACTACACCAACTACAGCCACTACACCAACTACAGTCACTACACCAACTACAGTCACTACACCAACTACAGCCACTACACCAACTACAGTCACTACACCAACTACAGCCACTACACCAACTACAGCAACTACACCAACTACACCAACTACAGTCACTACACCAACTACACCAACTACAGCCACTACACCAACTACAGTCACTACACCAACTACAGTCACTACACCAACTACAGTCACTACACCAACTACACCAACTACAGTCACTACACCAACTACAGTCACTACACCAACTACAGTCAATACACCAACTACACCAACTACAGTTACTACACCAACTACACCAACTACAGTCACTACACCAACTACAGTCACTACACCAACTACACCAACTACAGCCACTATACCAACTACAGTCACTACACCAACTACCGTCACTACACCAACTACACCAACTACAGTCACTACACCAACTACACCAACTACAATCGCTACACGAACTACACCAACTACAGCCACTACACCAACTACAGTCACTACACCAACTACAGCCACTACACCAACTACACCAACTACAGCCACTACACCAACTACACCAACTACAGTCACTACACCAACTACACCAACTACAGTCACTACACCAACTACAGCCACTACACCAACTACAGTCACTACACCAACTACACCAACTACAGCGACTACACCAACTACAGCCACTACACCAACTACAGTCACTACACCAACTACACCAACTACAGTCACTACACCAACTACACCAACTACAGTCACTACACCAACTACAGCCACTACACCAACTACACCAACTACAGTCACTACACCAACTACAGCCACTACACCAACTACACCAACTACAGCCACTACACCAACTACAGCAACTACACCAACTACACCAACTACAGCCACTACACCAACTACAGCCACTACACCAACTACAGCCACTACACCAACTACAATCACTACACCAACTACACCAACTACAGTCACTACACCAACTACAGCCACTACACCAACTACAGCCACTACACCAACTACAATCACTACACCAACTACACCAACTACAGTCACTACACCAACTACAGCCACTACACCAACTACACCAACTACAGTCACTGCACCAAATACAGTCACTACACCAACTACAGCCACTACACCAACTACAGTCACTACACCAACTACACCAACTACAGTCACTACACAAACTACAGCCACTACACCAACTACACCAACTACAGTCACTACACCAACTACAGTCACTACACCAACTACAGTCACTACACCAACTACAGCCACTACACCAACTACAGCCACTACACCAACTACAGCCACTACACCAACTACATTCACTACACCTACTACAGTCACTACACCAACTACAGTCACTACACCAACTACAGTCACTACACCAACTACACCAACTACATTCAATACACCAACTACAGTCACTACACCAACTACAGTCACTACACCAACTACAGCCACTATACCAACTACAGTCACTACACCAACTACAGCCACTACACCAACTACACCAACTACAGTCACTACACCAACTACAGCCCTTACACCAACTACACCAACTACAGTCACTACACCAACTACAGCCACTACACCAACTACACCAACTACACCAACTACACCAACTACAGCAACTACACCAACTACAGCCACTACACCAACTACAGCCACTACACCAACTACAGTCACTACACCAACTACACCAACTACAGTCACTACACCAAATACACCAACTACAGCCACTACACCAACTACAGTCACTACACCAACTACAGTCACTACACCAACTACACCAACTACAGCCACTACACCAACTACAGTCACTACACCAACTACAGTCACTACACCAACTACACCAACTACAGCCACTACACCAACTACAGCCACTACACCAACTACACCAACTACAGTCACTACACCAACTACAGCCACTATACCAACTACACCAACTACAGTCACTACACCAACTACAGCCACTACACCAACTACACCAACTACAGTCACTACACCAACTACAGTCACTACACCAACTACAGTCACTATACCAACTACACCAACTACAGTCACTACACCAACTACACCAACTACAGCCACTACACGAACTACAGTCACTACACCAACTACAGTCACTACACCAACTACAGTCACGACACCAACTACACCAACTACAGTCACTACACCAACTACAGCCACTACACCAACTACACCAATTACAGCCACTACACCAACTACAGTCACTACACCAACTACAGCAACTACAGTCACTACACCAACTACAGTCACTACACCAACTACAGTCACTACACCAACTACAGTCACTACACCAACTACACCAACTACAGTCACTACACCAACTACAGTCACTACCCCAACTACAGCCACTACACCAACTACACCAACTATAGCCACTACACCAACTACACCAACTATAGCCACTACACCAACTACACCAACTACAGTCACTACACCAACTACAGTCACTACCCCAACTACAGCCACTACACCAACTACACCAACTACAGTCACTACACCAACTACAGTCACTACCCCAACTACAGCCACTACACCAACTACACCAACTATAGCCACTACACCAACTACACCAACTATAGCCACTACACCAACTACACCAACTACAGCCACTACACCAACTACAGTCACTACACCAACTACAGTCAATACACCAACTACAGTCACTACACCAACTACACCACCTACAGTCACTACACCAACTACAGTCACTACACCAACTACAGTCACTACACCAACTACACCAACTACAGTCACTACACCAACTACAGCCACTACACCAACTACAGTCACTACACCAACTACAGCCACTACACCAACTACAGTCACTACACCAACTACAGCCACTACACCAACTACAGCCACTACACCAACTACAGTCACTACACCAACTACAGCCACTACACCAACTACAGCCACTACACCAACTACAGCCACTACACCAACTACAGTCACTACACCAACTACAGCCACTACACCAACTACAGTCACTACACCAACTACAGTCACTACACCAACTACAGCCACTACACCAACTACAGTCACTACACCAACTACAGCCACTACACCAACTACAGCAACTACACCAACTACACCAACTACAGTCACTACACCAACTACACCAACTACAGCCACTACACCAACTACAGTCACTACACCAACTACAGTCACTACACCAACTACAGTCACTACACCAACTACACCAACTACAGTCACTACACCAACTACAGTCACTACACCAACTACAGTCAATACACCAACTACACCAACTACAGTTACTACACCAACTACACCAACTACAGTCACTACACCAACTACAGTCACTACACCAACTACACCAACTACAGCCACTATACCAACTACAGTCACTACACCAACTACCGTCACTACACCAACTACACCAACTACAGTCACTACACCAACTACACCAACTACAGTCGCTACACGAACTACACCAACTACAGCCACTACACCAACTACAGTCACTACACCAACTACAGCCACTACACCAACTACACCAACTACAGCCACTACACCAACTACACCAACTACAGTCACTACACCAACTACACCAACTACAGTCACTACACCAACTACAGCCACTACACCAACTACAGTCACTACACCAACTACACCAACTACAGCGACTACACCAACTACAGCCACTACACCAACTACAGTCACTACACCAACTACACCAACTACAGTCACTACACCAACTACACCAACTACAGTCACTACACCAACTACAGCCACTACACCAACTACACCTACTACAGTCACTACACCAACTACAGCCACTACACCAACTACACCAACTACAGCTACTACACCAACTACAGCAACTACACCAACTACACCAACTACAGCCACTACACCAACTACAGCCACTACACCAACTACAGCCACTACACCAACTACAATCACTACACCAACTACACCAACTACAGTCACTACACCAACTACAGCCACTACACCAACTACAGCCACTACACCAACTACAATCACTACACCAACTACACCAACTACAGTCACTACACCAACTACAGCCACTACACCAACTACACCAACTACAGTCACTACACCAAATACAGTCACTACACCAACTACAGCCACTACACCAACTACAGTCACTACACCAACTACACCAACTACAGTCACTACACAAACTACAGCCACTACACCAACTACACCAACTACAGTCACTACACCAACTACAGTCACTACACCAACTACAGTCACTACACCAACTACAGCCACTACACCAACTACAGCCACTACACCAACTACAGCCACTACACCAACTACATTCACTACACCTACTACAGTCACTACACCAACTACAGTCACTACACCAACTACAGTCACTACACCAACTACACCAACTACATTCAATACACCAACTACAGTCACTACACCAACTACAGTCACTACACCAACTACAGCCACTATACCAACTACAGTCACTACACCAACTACAGCCACTACACCAACTACACCAACTACAGTCACTACACCAACTACAGCCCTTACACCAACTACACCAACTACAGTCACTACACCAACTACAGCCACTACACCAACTACACCAACTACACTAACTACACCAACTACAGCAACTACACCAACTACAGCCACTACACCAACTACAGCCACTACACCAACTACAGTCACTACACCAACTACACCAACTACAGTCACTACACCAAATACACCAACTACAGCCACTACACCAACTACAGTCACTACACCAACTACAGTCACTACACCAACTACACCAACTACAGCCACTACACCAACTACAGTCACTACACCAACTACAGTCACTACACCAACTACACCAACTACAGCCACTACACCAACTACAGCCACTACACCAACTACACCAACTACAGTCACTACACCAACTACAGCCACTATACCAACTACACCAACTACAGTCACTACACCAACTACAGCCACTACACCAACTACACCAACTACAGTCACTACACCAACTACAGTCACTACACCAACTACAGTCACTATACCAACTACACCAACTACAGTCACTACACCAACTACACCAACTACAGCCACTACACGAACTACAGTCACTACACCAACTACAGTCACTACACCAACTACAGTCACGACACCAACTACACCAACTACAGTCACTACACCAACTACAGCCACTACACCAACTACACCAACTACAGCCACTACACCAACTACAGTCACTACACCAACTACACCAACTACAGTCACTACACCAACTACAGTCACTACACCAACTACACCAACTACAGTCACTACACCAACTACACCAACTACAGTCACTACACCAACTACAGTCACTACACCAACTACACCAACTACAGTCACTACACCAACTACAGTCACTACACCAACTACAGTCACTACACCAACTACACCAACTACAGCCACTACACCAACTACAGTCACTACACCAACTACACTACAGTCACTACACCAACTACAGTCACTACACCAACTACACCAACTACAGTCACTACACTAACTACAGTCACTACACCAACTACATTCACTACACCAACTACACCAACTACAGCCACTACACCAACTATACCAACTACAGTCACTACACCAACTACACCAACTACAGTCACTACAGGCACTACACCAACTACAGCAACTACACCAACTACAGTCACTACAGCAACTACACCAACTACAGTCACTACACCAACTACAGTCACTACACCAACTACAGTCACTACACCAACTACAGTCACTACACCAACTACACCAACTACAGTCACTACACCAACTACAGTCACTACACCAACTACAGTCACTACACCAATACACCAACTACAGTCACTACATTCACTACACCAACTACAGTCACTACACCAACTACAGTCACTACACCAACTACAGTCACTACACCAACTACACCAACTACAGTCACTACACCAACTACAGTCACTACACCAACTACAGTCACTACACCAACTACAGTCACTACACCAACTACACCAACTACAGCCACTACACCAACTACACCAACTACAGTCACTACACCAACTACACCAACTACAGTCACTACAGCCACTACACCAACTACAGCCACTACACCAACTACAGTCACTACACCAACTACAGTCACTACACCAACTACACCAACTACAGTCACTACACCAACTACAGTCACTACACCAACTACACCAATTACAGTCACTACACCAACTACAGTCACTACACCAACTACAGTCAATACACCAACTACAGTCACTACACCAACTACAGTCACTACACGAACTACAGTCACTACAGTCACTACACCAACTACAGTCACTACACCAACTACAGTCACTACACCAACTACACAAACTACAGTCACTACACCACTACAGTCACTACACCAACTACAGTCACTACACCAATACACCAACTACAGTCACTACACCAACTACAGTCACTACACCAACTACAGTCACTACACAACTACAGTCACTACACCAATTACACCAACTACAGTCACTACACCAACTACAGTCACTACACCAACTACAGTCACTACACACTACACCAACTACAGTCACTACACCAACTACAGTCACTACACCAACTACAGTCACTACACCAACTACAGTCACTACACCAACTACAGTCACTACAGTCACTACACCAACTACAGTCACTACACCAACTACAGTCACTACACCAATTACACCAACTACAGTCACTACACCAACTACAGTCAACTACACCAACTACAGTCACTACACCAACTACAGTCACTACACAATTACACCAACTACAGTCACTACACCAACTACAGTCACTACACCAACTACAGCCAACTACAGCCACTACACCAACTACAGTCACTACACCAACTACACCAACTACAGTCACTACACCAACTACAGTCACTACACCAACTACACCAACTACAGTCACTTCACCAACTACAGTCACTACACCAACTACACCAACTACAGCCACTACACCAACTACAGTCACTACACCAACTACACCAACTACAGCCACTACACCAACTACAGTCACTACATCAACTACACCAACTACAGCCACTACACCAACTACACCAACTACAGCCACTACACCAACTACAGTCACTACACCAACTACAGCCACTACACCAACTACAGTCACTACACCAACTACAGCCACTACACCAACTACACCAACTACAGCCACTACAACAACTACACCAACTACAGCCACTACTCCAACTACAGCCACTACACCAACTACAGTCACTACACCAACTACACCAACTACAGCCACTACACCAACTACACCAACTACAGCCACTACACCAACTACACCAACTACAGTCACTACACCAACTACAGTCACTACACCAACTACAGTCACTACACCAACTACACCAACTACACCAACTACAGCCACTACACCAACTACAGTCACTACACCAACTACACCAACTACAGTCACTACACCAAATACAGCCACTACACCAACTACACCAACTACAGCCACTACACCAACTACAGTCACTACACCAACTACAGTCACTACACCAACTACAGTCACTACACCAACTACAGTCACTACACCAACTACAGCCACTACACCAACTACAGCCACTACACCAACTACAGCCACTACACCAACTACAGTCACTACACCAACTACACCAACTACAGTCACTACACCAACTACACCAACTACAGCCACTACACCAACTACAGCCACTACACCAACTACAGTCACTTCAACAACTACAGTCACTACACCAACTTCAGTCACTACACCAACTACAGCCACTACACCAACTACACCAACTACAGCCACTACACCAACTACAGTCACTACACCAACTACAGCCACTACACCAACTACACCAACTACAGCCACTACACCAACTACAGCCACTACACCAACTACACCAACTACACCAATTACAGCCACTACACCAACTACAGCCACTACACCAACTACAGCCACTACACCAACTACACCAACTACAGCCACTACACCAACTACACCAACTACAGCCACTACACCAACTACAGCCACTACACTAACTACAGTCACTACACCAACTACAGCAACTACACCAACTACAGCCACTACACTAACTACAGTCACTACACCAACTACAGCCACTACACCAACTACACCAACTACAGCCACTACACCAACTACAGCCACTACACCAACTACACCAACTACACCAATTACAGCCACTACACCAACTACAGCCACTACACCAACTACAGCCACTACACCAACTACAC
Organism: Ariolimax columbianus; assembly: GCA_036924085.1. Lineage (NCBI taxonomy): Eukaryota > Metazoa > Mollusca > Gastropoda > Stylommatophora > Arionidae > Ariolimax > Ariolimax columbianus. Next base: position 157,377,307 of record JAVGWX010000002.1, on the reverse strand, counting down.
CAACTACAGCCACTACACCAACTACACCAACTACAGCCACTACACCAACTACAGCCACTACACTAACTACAGTCACTACACCAACTACAGCAACTACACCAACTACAGCCACTACACTAACTACAGTCACTACACCAACTACAGCAACTACACCAACTACAGCCACTACACCAACTACAGTCACTACACCAACTACAGTCACTACAGCAACTACAGTCACTACACCAACTACAGCCACTACACCAACTACAGCCACTACACCAACTACAGCCACTACAGTCACTACACCAACTACAGCCACTTCACCAACTACAGCCACTACACCAACTACAGCCACTACACCAACTACAGTCACTACATCAACTACAGCCACTACACCAACTACACCAACTACAGCCACTACACCAACTACAGCCACTACACCAACTACAGCCACTACACCAACTACACCAACTACAGCCACTACACCAACTACAGCCACTACACCAACTACAGCCACTACACCAACTACAGCCACTACACCAACTACAGCCACTACACCAACTACACCAACTACAGCCACTACACCAACTACACCAACTACAGCCACTACACCAACTACAGCCACTACACTAACTACAGTCACTACACCAACTACAGCAACTACACCAACTACACCAACTACAGCCACTACACCAACTACAGCCACTACTCTAACTACAGTCACTACACCAACTACAGCCACTACACCAACTACAGCCACTACACCAACTACAGCCACTACACCAACTACACCAATTACAGCCACTACACCAACTACACCAACTACAGCCACTACACCAACTACAGCCACTACACTAACTACAGTCACTACACCAACTACACCAACTACAGCCGCTACACCAACTATACCAACTACAGCCACTACACCAACTACAGCCACTACACTAACTACAGCCACTACAACAACTACACCAACTACAGCCACTACACCAACTACAGTCACTACACCAACTACAGCCACTACACAAACTACACCAACTACAGTCACTACACCAACTACAGCCACTACACCAACTACACCAACTACAGTAACTACACCAACTACAGTCACTACACCAACTACAGCCACTACACCAACTACACCAACTACAGTCACTACACCAACTACAGCCACTACACCAACTACAGTCACTACACCAACTACAGTCACTACACCAACTACAGCCACTACACCAACTACAGTCACTACACCAACTACAGCCACTACACCAACTACAGTCACTACACCAACTACACCAACTACAGTCACTACACCAACTACACCAACTACAGCCACTACACCAACTACAGTCACTACACCAACTACAGTCACTACACCAACTACAGTCACTACACCAACTACAGTCACTACACCAACTACACCAACTACAGTCACTACACCAACTTCACCAACTACAGCCACTACACCAACTACAGTCACTACACCAACTACAGTCACTACACCAACTACACCAACTACACCAACTACAGCCAATACACCAACTACAGCCACTACACCAACTACACCAACTGCAGTCACTACACCAACTACACCAACTACAGCCACTACACCAACTACAGTCACTACACCAACTACAGTCACTACACCAACTACAGTCACTACACCAACTACACCAACTACAGTCACTACACCAACTACACCAACTACAGCCACTACACCAACTACATTCACTACACCAACTACAGCCACTACACCAACTACAGTCACTACACCAACTACAGCCACTACACCAACTACACCAACTACAGTCACTACACCAACTACAGTCACTACACCAACTACAGCCACTACACCAACTACAGCCACTACACCAACTACAGTCACCACACCAACTACAGCCACTACACCAACTACACCAACTACAGCCACTACACCAACTACAGCCACTACACCAACTACAGCCACTACACCAACTACAGTCACTACACCAACTACAGCCACTACACCAACTACAGTCACTACACCAACTACAGCCACTACACCAACTACAGCCACTACACCAACTACACCAACTACAGTCACTACACCAACTACAGCCACTACACCAACTACAGCCACTACACCAACTACAGCCACTACACCAACTACAGTCACTACACCAACTACACCAAGTACAGCCACTACACCAACTACAGCCACTACACCAACTACAGTCACTACACCAACTACAGTCACTACACCAACTACAGCCACTACACCAACTACAGCCACTACACCAACTACAGTCACTACACCAACTACACCAAGTACAGCCACTACACCAACTACAGCCACTACACCAACTGCAGTCACTACACCAACTACAGTCACTACACCGAGTCCTACATTGAAGTACAAGTTTACAATTACTTTCGGAATGAACGCCAGTTACATTGTCGACAATCCGTCCAGTTCTATTTACGCAGAGACTAAGGCATATTTTGAAGATAAGGTAGGAAATCTTTCAAAATATTTTAAATCTGACTTGCTTGAGTCAATGCTCTTTATTGTCTATTTGTAGCCACCATGTGCTATTAAAGAGGGATTGTTTTGTTTTTGTTGATCGCCCATAATGAATAAGATTACTCTCATGTGCGTCCTGAACAGAGTTTTAAGTTACAATTTGCAGTAGCTTTCCTTACACCCCGAGCGTGCTGATAAAGGCGCTGATGTCCTCCAGGTGGCGTGCTATGCTTGGATCTACCTTTGTATCGCTCACTCCCACAGGGATCACATGGGTCCCCCACCACGTGGCCAGACTGCAATAAATCCAGCATATGCGCGATGCTAACCATTTATTTATAAATGGATACACCAATCATCCAATACTGAAAAGAACAACAAATAATAATGTATTGCCGGCGACAGTGTGAGGCCAGCTGTAGACGTGGCTTCATGACGTGTAATGTGAGGCTGCCTGTTTCCTTGCTTGATTACGTTTTGCTTGATGACGTGTGGCATGATGACGTGTGGCATGACGACGTGTAATGTGAGGCCAGGTGTAGCTTGATGACGTGTAGTGTGAGGCCAGGTGTAGCTTGATGACGTGTGGCTTGATGACGTTTAATGTGAGGCCAGCTGTGGCTTGATTGACGTGTGGCTTGATGACTTGTGGCTTGATTGACGTGTAAAGTCGAGCCAGCTGTGGCTTGATGACGTTTAATGTGACTCCAGCTGTGGCTTGATGACGTGTAATGTGAGGCCAGCTGTGGCTTGATTGACGTGTAATGTGACTCCAGCTGTGGCTTGATGACGTGTAATGTGACTCCAGCTGTGGCTTGATTGACGTGTAATGTGAGGTCAGCTGTGGCTTGATGACGTGTAATGTGAGGCCAGCTGCAGTTGTATCTTGATGCCGTGTGGCTTGATGACTTGTGTCTTGATTTACGTGTAATGTGAGACCAGCTGGGGTTTGACGGCGTGTAATGTGCGGGAGGTCGGGAACGTAATGAGATTATAGCTGTCCGGTGACGCAACTCACTGTCTGTGTCAATGTTGTATTCTGTAACTGGTGCACTGAAATCCAATGGTATAGCTGTTGGTAAGTCTTCATGTGTGCTGACATTCTCGATGAAGGTCACAAATCATCTATTATGTTTCAGACATAAATTGATTCACTGGTAATGGATATAAGCGTTGACGAGGTCGAATCCACAATTTAAAACTTCAAAAATTTGCCATCAATTGTGTTTTTGTTGGGTGGGCAATGAGATATCATTTACATCTGATGTGCAATCTCTGTCATCTTCCAGAGATAACAACACATCTCTCAAAGCATCGTATCGAAGTGGAGCCTAATATGAATCCTGACAATGTCTGCAGTTTTTATGTTCTTTGGTCTTTTCTAATTTGCAAAAGAGGAGTCAGCAGTGTAAAGTACTTAGTTTGAACATTCGTGTGTGTGATTTCAGTATCTTTCTTAGATGGACTTGACAGATGTTTAAATTCCGGTTTTCACCATTGACTATCATTCAATGCAGCTTACCTTTATTATATGTTTTACTGTGGTAGTGTACAACTGTTGTACATGTGTGTACATCCATCTCTTAGACAAATACTGCAGAACGCAGTGTGTGAACCCGTCACTGTATACATCCTTTTATAGTTGCAACTAATACGATACGTATTTAGCACCACTTTTGATTGAAGAGAAATTAATTACGAGACTATGTGTACAGTTAATCCTATTTTTACGTTAGTGTGACAGGCCTAGTTTCTTGCTTCTCTGGCGATCGTTATCGATACGCCTTTGAGAACAGACTGATCTCCAGCATGGGTTGCCTCCAAACACTTGGCATCAATATCTACCATATATTTTCTTAAAATCTCATACCGCCCCCATTTATTTGCCATCCCGTATCCCCCCCCCCCCCCCATCCCCCACATAACGTCTACTACCACCACCAACAACCCCCACCCCGACTTAAATCACTTCCTTTTTGGTCGTCATGGCCATTCTCCTATTAAGGTCAAACAACTCCACAGCAATTGGCTACTACAGTAGTGCTGTTTTCACAATATTATGTTTTGTTATTTCCAGCAGACAGGGCCTGCCTGTGAAATCTACAGGTGCGGTCGACCACTTCTCAACCGATTCCCTGTCAGTCGTTGGGGTCGATTCACTCAAAGAAACTCAAAGAGGAAAGCCTCCTCGCCAGCTCTATTTGTTCTGCTTCGTGTTTCGGGCTCTATTTGTCCTTCACGATCCTCTCTATTCAACATGCCCACCGGTCACGAGGTACTTTTGTCCCCACACCGTTGACCAACCTGTAGCTGGTATCACTGCTAGACCTGCACCGCCTGTCAATCAGTCAAGTTCCCCATATCTGGAACCCCAGCCAACTTCACTGGGCTATCTTGTAAACCTAACAATCTCACTGTAACAGCTTATCACCAAATCATGCGTAGCTCAAATTCTCTATCAATTTACTAGTCTCGTTCTGAACACCAGCGCCCGAGTGGAGCTAAAGTCCCTAACACACCTTTCTATGTCCGCTAGCCACTACAACATTGGCGATATGCTAACTCTCCTTCAATCCCTCTGAATTGACTTGCCACTACAAAATCGTACTACACGTGTTAAATCTTTAGCCTTGTCGACCTGGACTCTGATAATACTTACAACTATTCTGACCCTCTAAGTTTCCCCTTTCCTAATTATTGGACAATGACAAGTCCATGCCGTTTTTGTTTGAATTGATAGATGTTCTGAACCCTGCCTGAGCCCTCTCACACCAGCGTCAAAACATGCTTCCATTATCTAAGCCATCGTTAGTTCTCAGTGGCCAAATTGGAAGTTATATATATATATATGACATTTTCACACACACCTGATACTGACACTATCCCGTAATACCTGACACGGACACTGAATTTCACACATACCTGACAGTAGTACTTTCACAAATGATTGCGAAACTATTCTGACTTCATAAAATGTGATAATTTGGTTGACCTATTTAAATATTTGGATAATTTCAGGCATAAAATGACCACTATCATTTAGAGATTGAAGAGCAGATAATGAGTCTGTAAATATTTTGATGCTTTGGGCTTTTGATGTGAAAGCACCAAATACGGTCCTCAAGTGGTACAGAGCTACTTCTAATGCTATTATTTCTGCCTCATAATTTGAGCATTTATCCTCACAGGTATCAAACAGTTCATCACATTATCTGTCTAAAAACTCTATGTTAACTCCATTTCCGGCTTTAATCGTGGCGGCCTTAACATCGTACATGTCAGTATAAACATGTATCCATTATTCTGGTTAGGTGCCAATGGTTCTCTGTGATACTCACATTCAACTTACTGGATCAGCACTTCTTGTTGTATTATCTGTATGTTTTGTTTGAATTTCTGGCATATTTAGACACGTATGTGGTTGTAAATTTATTGTTACTCTCTGTCTTTTTAGTCTTTTCTCTGGAAGTCTTTAATCTCGCTGACATAGTAGAGGACTGACTTTTGTTTTATTCTCTACATTGCTGTAATTTTTTTTTCTATAAGATGTCTATCGGGGTTGATCTTTGATTATTCTTCTGCTCCTCTCATTAGCTTCTATAGTGGTAACGTCTCTTTGTATCTCAAGGCGCTCCACATTCACGATAATTTAATATGCGACAGTCGGTGTTTATCTCATAGCTTCACTAATAAGGCGCAGGACATTGTTCTGCACTTTGTCCAGGGATTCTAGATTTGTTCGTGTGCGTGTGACAGGATAGCACTGCTGTACCCTAAGGCAGAGCGTACATATCTAAGATACACGCCTCTGAGAGTATCCTTGTCTGATTCCTATGCTGTACCAGCGAGCCTCTCAGAGTATCATTGTCTGATCCCCATGCTGTACCATTGAGCATCTCAGAGTATCATTGTCTGATCCCGATGCTGTACCAGCGAGCCTCTTCGATAACTGTAGCCGCCTTAACGCTTTTTAAAAAAAAATGTCAACATGTTTCTTGAGGCTGAGCTGTCGGTCCAGAGTGACTCTAAGATATTTAGACTCTTCCTCTCATATCAACTTGTTTGTCGAATCTCAGACTGATTTTTGGGGGCTCTTGGTAGACAGTATAGACGTCTTTTCACAGTTTATCTTCAGTTTCCACATTTGGCAATATTCATGCAGGATGTGGTACTTCACAGCGCACAACGGTCTTTGAGTATGAGATGCTATCTAGACCAAGAGATTAACACCGCAATGGTTGCTTCTTTCAAGGGGAAATATATCACTATGTCTAGAGTGTGACATGGTTGCCACGACCCGCACTTATTACCCACTGTCTACGCCACAGACTTGGTCCCTCTGAAATTAGATGCACTGAGCCTTTCGGAGCAAAAACAGCTAAACACACTCCGCCTTGGGAAACACAGTGAACTGAAGAAAGTAGATTTCATATGTTTCTTTCTCGGTCATGTAACTAAGCTATAACTACTGATGTTTTTATTCCACAGCTGTACATGTTGCTGAATTTCAGTGGTCTGATAAATGTAACGGTGAATAACATGAGGTCAGTTGAAGTCTTGTGATAAATGTAACGGTGAATAACATGAGGTCAGTTGGAGTCTTGTGATAAATGTAATGGTGAATAACATGAGGTCAGTTGGAGTCTTGTGATAAATGTAACGGTGAATAACATGAGGTCAGTTGGAGTCTTGTGATAAATGTAACGGTGAATAACATGAGGTCAGTTGGAGTCTTGTGATAAATGTAACGGTGAATAACATGAGGTCAGTTGGAGTCTTGTGATAAATGTAATGGTGAATAACATGAGGTCAGTTGGAGTCTTGTGATAAATGTAACGGTGAATAACATGAGGTCAGTTGGAGTCTTGTGATAAATGTAACGGTGAATAACATGAGGTCAGTTGGAGTCTTGTGAATGTGTGTAGTGTTCCTTGCATTCGTCATGCGCAGGCTACTTCTGCTTCTCCTACTTACGGACACTGGCAGCATCTGATTCGAACCCAGTATTTACTGTATGAACATTGTTTTCCTCTCAGCTATTTGTTGAATCACATTTTACTTTCCATCTCGGTTAATGCCGGAAATTTTTTTCCCTGGGTTTATCGCTGGCACTACGGAGTTGGTACTTTGTGCGATGCTCTCGGCAGGTTGGGTACTGTTCTGCTGAGAGAGATCGAGCCGTATGGAAGACCTACGGCGATAAAGTCGAGCCTTCACCTTTAATCTTTAACCTTCCATGTCTGTACAACTAAAACGCCAGATGATGTTTCACTGTTACCCACGAAGAAATACTTTTCGATTGTTTAATTCTACTATAATTATCTCCACCAAGCTGTTTCGGCCTGTGACATACAACATTCATACTGAGATTTTGACATGCAGACAGACGGATGGCTTTTCTTAATGGTAGCTATCCAAAAGCTATCATTGTATCCTAAAGTCTGACGGTCTTAGACTATTTTGCACAGCGTCTTCCTAGCTCTGCCTGTCAGATCCTCATTTGACTGTTAGTTGTATGTTTGTGGATTGTTTCCATCTTTTATCTTACTAAAACTTGGAAAGGTAATGCTTTAGAGTGTTCAGGTAATGTATTTACATTTAAGCATAAAACACATTTGTCTAATCCTAGTGACAGGAACAATGGTTTTCTTGTAGGCCATAAACAAACATTTCATGGGTTTTTAACTAAGGCCACAATAAAATTATATCACGAGTTTTAAATGAAAGTTAAACATAATTATATAAAGCGATTTAAATAAAATGAACATTGAATTATGCCACAAGTTTTAAATACAGCTCATATAAAAATTGCATTATGGGTTCATTTTACGAGTTTTAAATAAACGCAACTTCAGTTTATTTAAAGTACTTTCAATAAAATCCAAATCAAGTTATTTCATGGTCTTTCAAATGAAAACCATTTAAATATGTTTTATGTTTTAAATAATATCTTATACCATTCAAAAGTCATTCAAAAGTTATTTCATGTTGTTTCAAAAAGTGTCGCATGAAAGGTTTTCATGGTTTTCCATAAACGCCATACCAAAGAATGTAATTGCTTTTCAATAAACACAGTTAAGTAATTTCATGAGTTTTTGCTAAAAATCATATACAGTCATTTTATGTTTTCCATAAACACCACATCAAGTTATTTCAAAGGATTTCAATAAAATCAATTCTCAATTATTTAACAGTCAAGGAAGTTTCATAATTGATGCGAGTGCCTCGATCAGCAAAACCCAGAACAACCCTGCTGGGGAAATGGCTGCTGGTTTGATAAAGGTCTTGAGTGGAACATTCAACATTTCTGGAAACATTTACAATCTCACCACTATTGAAGCTAATGGAACAAAACGTAAGTGCAATTTGTTTCTGTAAATGTTACCTGAGAAATTAGACCGTGTCTTCTGTGAATGTTACCTGAGAAATTAGACCTTGTCTTCTGTGAATGTTACCTGAGAAATTAGACCTTGTATTCTGTGAATGTTTCCTAAGAAATTAGACCTTGTCTTCTGTGAATGTTACCTAAGAAATTTGACCTTGTCTTCTGTGAATGTTACCTGAGAAATTAGACCTGTCTTCTGTGAATGTTATCTGAGAAATTAGACCTTGTTCACAGGACACAAATAACAACACGAAAATATGCCAACTGACGACAACAAGAATAATAAACATGGACAGCTCCGAATGCTGGTAAGCACGTTGATAGTCCCTACTCGATGTTCACAGTGTCAAACATATGCCATATTAGATAGACAAATGTATATGACGTGCAGGAGAAAACACAATTTGTGACTGCATGCTTGGAATATAGTTATTACTACACAGGTTAACTACTATTCTTGATAGTGTGTCCATCACAAGTGATGAAGACCACTCTCTTTGTTCAGCCGTGTGGACAGTCGTATCTCTTGCTGTGTCCGCTGAAATGGGTGACTTGCGCGGAGATTTGGATTAAAGTGAGGAAGAAACTGCGCCTTTTGTCAACCTCACTCACAGAGCCTAAGCTACCTTTTGCCAGTGGCAAGACATTCATCGAGACGACTGGAGATAGCATAGGATGCAGATTTTGCCTCAGGGTTACCACCGAAGCCTTTCCGTAAACATGTAACCCGCAGGGTAGAAAGGTGGGAAGGCATCTAACGCAGTTCTGAGTTTGTCGTGCCTTTTCGATAACCACAAGAGGTCGTATAGAAAACACTCAGCGTGTGAGTGAGTCTGGCATCTCTCCCCAGCTGTATTCAGTTCATCATAGTAGCATCTAAAATTCCCACACGCCAAATTCGTGAAGGTGAACCAGCAGAACTAACCCGTGAGATACGACACAGGTATAACTAGTTTAAGCGTAGCGCCATTCAGCCGGCGTCCAGACCAGGATAAACGGATGGAAGAAATCACAAAAAAAGAACGAAGTAACAAGTCCAGACGGAAAACAACTCCACGTATCCGTGAACACAAGTATAAGTCGTCGACTAGTGTGAATTCCAGGCAAATCCGTGGTCTTGCGGCATCCATAATGATCCAAAACAGTAGAGAAATGTAGACTCGCAGCCAGTTACGGCGCCATCTTTGCCAGATTTTCTTACGCACAGAATATAAATGGTTTGTTCATCTGACAAGGATGCAGTATGATCAACTTGCAGCGAGGTCATACTACCTGGAGGTTTCATGACCCCTAGTAAGAGGTCGACCACGATCACGGTGGATAGATGGGATCAAAGAAACACTCCAAAAGCTCACACGTCGGCAACGAAAGCCTCCCACTTAGCTCAAACCAGAAGTCTATGCATATCTCTTCTCTGATGACGCAGCAAAGCATGAGTATTGGAACAAAAGAAAGAAATTTATGTTTAATAAACTATAATGTTCCAAGCTTCAAAATAAGTATACACTAACTGTCTTTTTTACTTTAAACATACGAGGCTCATTTGCAAAGATTTGACTTTGAGGAGATCGTTTAATTCATGTGCAAAATTGACACACCAGCTATACATTTTCTTCAGCGCAGTCATCATCCCGGTCCAGAGAGAAAAGCTAACGTTGGAAAAGCTGTTACGTCTGTCGAGGAAAACATATGATGTTTCCCGAAACTGGGTACGCACAGCTGATTGCAGCTCTTCATCTAGAAGCGTAACAGTGTCTCGTGAGATGTCTCTCCAGTTTCAGGAAGAGGAAGAAGTCACAAGGTGCCAGATCGGAGATGTACCATGGATTCGGTAAAATGTCGTCGCCGGATAAAGATATCACCTTTCTGTTCATATCGTATAAGAGAAGTACCTGACACGCCTGCTGTCGGCGTTGTTTAATACCCGATGTCTGCATGCGAGGGACCCGTCTCGCACACTTTCCTGTACCCAAACAGGGCTTAGATAATGTAATGGACTCGCTCAATCGAAATCATAAGCACTGCGGCGATATCTGTATGCTTGATACGGTGATTGACACAAATCAGTTCATTCACGCGAGCTTGGTGCTGTGCATGCACACCTGTGATCGGTCATCCGCTGCGAGCCTTGCCATGCAGGCTTGTTATGGCTGGATTGTCACCTTTTACAATCTGTGTGGCAGCATCTGTCCTGGAGGGACATCGACTTTCGTGGCTGATTTTGCCGATTCTCGATTGACAGGGACGACAGCAGTGTAAATAGAAAAAAAGTTCCATTGGTGTGGTGTAGGCTCCTTTCTTTTGTGTCGCTTGTGTTCCATCTTTGTCATCAGAACTAGCTCTGATACCTCGATGCCCGTTCTCAAAGTCGCTCTCGGTGTAACTCTATCCATTGGAATCTCCTCCAAGATATTTGGATTGATCGTAAAATCGTTCATGGATCTTTTCCAAATGTCCTTGTATCTTAATTTAGACCTTCCTTGTGATCTGGTATCCGATATGAGTTCACCCAGGAGTAACTGCTTCGGCATGCGGGTATTTAACATTCGTTCCACGTGACCAAACCATTTTAGTCTCTTGTTGCTCAAAGTCGAGAAGAGAAAAGGTATCTTGGCACGTTTCAGTATTTCCCAGTTGGTCACCTTATCCTGCCACGTCATGCTCATTATACTGCGAAGACATTGCATATTAAAACTGTTCAACCTCTTCTCATGTCTTGAATGTATTGTCCATGTTTCCGCTCCGTATAACAGTTTACCAAGGACACATGCTTGATATATCATGATCTTTGTATTTAGTGTAAGCTTTCTGTTGTTCCATGATCTTTCTTACAGCCTGCCGAAAGTTGTTGCTGCTTGCCCTGTGCGTATATTGATCTCTTCATCGAGTGATAGTGTTGATGTTACTAACTTACTTAGTTGCTCCTCTTCTACCGTGAGGTGTAGAGGTTTGCCAGAGAGAACGCCACGCCGTTCTATCCGCCGTCTTTTTTCCTGGCCTCTTTCCAATCCAGCCTTCTATCACTTAGGGACTGTCGTATGTTGTCTTCCCAACGTACTTTAGGACGTCCTGGGGGTCTACGTCCTTAACATTTTACCTCCCATGACCGCTTTGGTAGCCGATCTTCTTCCATTCTACAGACATGGCCAAACCACTGTAGTTGGAACTGCTCCACTCGTGTCTGCAGGGGTTGAAGTTTAAGATTGCTACGTATTGTCTGGATACGGATCTTGTGCCTTTTCGTCACCTCAACCGCCTTTCTTAGGTACCTCATTTCTGAAGTTTGTAATTGCCTTTCTTTGGCTGTAGTCATTGCCCATGACTCACATTCATATAGCAGGACAGGCACATAGGTCGAGCGGTATACATCCATCTTTGTTTTCCTGCTTATTTCTCTTCTGCTGAGGAAACCTCTGTTTATTGCATGGAAAAGTCTACCTGCTGCTGCCCTTCGGGCAGTTAACTCCTCTTTGATTCCTCCCCTGCTGTCTAATAACACTCTTAGATATTTAAAGTTGCTGACTTGCTCCAGTGCTCGTGTTCCCAGGGTTATCTGATGTCTCTTTTCATCTCTGGCGATCACCATGGTTTTTGTTTTGGAGTTGCTGATGTGCATTGTTCTCTTCTTCAACACTTCTTTCCAGACCTGCAAGTTGATCTGGAGATGTGCTTCAGATTTCGTGATCAGGTCCACGTCATCTGCAAATGCTAGTTCCAATATTTAACTTGGTCTTATCTTCCAGTACCCTACTTCATACTTTTTTGTCTGTTCCTTGCAGACTTTGATGACTTCATCCATGAGGAGTATGAAAAGGTACGGTGATAGAGTGTCTCCCTGTCTTACTCCGATTTGATGTCCGCACATAATTTCTGCATGTTTTATAGAAACTCTGTATTGCAGAGATCAGGGGTCCTGGAATGTTCTTCCTCGTCAGGCACTCCCAGAGTTTGTCCTAAGGAACTTTATCAAATGCTTTCTCCAAATCCAAAAAGCAGAGATGCATCTCTTTATCATATTCAAGAGCCTTTTCACTTAGCTGTCTGAATGTAAAGATAAGGTCTTGAGTACTTCTGTTTGTCCTAAACCCACATTGAGTTTCATCCATATTTGGCTCTGTTAGACCTTTTAATCGCCGTTCAAGAATCCTAGAGTAGACTTTCCCGGGGACACTGAGAAGGGAAATACCTCTGTAATTTTCATATTGTCGATTGTCGCCCTTTTTAAATATTGGTATTATTATTGCAACCTCCCAGTCTCTTGGTATCTTCTTGTGGCGCCAAGCTGCCTTGAGAATCTTCATAAATAGTATCTCTCCTGCCGTTCCCATGTATTTAACAATTTCTGGTGTTATACCATCATGTCCTGCTGCTTTACCAATATTAATTAGACTTGAGCACAGTCTTCTTTGCTTCTGTTCTAAAATTTACATACTCTTTATATTTCTTTGTTTGTTCTTCTGTATTCCTAGCCCCTAGGTATTGCTTCCATGCCTTTTTCTTTTCTCGTATTATTCTTTTCCCTTCTTCTGTCCACAATGGTGTACTCTTTCTCTTCCACCCTTCTTTGGTTTGATCGCATGCCTCTACTGCAGCCTCTTTGATAATGTCTTTGAATTTTACCCAGAGCATTTCCATATCTTCTTCAGATTCCTCTATCCTTTCTATTGCTGTTGTTATGAGCCCTTTGTATCTCCTCTTAACATCTGGTTCTCGTAGTTTGTAAGCCTTAATTTTATTTTCTCCTTGTGTGTTATGTTTCATGCTTGCTGATGGGTGTTGCCTGGTGCTGGATAGTGATATTCAATTTCACTCTTCATTTTAACTAGGTAGTGGTCGCTTCTTATCTCTGGTCCTCTGAACACTCTAGTATCCTTTACATACTTGAAATCAGTTTTCCTCACTACGGCGTAGTCAATTATGGATCTTTCATTTCTTGCCGGATCGCATCTTGTGTAGGCATGGATACTAGTGTGTGAAAACCTTGTATTTGTAATAACAATGTTTTGTTCTCTGCAGAATCTCAGCAGTCGTTTTCCATTGTTATTTAAGACATCTTCTCCATACCTACCGATCACTCCATCCCATCTAGAATAGTCGTTTCCAACTCTTGCGTTGAAGTCTCCAAGGAGAAGTATTTCATTATGGCAATCGTCAATGGTCCTTTGAAGGAGCTCATAAAATTCACCTTTTATGTCAGTGCTCTCATATTCGTTTGGTGCATACACAGTGACGATATCCATTTGACTATCCTCCTCTTGTAGACTTAGAACCATCAGTCGTTCTGAAATGAACTTCCATCCTTTAATGTTTGCTTTGTTATTACTATACAATATACAGCCAAGCCCCGCCCTGGCTCGTTCACTCATGGGAACTCCGCTGTAGCATAGCATATTGCCGTCATGGTCCAGAACGCCTGTCCCTTTTTCTTTGTTTCTTATAAGTGCCAGGACTGTCTCTTCATCTCCTCTATTAGTTCATGTTCTTTTCCGTTTTTACTTCGTACATTCTATGTTCCGTAAATCGTGGTCCTTATTTCTTGCCTGTTCCTTGCCGTTGAGATCAGTCCGGTTTTCTCTATGTTTTGACTTGTAATCGTTTTTTAACACAAACAGATGATTAGCCTGTTGTGTCTTTGCATGGTGGAGGGGCTGCCTTCTTACAGCTCTCGTTTTTGTCCACGGCTGCTTATTTATTCGCAGCTAATCTCCAAATTAGGAGTCCTTTCAGCAATCCGCAACCCTTCTGACGCGCCTGGTAGGAGGTAGGTTCCTCCCCTAGTGTTGCTGTTACTGTGGGGCCCAAATATTGAACACTTGAACTTCACCGAGCGGATCATTATTTAGCGCAATTGTTTTTACTGCTGCGATTTCAACTTGTTTTAGGACAACCGTTTTTTTCGCGTTCACAGTGAGTGAAAATATGTTGCAGGCATCAGACAGACAATTGACTAATGATTATAGTGTGTCCTCGTCGTGCGCCACCAGGGCTGCATCATCAGCAAACAATAGCTCTCTGATGAGATTTTCCATTGTTTTGGATTTAGCTGCGAGCTTTGCCAGATTGAACATCGAGCCAGCAAACCTACTGCGGACAAAGACGTCACCAATTTCTTGTTTGAAAGCACAGGGCAGAGAGGCTTTCGAAGAATATTCCGAATAGCAATGACCCTATAGTCACTCCATGCCCCTACATCCCATTCCATGCCTCTACATGCGCTTACATGCCCCTACATGCCCCTACATGCCCCTACATGCTCTTACATGCCCCTACATGCCCTATAGTCACTACATGCCCCTACATGCCCCTACATGCCTCTACATGCTCTTACATGCCCCTACATGCCCTATAGTCACTACATGCCCCTACATGCCCCTACATGCCCCTACATGCCTCTACATGCTCTTACATGCCCCTACATGCCCTATAGTCACTACATGCCCCTACATGCCCCTACATGCCCCAACATGCCCCTACATGCCTCTACATGCTCTTACATGCCCCTACATGCCCTATAGTCATTACATGCCCCTACATGCCCCTACATGCCTCTACATGCTCTTACATGCCCCTACATGCCCTATAGTCACTACATGCCCCTACATGCCCCTACATGTCCCTACATGCCCCTACATGCTCAATAGTCACTCCATGCCCCTACATCGCACTCCATGCCAATAAATTCCCCTTCATGCCAAAGCATGCCCCTACATGCCACTACATGCCCCTACATGCCCCTTACATGCCCCTACATGTCCCTACATGCCCATACATGCCCCTACATGCCCTATAGTCACTACATGCCCCTACATGCCCCTACATGCCCTATAGTCACTACATGCCGCTACATGCTCCTACATGCCTCTACATGCCCCTACATGCCCCTACATGCCCCTACATGCCTCTACATGCTCTTACATGCCCCTACATGCCCCTACATGCCCCTACATGCCCCTACATACCCTTACATGCCCCTACATGCCCCAAAATTCCCCTAAATGCCACTATAGTCCCTTCATTTCCCTACATGCTCCTATAGTCACTCCATTAGAAATTATTTTCACATAGGTGGCACGTGTCTCCGAGCACTGTTGTCATAGTTATGGCGCTGGAGGTCAAACTTTTCAAATCGCCATCGTACATGTATTCAGATTTGAGTGACTGAAAGAGATCGCTGACCGTTGTCGTTCGAAGGAATTACAAGCCATCGTTCTGTAAATATTCATGTTTCCTCTTTCATGACATGGTCCTCAAGTTTAATCCAGAATTGTTTGTCAATGTCTGAGAGGGCAGCAGATGCCATTTTCTAAACATCTGAAGGTTTTTGTTGTCACTTGCCACTTGACCTTACACTGAACTATTTATAAAGGATTTAAGTGTGAATGGAACGGTGGCAGTCTTAAACATCAATGACCATGCTTCTAGAATACTGTATCAACTTGAAGCTTCTTTGTCCTGAGTGTACTCTTTACAGAGGATTCCGTGACCAAGGGGTTAAGCCGTCGGCCTCGTGATCAGGTGGTGTGGGTTCGACTCCGGACTCCGCCGTCTTTTTCTCGGGTACTTGATGCGAAGTCCCCTGCATCTCGTAGTCGCCTCTTAGTCGTCAAGTCCTTGACTTGCCACTGGAGTCGGGCGGCTCGAGACGAGAGAGTGAGGATAACAAGTATCGCAGTTAATCCTTACTAAAAAATAGCGCAAGCAGATAAATGATGCCATCATCGTCTGCGATGGATGGAGGCCTTTGCCGTTGCCTCTTACTCTTTACAGATGACAACTCAGGTTTGAGGTGCATGTTCGTAAATATAGTGTGATTCTTGTCTCGCCTGCTGTACCTGCTTATGTCGGGACCTTGATTCAAGTGCCACTGCATCATAGTAGGAGTTTTGCCCATTACCAGAGAGGAGGGTCTATCTAATAACGGAAGTATAGTTTTCTCAAGCCGACATCCAAATATGTGGTCACTCATCTCTGAATCATTATCCTGGTTGTAGGTAGATTTTGGAACAAACCTTGAGTTAACCATTCTTCAACAGTTCGGCTGCTACCTGCATCAGTAGCTGTCTGTTACTGCTTGACACAATTCTCGTCTTTGTTCCATCTACAGATCGCCATCCCTTTTCATTATTTACAAATAATAGCTACTAGGTGAGGCTTTTCACAAATGTCATTTCTAGAGGCTTCTAGCGGCCTGCAGAATGTTAAGCCAACAACCCTTACAGTATTCCACACTGCAGTTTTAGAGATATAAATGTTCTTCTTTCTCAGTAAAATTTTCGATTCTCTTACGGCATTGCTTCTTTAAAATCCAATATTTTACACATCTCTCGTTTTAGAACGAGTGAGTGACCGATAGCTGTTAACTATCTGTTTTCTCCCTCTGTCTCTGATTGTGCTTGTAGAGAGACTGTCATTTTCTAGTGTCCAGCATGGGAATGATCTGTCGCTAATATCCACGGCAAGCATAGTTCTTTTGGGGGGGTTTGAAATACTATGAAACAGGCTTCTACTTTATGCTTCCCATGAGAAATAATTATACAAACTGTATTGCTTTGTTTTTGAGAGCAACAAATTTAACTTTTAACCTCACACAAATAACAAAGGCGCGATATATCTCTGTTGCGCCGCTACGAAATGAAAAGAGTTATCATAAGAATGTAGTACCCTAAATTTATGTCGCGGCTCGATACTAGCAATGCAAGTTGTGAGTGTCTATGGTTTTCCTTAAAAACACGTGCAGTACGTCATTCCGTGAAGTACATTACCCACATCGCATCACGGGTTACTGTAGAACTTTTAAAATTATCAAACGAAGACATGCATTTTTAAAGAATATCTTTAATAAACTCAAATGCATCCTTATAACCTCATATCATTGAGGGAAAAAAAAGAGACATAACGTCGATACTACAATAACTACAACTCTAAGTTTTCATCAATTGATTTCGCATAATTGCGGAGATATATTATTTTCAAAATAGGCACATATTTATGTACACACTATAGCTTGACGGAGTCTGTCGAGACCGGGGATTGAACACTGCACTAAGGCCATGAGACATACTAGACTATTATCAAGCATTGCAAATAATGCAACTTACGTTATCATGAAAACTGTGTTCAACATGAGTTGAGTGTTTGTCTTGTTTAAGAGTACGGCTCAGTGCGGCTTGTAGTAGGTAACCAGTTAAGATAGCTGTCTCATGACCAAGTATATCATATCATAATATAATATCAATAATACCACGAGGCCGTGGCGGTACTGAAAGTGTGTAGTAAGGTTGGGCTTAGGATATACAGAGTTACAACATAGACTGTAAGACGTTACACTTCAACCACAGAAAACACTAAAACTATCGTTAACCATTAAGACAAAGCAATATCATTTATTTGCATGAATAATTGTTAACATACGAAAAGAACTACTAACTAAATAAATATCATATACTAAACTACACAGATGATTCAAGCAAGAGCTTTTGTTGTCACCTCCGAAAACCAACGTATACCCAGGTTCTAAGTCTCATATTTGAAATAACATAAATCCTAAACTTAGTCTAAGTCAATCGTGTACAAATCAGTGGTTCTAGCTAACTCGTTCTCCTCTGCCATTCCTCCGTCCATCGTCTAGGTGGGGATGAATCTGTCGACCTCTGGTCAGGGTTCACTGCTTTAGGCTGTCGAGCGTACAAACGTGAGTTAACAATGATCGGGATTGTATCTCAGAATTCTGGAACAACCCCTTTTGCAACCAATGTTACGAGACTAGAAACTTCGATCATAGAAGGGCCACTATTCTGGCTAATTGGCGGTCCTTCCCTGTTGGCTGGTTAGCCATCATTCTCATTTGGTCCCACCCATCTAAAATCTTATTGCCTGCAATATTTACAAGTAATTGTCAATCTAAATGTGACACAGACTGCGTGGGAGTTCGTGTCTTACCCCCACCCGTATGACTGGTATCAGTCCTATGCTAAGAATGGACAATCTACCAACTACCCACAATCTAGACAAGTTTTCCAACTATAGTGACATTAACCTCTCGCTTCCCTGTCGACCTAATGTCGACACCGGTGACTGATCATGGGCTGACCTTGTCTCGCTAACTATTTTCTCAGGCAACGTTTGCCTCTCAGAGAATACAGTCACAAGTCCTCATTTGCTAAGCTCCCATGCTCCACGATGAACTGTTACACAGTTACAAGTGCAAATAAAGAGTATAAAAACATGGACAAGTACGATCACGTTGGAACAGAAACATTAACGAAATACACTTTACCACCAGACAAGTCTTTATGCGAACAAAAACAAACACAAATAAGAAACAAATCGTGAGAGAGCAGTTATCTGCTTTTCTCCGGGCGCTCTTTATCCAGAAGACCCGACTCGGCTAGATTCCCTGATGTGGTCATAATCACTATCCTAATTTGTTGTTTTCATGGGTGTTCTTTGTCTCTAATGAATGCTTTTTGATTGTAATGTAAGTTTTGTTCATGTTCATGTTCTGACCTGATATCGTTTTAAATCACATTTGGCCAAACAGACGCCATTTCAAAACCCCGGTAAAGTCTAGTTTTCTAAATATCAGAGGCGATAGTCATTATTCTGCAGCCCCAAAATTCTCCAGACGGCCCTCTGCAAAGAGAACAGCGATGATAGTTTTGATTTAGCTAGTCTAGTTTCTTACAGATCCTGTTTTGAACGCGACTGAGTACTCGGGGGTATAACTGGGCGAGCAGATTAGGCTCAAAAGCCTTGGTTGGCAGCCAATCTAAGAGAAGGTAAACTCTGACTCTAAACCCGTGTAGACGAAGCTCGTTAGCTTGTTCTGGCAGTTCTCATAGGACAAGTGCTATGTAGTGCTGGCTAGTTCTGTGACTATGAGAGTATCATCGAATGTCTCGAGTTACTAGCATCGGCGGGCAACGACTCCTGCCTTGTGAAAACCTTGTGGAAACCTCGGGTGAGGGTAGGGCTACGGGAGTAAACCCTGACCGAAAATCCAGAGTGGTAGCACCTAAGAAGGATGGTTTCAAAATTGCGAACTTATTCCAGCAGCTCCTCCAGCTGAGCTGGTGCCAAATTGCCATGCTCTGCGTTCCTTTGGATTGCACAAGTGAGGCCAAGAGGGGGATCCTGCAGTTTCGGCAGCCCCGGGTCTCCATATACAGCGCCCAGGCTTGCTCACTGGAGAGGCTACTCGCATGGTGGTCTGCAGAGACTGAGATGCCTCTGATAGTCTAGTTTAGAACGCCACTACGGTACCACAAGACTGTACACGATACTCATCACGTCTATACTCACCTATTCACTTGATCTAATGTTGTTTCATTTTCAGTTGATCCCAATAATCTGTGCGAAGTGCGTAAAAACTACGAAGAATGCGAAATTGGCATGGTATGTGTAGAAGCTGACGTACCTTTTTGCAGGTAATATGTCTATGTCTGGTCCAGATATTGCGAATGAAGTGATGTGGCAGCATGTTAACATTTATTTTTCATTATTGTAAGAGCCAAGGCATGTGTTTCATGTACCCCAGTTCTTACCTGTACTCTGCATATGCCTTTCTCTCCATGATCTTGTCTACTAATTCATTTACCTATTTCCTCCAATTATTCCATTTTTCTTTATATCAGTCTGACCCATGAGTTGGAGATCGACACTTTAATTCCCTGTTACAGACTCACTCTATCACCATTTAACTTTTTTTTTTACAACTGTCAATCCTTAACTCACAACTATAATTAAAAACACTAACAATTATTTTTAATAGAAGCAAAACCAAATGAATGTTTATTACATAACAGCATACACATTTTAACCACAAACTAGGCACGTGGAATCGTTGTCTATTGTCCATCAACACTTATCTATCTGTAATGTCTCTCAAGAGTTTCGTGCAAATAGCACAGGCATTTCTCTTGCACTAATTTAACCCTAGGTCCTGTCACGTGATCAATTCTAGCTAATGTTCCATTTACAGTTCTATATCCTTTTGAGTTGATTCAATTTTATCTAGATAATTGTTCTCTGTCCTATCTTTTTGTCCTATCCACCTAACTGGTGACTTTATGTCCCACCTCTCATTTTCTGCAACGTATGAGTCTTCTGAGTCTTTTGTCTCGTCTTAAGATCAGGGAGATGATTACAGCGATTAGCTCTTCTGTTTACTCTTCTTCGTCGTCTAGTCAGGAACTCTGTGGCTGCAGCGGTTCTTGCACTGGGGTAGTTTCCCACTCAAGTCAAACTCTCTTGAAGACAGGGGTTTGGTGTCTACGACAAACGACAGTGGTTCTCGTGTCTACAAGAGACGACAGTGGTTCTGTTATTGTAGTTGTCAGGCCAAGAGTAACACATGTGTTACGATGTGTTGTCCGGGATGGCAGCTTCGTCTTTGAAGAAACATGTCTCCTTCTGACGAGAATGCAGATGAATGCGGCTCAGAGGCTTCAAAGTCGGCGTCACGTGTGATAGGTGTCAGCGTCGACTTAAACAGGACAACACACACAGTCAAATGCTTACAAGTGCGTGGTCTCTGGTTCCCTCTCAGTGCTAGTTTGATTCGGTGACTTCTTTGTTCTATCTCTATATTCTAGGTACTCACTGGCTATGTTCTGTGGTCTATACTAGCAACCTACTCTGTAGTCTTCTACTCTATGATCTATCTATCCCGAATATCGATCACCCGGCCTATGTACCTTCTTATCCCCGATTCGTTTAATTTATTTTAGCTGTCCAGCTTTCTCGCGCGTCCACGTTCCCTGACACGTCACACTGAAAGCACGGATGTCGTATCTTGAATTCGTAATTTTGACCTAAAAAGGTCGTGGAATTTATCCTGTACCTGCCTATTTGTTGCTGTGAGAACTTCACCTTTGTTTGGTACCCTCTTAAATATATCATTGTTGAGAGGTACGGTCAATGACCATTTTTAATTATCTCTCCTAGGCATGATTCTAAAGTTATGCGTGGGTATCCCGAACGCTGTTTTCGGGGGTTCCCTTTCCCTGGCTCATTTGCATCCAGTAACTCTGTTACACGATACAATTACAGAGCACTACAACCAGGACAATACAGGCTAACCTTCTTCAGCATGCCTCGTGATATCAGAAGAGCCATGATAACCCACTACCAAAGAAACGAGTAGCTTCAAAAAACGTTACCAACAAGTGGGCCTTTCCTCATCCATCCATCCATATATCCATCACCATGTCCACGAACAAGAGAACCTTTTCTCACACATCTATCTATCTATCTATCTATCTATCTATCTATCTATCTATCTATCTATCTATCTATCTATCTATCTATCTATCTATCTATCTATCTATCTATCTAGCTGTCTGTCTATCTATCTATCTATCTATCTATCTATCTATCTATCTATCTATCTATCTATCTATCTATCTAGCTGTCTGTCTATCTATCTATCTATCTATCTAGCTGTCTATCTGTCTATCTATCTATCTATCTATCTATCTATCTATCTATCTATATATATATATATATATATATATATATATATATATATATATATATATATATATATATATATATATATATATATACATATATCTGTCCACCAAAAGGAAATGGTCATCAGTTTGTGAATGGCACAGATTTCCACCGTGAATTCTGGAATACTCCACCTCCAGAAACTGCTTCTGGAAAAGAATTAGCTCTGACTGATGGGTCAGTCAGCTGGGGCATAAAGCGGAACTTGAATGGGCCGGTACAGTTTGAGACCGCCGCTCGGAACGTGCTTTAACTTTCCCATGAACAGTCCCAGCTATGCGGCGGTGTCTCTCTAACATCGTCCGCGGCGGCAAGCATTCAACAAACAACTCAGAACTAGTATGGATCAGGTGGGGGGGGGGGGGGGGGGGGGGGGGGGGCGGGAGGATTGTCCGACTGTCTAAATAACAAGGCATTGCAAACGTAGCAAACGCTGAACATCTCCGCCGTTCACTCGCACTGCTAACCATTCCTCAAGGATTCATCTCGACACTCGAGTGGTTTGCGGGATAAACATATTGGAATCGCTGTTTCATTCCCGGCATGTTGAGAAAAACGACTAGAGGAGCTTGTGCATTCGGATAGCAACCTATGTAAGATAACAACCTATGTAAGGTAACAACCTATGTAAGATAACAACCTATGTAAGATAGCAACCTATGTAAGATAGCAACCTATGTAAGATAACAACCTATGTAAGATAACAACCTATGTAAAATAACAACCTATGTAAAATAACAACCTATGTAAGATAACAACCTATGTAAGATAACAACCTATGTAAGATAGCAACCTATGTAAGATAGCAACCTATGTAAGATAGCAACCTATGTAAGATAGCAACCTATGTAAGATAACAACCTATGTAAGATAGCAACCTATGTAAGATAACAACCTATGTAAGATAACAACCTATGTAAGATAACAACATATGTAAGATAGCAACATATGTAAGATAACAACCTTTGTAAGATAGAAATCTATGTAAGATAGCAACATATGTAAGATAGCAACCTATGTAAGATAGCAACCTATGTAAGATAGCAACCTGTGTAAGATAGCAACATATGTAAGATAACAACCTTTGTAAGATAGAAATCTATGTAAGATAGCAACATATGTAAGATAGCAACCTGTGTAAGATAGCAACCTATGTAAGATAGCAACCTGTTTAAGATAGCACCCTTTGTAAGATAGCAACCTATGTAAGATAACAACCTATGTAAGATAGCAACCTATGTAAGATAACAACCTATGTAAAATAATAACTTATGTAAGATAGCAACCTTTGTAAGATAGCAACCTATGTAAGATAACAACTTATGTAAAATAACAACTTATGTAAGATAGCAACCTTTGTAAGATAGCAAGCTATGTAAGATAACAACTTATGTAAGATAGCACCATATGTAAGATAGCAACCTATGTAAGATAACAACTTATGTAAGATAGCATCATATGTAAGATAGCAACCTATGTAAGATATAAATCTAAGTAAGATAGAAACATATGTAAGATAGCAACTTATGTAAGATAACAACCTTTGTAGAATTGCTACTGAAACTGTACTGTTAGGAACTGGTTCCAGGATTTCGCAAAGCTTTGTTAGGTTAAACCAATGGAGTATCGGGGCCTATGCTTGGCGATCTGAGTGACAGACAAACCATGACGGGGCCTATGCTTGGCGATCTGAGTGACAGACAAACCATGACGGGGCCTATGCTTGGCGATCTGAGTGACAGACAAACCATGACGGGGCCTATACTTGGTGATTTGAGTGACAGACAAACCATGACCCTATAATTGGTGATTTGAGTGACAGACAAACCATGAAATTTATGTTCAAATGTCATGAGACTGACTTGATCTTGTCAGTTGTATTGTGTTCACACTTTATATCATTTTTCTCTTCTTCCAGGAAAGTGGATGCAAGTGAGTTGTTTCCAGTTACAATGTTATATTGATAACAAATATACTTCTTATTCTTAGTCTGATATTAAATGTCGCTTCTTCATCTCTTTCTTTTTTTTTCTTTTTTCTTCCTCAACGTATTATGCATTGGCCAGAAATGGATAATTTGAAACGTTGTTCCGTAGTTTACAATCATGCCCTGGATTGGAAAACACATGAGATAGAAGATTTGAGGGATCAAATCACGATTGGTATTAAACAGCGGAAGAGAATACAATTGCAAACTGAGTTTGGTGGGTGCGGATCCGGCAGCAGATTGAGTTTTGTGAGCGTAGTTCAAACAGTAAATAGAGTTTTGTAGGAATGGCTGATGAAGCTGATATAGTTCTGTGCGCATGGCTCATGTAGCAGATTTAGTTCCGTGTGCATGGCTCATGTAGCAGATTTAGTTCCGTGTGCAAGGCTCATGTAGCAGATTTAGTTTCGTGTGCATGGCTCATGTAGCAGATTTAGTTCCGTGTGCAAGGCTCATGTAGCAGATTTAGTTTCGTGTGCATGGCTCATGTAGCTGATTTAGTTCCGTGTGCATGGCTCATGTAGCAGATTTAGTTCCGTGTGCATGGCTCATGTAGCAGATTTAGTTCTATGGGCGTTGCTCAGACAGCAGATGGAGTTCTATGGGCGTGGCTCAGGCAAATTATCCACACTAAAAATTAGCTGTGGACATATGTTTCAGCGAAATGCTACAAAGGAAGCCTGCAGGATTAGCACGTTTCAACATGGCGAACTATCCAGGCAAAAGGATTTATTTAATGGTACTGTTGTTGTTGTTTTTTGTTGTTGATGTATGTGATAGTGTTGTATACTCGCATTTGAGTTGGCCAGGCTGATATAATAGAGCCTGTTTCCAGGAGCACGGAGTGTATGTGAGGTTGGGGCTCTTGTTTCAGCCAATATCTTGTACCTGACTCTGACGTTAATATTCGCATTTCCTGTTGTTATTAAGTTCATCTTTCATTTTATTTTTAAAAATGGCGCGAATATTTCAGTAATAGACAGTCACGTTAGTTAACCACTGATATTTCAGTAATAGACAGTCACGTTAGTTAACCACGGATATTTCAGTAATAGACAGTCACGTTAGTTAACCACGGATATTTCAGTAATAGACAGTCACGTTAGTTAACCACGGATATTTCAGTAATAGACAGTCACGTTAGTTAACCACAGATATTTCAGTAATAGACAGTCACGTTAGTTAACCACGGATATTTCAGTAATAGACAGTCACGTTAGTTAACCACAGATATTTCAGTAATAGAAAGTCTCGTTAGTTAAGCACGGGTATTTCAGCATTATATAGCCCGTCTGTTAACCACGGGTATTTCAGCAATATATAGCCCGTCAGTTAAGCACGGGTATTTCAGCAATAGATAGCTCGTCAGTTAAGCACGAGTATTTTAAACCTTTTAGTTAAGCCAACACAGTGCAGACAAACAACACGACGTCATAATTGCAGGTAAAAGATGGCCGCTGCACTTTTAACGTACACCAAAGAAGAGCAGCGTTCTATTATCCGTTTTTTTAGCAGCGAAGGAAGTGAAGCCTATAGAAATGCATCAGCTAGTGAAGGTCCTGTGTGGTGATGCATGCCTTTCACTCGCAGTCAATCTACGATTTTCCTTAACGAGGCGGGCAACGGCTGCAATCGACTCTGTGGTCACTACTGGGTGTGCTTGACCCAGCCGTATGCATGCACGCACGCATCCACCCACCCACCCACATTCCCAAAAACACACACACACACATACGCCCTTACATACATGCATATATATGCATTAGGAAAAGTGATGCTTTCATTTACGATCTTTTAACACTTTGTCACATGTAAACAGAACCAAGTACCAACCTCATCATTGGACTTGCTGTGGGGATACCACTGTTTATAATACTGTGTATCATCCTTGCTATTCTGGTTTTGCTGTGGGTTAGAAAGAAACGCAAGAAAGAGCAGAGCGCAACCATAGAGTCACCGCAGCATGAAGACGCGTGAGTCATCTGTTTCAATCTGTGCTGAGCTGATGTGTTATTGTTTCTGTTGTTGTTGTTCTTATTACTTGAACACTGTTCCTTCCTGTTCCCAGATACTATCTTGCTATTGCTGTCCGTGAGAGGAGATAAGGCTGACTTCTTAACAAACAAAATCAAATTCAATGGAATTTGATATAAAAACGATGGATGATCTGAACTTAGCTCGCCTGTCCCATAACAGCGATTAAACGGATGACAAAAGAAGTAAACGCCATGCGAGGGCACATTTCTCCACAAAAACATAGATATTATCACAGCGATTATCAGAACTCAAACAATAACCACACTCAGATTGTGATGAGCCCTTTTGAGGACTTTGGAGCGGTAGTTTGAGAACGAACGATGAAGAAGAAGAAAAAGGCATGTAGCACAAGGTTTCTTGCGTTTAAAAAAAACCTAGTGAACGAGAAGATAACGTTCAGATCCACGTCATTTCTTAATTAGGAACAATTTCTTCTTTCTTCGTTTCCCCTGAACTGTATCAACATAGAGTTATATAAGTATGCATGGGGACCTCTGTTGAAACATATTTTGTTATAAAGAATTGTTAAAATATCTAGAAATTATTTTTTGTTCTATTCAGTTTATATTTTTATTTGGTTTTTCCTTTTTACTCATGTCTGTCTGCAGAGAAAACATGTGTTGGTAAAGTGCGCCAGCATGGTTCTAAAGTAAAGTCAAGTAAAGTAATCCATAGCATTACGGCCGTAAAAGTGTAAGATGTTAGCGATCTCACATTTCAAAGGCTCGGCTATATGAGGGTGTTAGCCATCTCCTCTCCCTCGCTTACTTCCCAGACTGAACCGGTACCCATTTAAGGCTGGGTCGACCCGGGAACCGTTGCGATCTGAACAAACATTTCCGCCTTAGCTGGGGAATGAACCCAGGTCCACTAAGATGCGAAGCCAGGGCACTAACCACTGCGCTACTCGGCGTGGTTCTAGCAGCACCAAATTTGGCAAGGGGATCACTTGTGATCCCTTTTCGTTTTTAATACATGGTATAATCAAAACAATACAAAGACAAATGTATACGATCCCACAAAGGCTGCATAGAAAAATATGAACTATGATCCTATGACCCAATTCCAGGTGTGGTGTGCATGCGTGCAACGTATGCTAAAATGATGCACTGAATTCCCGTTTCACATCTGAGTTGACTCAGTTATAAAACTGATGGTTACTTACACCAACAATTGGAACAAGAGTAGCGTAACAATTAGTTCATTGAAAGTTTATTAGAAATATGAATTCATACATCATGACCAAATATGAGTGTTCAGCGTGATACTTGGCGGGAGGTAAATTGGACATTCGATGTACTTAGAAAATCAGGCGGGAAAAGGGGGAGAAGAAAGAGATAAGCAGAGAGTTGGATGGGTAGGTTAAAAGGCGGACGACATGGTCTGGATGATGGATTGTTTAGGGGAGAAAAGACGGGCAGAGATTTTAACGGCTTTAGGTGGACGAAGGGAAGATGTGCTGGTTGCAAAGCGTGTATCTGGAGGGCAATCGGGATGGGAGGGTAGGGAGTGAGTATACAAATGAACTACTTTTATAATTATTCCAGGAAACGCCGATTACCAACGCTAGTACAACATAATTCAGCTCTTTTTACAGTTAATCCAAGGCCACCGGCAACCATACTATCAGATGGTAAACCTTATGGTATAACCAACACGATACGGTCTGTGGTTGAAATAGCGTGCTTCACCAAAGCCAGACACAAAACTTAACTAACTAACTAATACAAATTCGGTACTCTAGAGACGTTTGAAAATAAACATTGAAAATGGACCTAATCAAATAACCATATTGAACGCTGCTGACATTTTCGCCAGAATATGGGCTAAAGAGATAAACTACGGTAATAAAAGTTTACGATCGCTTTGAAAGAAGTTCATGTGAAGACCTAGAAGGGATGTGTACGATAAACGGACGATGAAGTTACTTGGAGAACGTAAAACTTGTTTATATGGAAATAGGTATGGATATTTAATGACGAACGAAGAAAGAACATTTAACTGTAGAGATTGGCAGGTGTGTCTGGAGTGCTGCGATGCTCACTTTGTAGCTATCAATAGATGAAAGAGGAGACAAGACTAGCGTCTGGTCATGCAAAACATATTGATCGAACATGTTAGTCAAGGTCAGGAAAGACATATTGATCGGGCATACATATACTAGATAAGATTCTCACCTCGAATTCCTAGCAGTTCTCACTGGAAACAGGTTTTTTTTATGACGAGGTTGGGGAATTGACGTGACCCTGTAGTATTGAGTGACACGCAGATGAAGCCAAGCGTAGCACAACCGTCTGGAGTACCCCGATCCACCTTCATCAGCACGTTCGGGATGTCATGAAAGCTACTGCAACCCGCCACTTAATGCCTTTTTCAGAGCGCCAAAAGAGTAGACTTACTCATTGTGGGAGTTCAACAACGTTAACAACAGATGGATAATGGATCATAAGACTGACTTCAATGCACATGGACGCCCCCACATTTATTCAGTCGTCCTTTTCATTTGCTGAAAGTACTGTTGACAGAGCGCGAACATGGTATCTGCGTCGACAGTTGCACAATTTTCAGTTGGGTTGTGGCAACGTAAGGCGTTCCACAGTAGTTAGCTATCTAGAATGTTACTACATGCATTTACATCATCCACGACACAACCCCACTCAGCAAATAACACAGCAACACTCTCCATCAACCGGTGTCATATTTAATAACAACACATTAAATCCAAAAAAATATTATTACAAACAACACATTAAATCAATATTATTAAAGTGAGCGAAAAACATCTTAACTAAATAATTATATATTATATATATTAATATAAATATTAACCTCTACGCCTTACGGTAGAAGAGGAGCGACTAAGTAAGTATAAATATTAACTATAGCGGAAGTTTTAAGCATTAGCTTTTTTTTTAACTCTTCCCAACTACTTACAACCCAGTTCTAGCCGCTACACTCCCCTCCCCTTATCTGCACACTCAACACACTCTCACAAACTCGTCTTCACGATCGTATTCTGTGCATTCACTTACCATCCGATCCTTTCAGGCAGGTGATCTTTTCATTACACATTCAATCTGTTCAACGTATACTCACATGAGGTCACACACTGAATCGATCTACGTATACACATGCTCCGGAGCTTACATCGTTCCCTCGGTGTCCTTAAAACACCACACACACATTCATATCTCTTCTAGTCACAGGGTGTCCAACACATACCTTATAGAGCGACTGGCCAAGACTCAAAGGCGTATGCTGGTTCAGTCACCATGCAACTCATACTATCTCTCACTCACTCGTAAACAGCCTGCTAACTGGTAGTAGCCTATCAGTCGCTCTTCTAGTAAATGGGTGAGCTAAACTCTCATTCCTTTCCAGCTAGTTTCCTAGCTAAACTTCCAGTCCCTCTCTTAATGGCCAGTCTGCTTGAGTTAAACGTGTCCTGGCATTATAAAATATCAAGCAGCTTCAGTGCTGTCCAATGGGTTTCTGTGGGTTGTCTGACTCAGTCATCACTCTAGTTTGGATCTATCTCCAACTGGTTGTTATTGGAACGAATCACTCCGAATTTATATCACTCAAATATGTTGCAGCAAGACCTGATGATCTATGTCTGTCACTACCCAAATCAGAACGCCAGAGTGGTCTGCTCCTAACCCCTATCTGTACCAGGCCCATTCTTCTCCTCAACCCCCCGTTTTCCTGTGTCGACAGTGTCGAGACGGTGGGTGACTTTGGCACACATTCAAGTACCTTTGTTCCCAGAGTCGCCAGCCCCATCACCCCTGCCCTTAACGCCCATGCTCCATGTTGAACTGTTACAGGGTTGACTGGAAGAAGAAGTCATAACATTAAAAATGCAAACCCCCGACACGCCCGTTCTGTCAAACTGAGCTCGAAGTGATTCGAACCCCTTACGTTGGGATTGTAAGCCCAGCTATCAACTCCTAAGTCACTTAATCCTCCGGAAAGGTCATACATTTAACTTGCAAGGTGTACATTTATGTATAAACTACACTGTCCTCATTGTTGCGCTTCTCCAGGTGCGGCCAATTTATAAGTAAAGAGGTGAGAGTCAGGGAGAGTGGTGCTGCAGCCGGACTGAACTAATGACACCAAGAACCGTGATCAGTACTGGCTCTCTGAGCAGTAAAAAAAATGGCCAGTGACAACCCTAGATCCATTAACCCACACCCCTCCAGCACCAGCATGATTGCGCGAAGACTTCCGGGGGCATGAATATTCCAATCGTCTGCTAGTCACTTTGTGGTGAAACTATACACTGGAGTAAGAAACTGGTTGTCTACAGACTCTGCGGAGTGTCCTACCGGTCGCTGAGGTCGAGAGGTCAAACACTATCTTTTATAGCGATCAACGGAAAGTGTGGACGATCGAATCTCGAAAGCTTTTCAAGTGGCCCCAGATCTCACTGGTGGTGAGAACAGATTGTCTGTATTCTCAGTTATCTCTAATCGTCATGACTTCTGTCTTGCCACTGGACCAAAGTAGCTAGGGACTAGGGAGTGAGGTCGATGACCATCGCAGTTACTCCCTCACTATAATCCGCTTACAGCACAAGTTACATCATCAAGGCAAAACCGTCTGCTGATGTCGCCATCATGGCTTGCGATGTGCAACTAATAATAATAATTATTATACTGTCAGATGCATCAAAATGAAATGACAGTTCTTAAATGTATGGAATAAGAAAATCGGAACTATTTCAGTCAAATAATTACAACAAAATTTGCGTACTAGTGGGATATGTACACCTTTAAATAAGGTCATCTTACAGCGTGGTTAATGTGAATGCCGAGCCAGTTGTGTGAGAATTTATAATGTGCATCTCTTAGTTAGAAGAGTTACGTTTTACTTGAGGCTCCAGTGTAAAACAAACGTAAAAAAACTAACCTGCACACTTCTCGACGTGTGCAAGGGCAGGTGGTCTTTATTCCTCATCTCTGTAAATCTCAAGACCAATCCAAGCTGCGGGGAAAATGCTAGTTATTTGAGCAGCATTTTTAATGCCTTATTTTGACACTCTGCTCTTCACAGCGCCAGTGCCTTCAGTAGCTCTTTGCCAGTACGGAAGACTTGGGATTCCAGAAGTCGCGATGGAGCCTTTTTGAGTGACAGGCTTCCTGTAGGCTCAGTGCTTTTCGAACCTAGACGAATGAGCAGTCTTATGGAAGGGAAAACAAGGGACACATTGTACAAAACGTCTGAGCAAGGAGGCGCTGGAGGTGATTTAAGTTCTCAGAAATCGTAATACTTGTGAACTGTTCATCGGCTGTATGTTGTGTATTTATGTATTATGCCTGTTGATGTGTGACTTGGCTTTGTCGGTTTTTTTCTATAACCTCATTCTTTTCATTTTCTTTCGACTTATTGTTTCTACAAGATCGGGTGTCATCTGTATGCCCAACCATACAGCCTGACTTGACTTAGCCAAATACATTCCATCCATTTTTCCTTATATTTTTCTTGTAGAATGTGGTGTAAAGAGGTCGTTGTATTCAGCCCCATGCCTATATTGAGTTGCAAGTGATTTTTATACAATTAATAAACAATGTGTCTCTTTAGATATTACAAAGCAGCATTAACTACTAATTACTGCAAAATATGTGTTACTTCTTAGTAAATGGGCCTTTAAAACACACAAATAAAAATTTTTAATGAAAAATTAATCAATTGAAGTGCCAAATCACACGATTCAAAACATCTATAAACTATCGCTAACATTCTCATTGTAACAACATACATACATACATTCATACATACATATACACACGGATATACATACATAAACACATACATAACTACACATAATTTTATACAGCCAGTTTTCATGATAACTGCTGCTCACTTCATGTTTCAGTCTTGCTGAATTTTCAATCTTGTCTATTTCTCATCTTGCAACAGCCCAAGAACCTAGCAATTTTTCATGGGACTTCCTCTTCGAAACCCTGAACCCTGATGGAGACGTAAGTTTAATCTATGACGCGTCAGTGTTCTCCACATAGATATGCATATTACCTTTCCACTAATTATAAGCCTGTTTTGTTTACGCTAGCAAACATCCGTCATCGTATGAGGGACTTCAATGTATGAGCTATCAGCTTTAGAGACGTGAGATGAGTAGTTCGCGTCTTCGCTGTTAAACTGCTTTAAGATGGTGTACGTCAGGAACTGATTCCCAACTGGGTAGGCTGAATCCTCTCGTGACTTGTACGCATTATGTCCCCATTGATGTGATAGATAATCGCTTTA
The DNA here is from genome assembly GCA_036924085.1 of Ariolimax columbianus. NCBI lineage: Eukaryota > Metazoa > Mollusca > Gastropoda > Stylommatophora > Arionidae > Ariolimax > Ariolimax columbianus. The sequence goes on along the minus strand of JAVGWX010000002.1, from coordinate 157,344,628 downwards.
ACTGCCATGTCTACACTGAAATAAAACCGTCAAATGAAGTGAACATTTCATGGCCACAGTGACTAAGATCATTCCAGACGGAAACCGTCACATGAAGTGAACATTCCTGGCCGAGCACTTTCTATCATGGTTACAGATAGTTCTTATCATGGCTACAGATAGTTCTTATCGTGGCTACAGATAGTTCTTATCATGGCTACAGATAGTTCTTATCGTGGCGACAAACAGTTCTTATCATGGCTAAAGATTATTCTTATCATGGCATCAAGCAGTTCTTTTCAGGGCTACAGACAGTTTTATCATCGCTTCAAACAGTTCGCATCATGGCTGCAAATAGTTCTTTTAATGGCTACATACCGTTCTTTTCCTGGTTTCAACAAGTTTTTAACATGGCTACAAACAGTTCTTATCATGCTACAAACAGTTCTTATCATGGCTACAAACAGTTTTATCATGCTACAAACAGTTCTTATCATGGCTACAAACAGTTTTATCATGGCTACAAACAGTTCTTATCATGGCTACAAACAGTTCTTATCATGCTACAAACAGTTCTTATCATGCTACAAACAGTTCTTATCATGGCTACAAACAGTTTTATCATGGCTACAAACAGTTCTTATCATGCTACAAACAGTTTTATCATGGCTACAAACAGTTTTATCATGCTACAAACAGTTCTTATCATGGCTACAAACAGTTTTATCATGGCTACAAACAGTTCTTATCATGGCTACAAACAGTTCTTATCATGCTACAAACAGTTCTTATCATGCTACAAACAGTTCTTATCATGGCTACAAACAGTTTTATCATGGCTACAAACAGTTCTTATCATGCTACAAACAGTTTTATCATGGCTACATATAGTTCTTTTCATGGCTACATACCGTTCTTTTCATGGTTACAACAAGTTTTTAACATGGCTACAAACAGTTCTTATCATGCTACAAACAGTTCTTATCATGGCTACAAACAGTTTTATCATGGCTACATATAGTTCTTATCATGGCTACAAACAGTTCTTATCATGGCTACAAATAGTTCTTATCATGGCTACAAACAGTTCTTATCATGGCTACAAATAGTTTTATCATGGCTACAAATAGTTCTTATCATGGCTACAACCAGTTCTTATCATGCTACAACCAGTTCTTATCATGATACAAACAGTTTTATCATGACTACACAAAGTTCTTATCATGGCTACAGACAATTCTTATCATGGCAAGATACCGTTCTTTTCATGGCTAGATATAGTTCATATCATGACTGCAGACAGTTCTGATCATGGTTGCAGATATTCCTTTATTATGGTTACAGACAGTTCTGTGTATCGCTACAGACAACACTTGTTTATGGTTTCAGACAGTTCTGTTTATCGCTACACACAGCACCTGTTTATGGTTACAGACAGTTCTGTTTATCGCTACAGAAAGCACTTGTTAATGGTTACACACAGTTCTGTTTATCGCTACAGACAGCACCTGTTTATGGTTACAGACAGTTCTGTGTATCGCTTCAGAAAGCACTTGTTTATGGTTACAGACAGTTCTGTGTATCGCTTCAGAAAGCACTTGTTTATGGTTACAGACAGTTATGTTTATCGCTACAGACAACACCTGTTTATGGTTACAGACAGTTCTGTGTATCGCTACAGACAGCACTTGTTTATGGTTACATACAGTTCTGGTTATCGCTACAGGCAGCACCTGTGTATGGTTACTGACAGTTCTGTTTATCACTACGGACAGCACTTGTTTATCGGTATAGACAGTAGTTGCTACTGTCACAAACTCCGCAATACTTCTCAGTTCTAAACAGAGAAAATAGTTCACACTAAAAAAATACTGAACAACTCTATTAGCTAAAGGGCGGTGTACTCACAGCAGCCCATTTGCAGGGCAATGTCAGATAACCCCAAACAAAGCACTTAAACAAATTGAAACATTATTACAATGAAAATTGTCCAGTCAGGACAGTACCAAAAGAAGAAAGAATCCACCCGATTGTCTACAAGTCTGCACAGAGTTTCTGTAATACTATAATCCTAGTATCCCACTCAGCAGATTGTGTGTCCGATACTAGGTAGTCAACAGCTAATTTGGTAACAATCCATGCTATGTGGTTGACTTCGCATAGTAGCGAAACATGGACAATCTTTATCTCTGGAGTTTCCCGTTTACTCCACGACTTGCCACTGTATCGAGGTGTAAACAATAATATATTTAAAGAATACCTTCTTTATCTTTCGTGTTTAATTTCGTTTCCCAAAGTTCACTGTCTACAGGTAGAAGAACATTAACATTACACGTAAATGTTACAGATATGTACGTACAATTATGACATTTTTCTCACATTTCAGGAGTTTCGAATTCAGAGGCCAACACTGACGCCGGTAAGTAAATTGTCATCTGATGGCATGTCACTTTGTTTACACCTTGGTAGGCAGGCAGAGGGGGGAAGAGATAGAGGATTTAGTCATCTGATGGCATGTCACTTTGTGTACACCTTGTGAGGAAGGCAGAGGGGAGAAGAGATAGAGGATTTAGTCATCTGATGGCATGTCACTTTGTGTACGCCTTGTGAGGAAGGCAGAGGGGAGAAGAGATAGAGGATTTAGTCATTTGATGGCATGTCACTTTGTGTACGCCTTGTGAGGAAGGCAGAGGGGGGAAGACATAGTGCATTTAATCATCTAACGGCATGTCACTTTGTGTACACCTTGGTAGGCAGGCAGAGGGGGGGGGGGGTGGGAAGATAGAGGATTTAGTCATCTAACGGTATGTCACTTTGTGGTCTCCTTGGGAGAGATCCAGAGTGGGGAAGGGATATGATAGTAGCAACTTGCTAGTAATCAATCAATCAATCAATCATACGAACCTTACAGCTTCTAATGTCTTCAACAAATACACAATAAGTCCTTTTGTCCTGTCGCCGTTTCACCTCTGTCCATGTCTTCCTTGTTTCCTTTTTGCCTCAAGCTTTCTCTTCACCAATTGTGTTTTGATCTATCTTGCCTTTTGGGATTCTAGAACATAGACTGTGTTATAACGCTATCGGGTGGCTTCTATCATGTAAGTTTTATCCAACGGCGGTTCCTTCTCTTTACGTCTTGCTTCAGTGATATCTGTCCGGTTCTTTCCAACAGTTTCACAATAGTCATCTTACTATACCATTTCATTCTCTTTATTCTGCTCCTGCAATGAAAGTCCGTACCTTTTCTTTTATTTTTTTTTATTTTTTTTGGTTATCGTTTTTGTTCTCCATGTTTCAGAACCATGTAGTAGAATGGACTCTATTGGAGATAAAGAATTTTATACTTGTGTTGGGCTAAATATCTTTTGATTTCTATAAGCTTTCTATGAAACCTCTTGTCTATTGTATTCTTCTTGTCCTTATGAATATCTTTATGTGCACTTCCTACATTGCCTATAATGCTAACATGATACACACACACACACACACACATACATATAAGTGCACGGCTTGTAGGAATGTCGCAAGTATGGCAGAGTTCAGGTTTTCACTGGGGTTTTTCTATCTAGAATGTTACCACGTGCATCCACATCATTCACGACCACACACAGCAAATAACATAGCACACAGCAGGGGGCATATTTATTACATGAATATTCACAAAACCAACATTTAGTAAGCATAACAGCAAAAGCGATATTATTACAAATGCACATACACAATATTATTAATAACTTCGCGGATGTTGTAAGCATATGCTTTTGAATATTGTCCCCAACTAACCCAATGCAGCTCTAGCCACACACTCCCCTCCCTTTATATGCACCCTCAACACACTCTCAAAAACTCGTCCTCACGATCAAATTATGTACTCAGACGAATCTGTATGCTCGCATATAATCAGATCACGTATTCAGGCGATCTGTACACTCGTGTAAAAATTCAGAACCTACATCGTCCACTAGGTGTCCTGCACATACAACACACATTTAGATCTCATCTTTATGCGATCTGTACAGTCGTGTGACCGTTCAGAACATACATGGACCACAAGGTGTCCTGCACGTACAACATACATTTAGATAGCTTCAGGCAGGTAATCTTGACATATCACATTCAATCTATTCACGTATACTCACATGTGATCACACACTCAATCGATCTGCGTATACACACACTCCGGAACATACATCGTTCCCTCGGTATCCCGCACACACCACACACACATCCAGATCTCTCCTAGTCACAGTGTGCCCAACACACACCTTATAAAGCGACTAGCCAAGACTCAAGGGCGTAAGCTGGTTCAGTCACCCTGCACTTCAATCTATCTCTCTAACATTCGTAACACAGTATGCTAAACAAATTCTTAGCTAAATGCTGTCTTTTTCTCTCTCTCCCTTGCCAGCCTGTTTGACTTTTTTTATTTTATTGAACGTGTTTGCCTCACTAGTTTCTACTGGCGGAGACGCGCCTATTCCACCACAGACCGTAGTCAATTTGGCGATATTAAAACGCATAAACCAGTGCTTGGATGCATGTGTGCGTCTGTATGTACCTATGCTAGGTTTGTGCGGTCTCAGAATCCAGCCCAACCAAAGTGCAATAGAAGGGCCTCACCCTGAGGGCGTTTGAGTTAAACTTGTCCTAGAATTATATAGTCTCAAGCAGTATCAGAGCTGTCCAATGGCTCTCTGTGTGTTGTCTGACAGCCATCCTCTAGTTCGGATCTACTTCTTTAGTTGTTTTTGGTACGAATCACTCTGAATTGCTGTCACTCAAAATGTCGCATCAAGCCCTGCTGGCCTCAATCGGTCACTAACCCCCCAACACCCAATTAGGAACACCAGAGTGGTCAGCTCGTAACCCCTACTTGTATTAGACACATTGTTCACCTCAATCCCTCGTTTTTCTTTGTCGACTTAGTGTCAAGACAGTGAGTGACCTTGGCATACATTTAGGTACCTTTGTTTTCAGAGTCGCCAACCCCATCACCCCTGCCCTAAACCCTCATGCTCCGGTTGGAACTGTTACACAAGCAGAGTTGCGCGTAAGGCTTACAACTCATCAAGTAAAATAAAGTGTTAGAGAAAGCATAACTGCAGGAGCTTATACGTGCTGTTGGTGCAGGCTTCCAGAAATCAATTATACTTATGGACGGTCAAATTATAAAACTACGTCATGTATTAGGTAAAGGTTAGTCCTTTATCGGACAGCTATATACTCGTGTTATGTCATGTTTTAGGTATAAGTTAGTCCTGTATCAGACAGTTATATCTATATTTCTGTCTGTCTATCTATCTATCTATCTATCTATCTATCTATCTATCTATCTATCTATCTATCTATCTATCTATCTATCTATCTAACTATCTATCTATCTATCTATCTATCTATTTTATCTATCTATCTATCTATCTATCTATCTATCTATCTATATATATATATATATATATATATATATATATATATATATATATATTTATCTATCTATCTATCTACCTACCTAACTATCTATCTATCTATCTATCTATCTATCTATATATCTATCTATCTATCTATCTATCTATCTATCTATCTATCTATCTATCTATGTACCTACCTAACTATCTATCTATCTATCTATATATAAATATATATATATATATATATATATATATATATATATATATATATATATATATATATATATATTTATCTATGATCTTTGCGCGCCAAATACGGCGCATAAGGCAGAAACAAATGATCTCCAGTTGGAACGGTGTGACGCCACTATTTTAGATCTTGTATGGTGCTGAGGCCTATCGCTGAGCCCTCTCGGATGATTGTTCTTACGAGTGTATCCTTAAGTTTGCCTCTTTTCCGAACGCCCCTTGGTGTCCATTCGAGTGCCTGAAATGGACGACGGTTGTTGTTCATTCTAAGGACATGTCCGATGTATGTCCATCGTTTTTCCGGATAATGGTCGACACGTATATTTGGTTTGTCTCTGTTCTTATCGAGTCATTGACTATGAACTGGTTTAAGTGTATATACAATAATTTTCTTAAACATTTATTATCGAAGATATTTAGTTTGTTTTCCAGTGCTTTTGTTGTCTTCCAGCTTTCACATCAATATGTCAGAACTGATATTACGATTGAGTTGAATAGTCTGAGCTTGGTATGTTTGCTCAGTGTCGTTGATTTCCAGATGTTGATGATCTGATTGAAGGCGCACGAGGCCAAACGCAATTATAGTGGAAATGTCTTTCGTGGCATCTGCATCTTGTGTCGTTTTGCTTTTCAGGAATGTGTATTATTGGATATTTTGTAAAGAGTTTCCGTTGTGGTTGTGGAAGCCATGATTTTAGTCTGTGAGGCTTTTACTTTAAGTCCTATCTGTTCTGACCATTGACCTAGTCTATTTATATTTTCTTGTGTTTTTTCATTAGTGGTACTTAGTATCGATAGGTCGTCTTCAAAATCAAGATCTTCTAAGGCGTTGTCCATTCTATACCTAAATGCTTATCGTGGGCATAGTGTTTCATAATCCAATCTATAGCTATGCCAAATAGTAGAGGTGATAAAATGCATCCCTGTTTTACTCCTGTTTTTATGTTAAACCATTTAGTGTTATCTTCGGTTGTTCGAACTCAGCATTGGGAACTATCATATAAGGTCTTGATAACATTTATGTTTTGTGAAGGTAATCATAGATCTTCATAATCTTCCATAATGTTGGGCGGTGTAGACTGTCAAAGGCCTTCTGGAAGTCAATGAAGTTGATGATTAGTGGGGATTGCATTTCTACTGACTCTTCTATGATAGTTCTGAATGTGAAAATTTGATAAATGCAAGAACGCTTTTGTCTAAAGCCAGCTTGTTCTTCTCTTATGATGACATCTACCTGTTCCCTGAGTCTTTCTAATAACAAGCTGCAGAGTACTTTCCCAGGCACTGACAGGAGTGTTATGCCACGCCAGTTGTGTGGTAGAGTCTAGGTTCAGCTGAGTAGTTTACTTATCTAAAGAGTTATAACATGTATCCACACCACGACACGACTTCACAGTAAACACTATCCTGACCGTAACACAAAATAATATGATTTATTAACATGAATATCAACACAAAAAAACAAAGTACATCTAAACTAAATAATCATAATATATGTATATATATGCGTGTGTGTGTGTGTGTGTGTGTGTGTGTGCGTGTGTGTGTATTTGTGGGTATACTTATATATATATATATATATATGTGTGTGTGTGTGTGCGTGCGCGGGCGGGTGGGCTTATATATATATTTAAATATACATATCAAATGTTGAGTAAATCCTGAATAAATATATATAAAATATGCGGTCACGAGCTTCCATTTACACTAGGTAGACAACTATTAATCTTGAAAAAAATGTGTATTTACCGTTTACATTATTTGAATCCACGTATTTCCACGAGCCGCATATTTTATTCCGAAGAGCCGCATGTGGTTCGCGAGCCTAGGTTTGACCTCTAATAACACATGTGGCTGGGGGAACGGACGATTTGAATAACTCGATTTCCAAAGAATCAGACGTGGAAAACGTTGGATAAAAAACATTTGTACTATTTCACGCGGCGATGTAGCCCAACGAGCTGCCAATCCAATTATTCATAATTCTTGCTCTTAATCATACCTTCATACCTTCAATATTGCTGCATGATTTCATGTATTAATATTATTTTAATTTGTTGTACATTTTTAATTCCAGGGTTACAACACAGATATTTAGCAAGTCTCCGGAGGTGAAGGAGAGACCGGCGTGTTTTCGCTTTCATAAATTTGCAATAATTTACACAAACAGTTTACAAAGACTGTCGTCATACATTAATCAAGTTACAACATTTCGTGTGTATGGTATTTTTTTAAAGTATTTACTAGGTAACGACATTTGGTCGGCCGCTGAAGGAGCTGGGAACATCCAAAACGACAAATTGTATTTGCGTTATGACATTTTTTTAAATTGTCAAACTTTAAATGTTGGTTTACATTGTGTTATTATACATGCATTTCTTGATTTGCAATTGATATTTCTTGTATTTCATTTGTTAATTTTGAATAAATCAGCGTCTGATTAGCGGAGTGGACAGCACTCGCTTAACATGGCAAAGGCACGATTTCAATCGTCACGCCCCTATCGATCCATCTGTATGCGGGTACCTGTCATTCGACTAGGGAATTAAAGGCAGCTAGGAAAGAAACTGGCCGCCCTACCTCATACAAGTTGTGACCTAGTACATTGAAGTCTCCAACAAGTTTATCCACTGAAAGTAGTCTAACTGTTATGAGATAAATCTTGAGTTTACTTTTTAATGTGAATTAAAACTGTGAATTTATTTATCTATACATGCTTTTCATTTATTTCACTTTGTGAATTTATAAATGCTATTTATATTTTTATGTCGTGAATTTATTCATATTATTTATTTCTCTCAATTAATGTGCAAATGTTAATATTTCTGAATGCTATAAATATCACTAATGTTGTATTTTCCAGATCCATAAATGCTATTTATTATACGTCAGAATTCCAGTTTTGAGCTACAATAGTCTATAGAAGCCACGACATACTAGATAAATGGTGCTATATCATTTCCGTGAATTCCATGTTCAATGGAAGCCATGCATGTGTACATATAATAACCTTTAAGATTTTCAGACCTGCACATTTTCCCTTGACAAACGTTAACCGTTCATTTGACCTCAAACATCCGGGTTACATACACTGTTCAGTTTATGGTATTTCCATTTTCTCTCACTAATTTGTAGCTAATAATAACATTAGGTTAGTTGTAGATTATTGTTACTTCCCGTCTAACGTACGGTGCTCTAGTCGATCTAGCTGTAAATGGGTTTCTGGCTTACTGCTAGGGAGTGAATATCTACATGGAACGGAACTGACCACACCAAGTCATAATTAAGCGGTGGCATCATTTAACGCAGTCTCTAACACTTCATCCCCGACAACAGTGTCTGCTATGGGACTACCTTTACAGATACTTATATATATATATATATATATATATATATATATATATATATAACGCATGTGGTACCCAGGTTGAGAAGAATAAACCAACTGCATATCGCATAAGATGACTAAAGGACTGAAGAGGCTTGTATATGGTACCAACAAACGCATTATGTAAGACTATTGCTATGAAGCCGTCACTGCAAATATTCAAGATATCAGATTCATGTACAAAGGAGGTCAGGTGTAGTATGGGCCCCATTCTTCATTTGGAACTACACGGCTGCATATATATATACATACACACAATCACGCAGACATACATAGCGCACACAAAAACACATACTGATATAAGTACTGGTATATTTTACTTGCCCACGTGGAAAAGCACAATAACATACGCTCGTACATTATGGTGAATGGTACTTTCCAGGGTCTACTCACAATACAACCGCGAATAAGTAACGGATCTAAGAGTCTAGGATTGTATCAGACCGGTAGATGGACATTCTGAACATTTTCCTATTTGAATATACAAACAATGATGGTAGTAGTTGGACTAGGATGGGGCGCAGAGCACACGAAGGTAGATGTTAACAAATACCTTTCTAGCCTTGTTGGTTGTTTGTTTTGCTGCTGTGCCAAACGTCAAACAGGCACCACGGCTTCCTTTATCTTTGTTGACGTTTGGTATGACGTGTTGCTGTATGGACTTTAATTTTCACCTTTCAATGCATTCAAACACTATACAATGCATATGTGCGCAAACATACACATACACACCTATACACATGCGTCTGGATACTCCCGTACATACACCGGGTATATAAATGAGGTTAGAAACGTTTGGTACCCCACTCTGTTCCTTCTCCCTTCACTTAAAACAGAGTCAAGGCATGACAGTGTCTGATTAGCCATTAGCCAGAGCACTCACTTTTCACGACAAAAGATACGGGGTTCAGCTCAGGCTAACCTGCACGATTCCGTCGACCCACTTGTAAGCGAATACCTGACTTCCTATTAGAAGATGAAAGGCGTTGAGAAAGGGGACTGGCCACACCACCTAATAAACAATCTTCGACCTCGCACATTGAAGACTCAAACACTTCATCCCCGACAGCAGTATCTAATGTAGGACCACCAGTATCTACTCATGATAGGTATGGGCCTCACGGCCACACAATGATCTACAATGACACATGACATCAGATAGATGACATCCTCATATATGCTGTTCTGACTGCCTGTATCATCGGAGACGTTTATTTAGGGCCCACATGGGAGAAAGAATGGACAATAGACAGGGCTGACTTAAAAGTGGATTTATGCCCGTGCAGTGTGCAGGTTAGATTGGTATCCTTGCCCCCCCCCCCCTTTCTCCCAGATTAGAAAAAATGAACGTGTGTTGCATGCGTTGTGAACTCATTGGTCTCTTGATCAGGTTACCTGTATTCAAACAGCTCCGCCACCTGGTCCCCTTTCTACACCTGTATAAAATGTTCTCTACTAATGTTCGTTTGTCAATCCTTTCTGGTCTTCAGGATATACTACAGACCCACCTGATTTAAGAAGAAGTACACAAAAATAACATTCATAGTATGGCATGTTCTGTTTATAGCAAATGGGAAAATTACTTGTTAGTTCCCCCTTGTATGTGACCGATTTATTTTCATTTGTTCTCAAACCACTTGCATATTTGTTGGTATGTACTATACAGTACCATTGTTGCCTGTTTCATTCATTATTCTAGTTCTTCCGTGAATGTTTATTGCTTTACTTGTCTTTCATAACTTAAAAAGCAAAATTAATTAATTTTGTGAATATTATATTTACCCACTGCTTTACATATCTGTTCAAATTTATAATCAACGGATCAGATGGTTAATTTTTCAAACCTGCCGCTAAGCAAAGAAGAAGTGACATTATACAAAGAGAAAATTAAATTAAATCTGCACGAATAAATTTAACTAAACTGTGTTAATGCAAAATTGATTGAAATCCACACCAAGAAAAAGTGGAATGTTAAATAATGACATCCTATCCTAGGGATGTTGCATTTAGAGTAGAAATTATCAAAAATGAGATGACAGTCATCAAACAGAAATGTTTTCAAGTAGTTTGAAATGACATTAGAAATATGTAAAAGTAGGATGGAATGACAGAAATATGTTCAAGATGGATGAAATTATAGAAATGTGTATGCTCAAATTGGGTGAAAAGATATTTCAAACTGAAGTATATGTCCAAATATGGGTATACGGATAGTAGGGCTTGTGTAATCTATCTGTCTTGAAATCCTGAAAAATTGAATCTGTTAAAAAGGATAAATAATTTAACCTGATTCCACTTATTTAGAAACCACCTATTCATGAATCTGATTCCACTTATTTAGAAACCATTCATTCATAACCCTGATTTCACTTGTCTAGAAACCATCCATTCATGAACCTAATTCCACTTGTCTAGAAACCATCCAATCATAAACCTGATTGCACTTGTCTAGAAACCATCCATTCATGAACCTAATTCCACTTGTCTAGAAACCATCCAATCATAAACCTGATTTCACTTGTCTAGAAACCACCCACTCATTAAGGACACATCGATCTGTGGATTGGCAAATCACGGTTTGTATGAGTTTGAAATTAAACTTGTCTAAAGTATCGAAGGAGTTTGAGAAAAGCTATGTGATCCATTCATTTTCACACTTTATAATAGTTGTTGCAGTAAATTGAGGATATGTATGTCTCCCTGGAGTGCAGTGATGTCCGTCTTGCATACCATCACGGCAGTGCAGTAGTTAGTACAATGACTGCACAGCCGAGCGATCTAGGTTCAATCCAGAGTCGATGTGGGATATTGCTTCGATCCAAAACAGATCAGGAGTCGACCCAGCCTAACAAAATGTGTTCCAGAGCAGGTCTGTGGCGTAGATGCGACCGGCGTGATGCTGACCGTATCACTCCTAGTTCGTGATGTTAGTAACGAAAATATGGACCTAACACCATTCTCTAATATCTCACACATGCGTGTAAATTGGATCTTAAACAAATTTCATTGAAATAGATGAAATTATTGAAATCCAAAAGCAAGGGTATCGGAAGATGTGTGTAGAATATGGCAATGTCTTTCCAAGCCACAAACACCAACTCCTTACACGATTTAAGGCTGTGTGTCCCGTACAGCAATAGTCCAACATGCAATACTAAACTTGGATTGATCGCTTCTCTTCTACCATTTATGTTGTTGTTGTTTAATGTTGTTTAATGCACACAATGAATAAGTTTACTCTTGTGTACGGCCTCAAAAGGACGTTAAGTTGCGGGTTGTAGTAGTTTTTACTCACATCCCGAGTATCCTGATAAAGGTGGACCGCGGTCCTCCAGGTGGTTGTGCTATGCTTGGCTCCATTTGCGTGACGCTCACTACTACGTGGATCGCATCGATCCACATCTCGTCAGCCAGGCTGCAATGATAATAGCATGTTTCCAGGGAACGCTATTTGGAAGAGAGATTGTGGTCTTGGTCAGTGTATTGACCCTGACACGACGTCCTGGTCAGTATTTCGTGCCTGACTGGACTAGCGTCTCAGTTCCCCACCGTCTATGTAGAAGCCCCGTTTCCTTTTTCTTGTAGCTTACAGCTTCTACATAATGGGACAATGGTCGTTAGTCGCCACTTACGATACGCTTGATATATTACAGTGTCGCTATTTTTTGGGAGCTCCAACAATGCACGGGTGGGTCTTGCAACAACCATCACAAATAACAATGGTAAGGTTACCCTGCCCTAATCCTTACCTAGAGGGCTGACTAGCCACGATATCTCACCACATAAGGGCGTTTCATCGCGTGTGACAGAGGAAGGAATGGGGAAACTGCCGCACTCAGAGCGTGGAGTACGAGTCGACTAACAGTTTAGTCTAGCACACCAAAGATTGAAGATTATGTGTACAACTGAGTCGAATAGAAAACCCCTGCCACTCTCGCTGACAGAATGTCATGAGAGTCGACTAAAAGTCAAACCTAACCCAAGATAGAAGACTGTATACAACAGAGACGAGTTTAGTTTAAGACCACTGCCACACTAACAGCATATCGCCGGGATCGATTAACCCGTATGATGTATTATTTTTTAAATACTACTAAATTCCAAGACAAATTGTGAATCAAATTTAACATTTTTAAGCCATATTATAAAAATGTGACATCTTTCGAAGCAGACAGCTTAAAGTAGTTGTCATTCTTACAGTACAGGAGGTTTCCCAAACTGAAACCAGTCTGGCTGAGGGCACTATATTGACATATTCTGTAACTAAGTTGTGCAAGAAAACATTTATGTGGGTCAGGGAAATATCATCGGGAAATCCACTTTATTGTGTAAAACAAAGTGTAAGAAAAACCAACACTACAGTTGCCAGCAGTACTATGAAGGAGGCTTTCTAAACCAACCAGATACGACTGTGGTCCTATGCTTTGCGATGAATACATATGTGATGAATGAATATGTGATGAATGAATATATGATGAGTGAATTTGTGATGATTGAATTTGTGATGAATGAATTTGGGATGAATGAATATGTAATAAAGGTTATAAGACACGAATTGACAGGCTGTCACGTCACACGTATTTCAGGGCAATCATCCAATGGGCATTGAAAGAATGCGCTGTCTCAATGTCGACCCTAGTTTATGTACAGCATCTGGCTTATTGTGGGGTATTTCATCACACCAGGCACCAGAGACATGAACTCTGTCCCCATTCAATGTTTATGAAGTGTCTTTTCTATTAGGGGTGTTGTGTCGTTGAGATAATATTCTATGACCGTTTGCTATAGTTAAGAATCCTCTCTGCGGATCTTGGAGACGAAATTACAGGGTCCCTGCATTTTAATATTGGATAGCGTAAATAACGAATTTAGACAGTTGGGTATGTTGTTGGCATATAGAGAGGTGTGAATGAGGTTGGTATATAGAGAGATGTGAATGAGGTTCATATATAGAGAGATGTGAATGAGGTTCATATATAGAGAGGTGTAAGTGAGGTTGGTATATAGAGAGATGTGAATGAGGTTGGTATATAGAGAGATGTGAATGAGGTTCATATATAGAGAGATGTGAATGAGGTTCATATATAGAGAGGTGTAAGTGAGGTTGGTATATAGAGAGATGTGAATGAGGTTGGTATATAGAGAGATGTGAATGAGGTTCATATATAGAGAGATGTGAATGAGGTTCATGTATAGAGAGATGCAAGTGAGGTTGGTATATAGAGAGATGTAAGTGAGGTTGGTATATAGAGAAATGTAAGTGAGGTTGTTTAAAAAGAGTGATACAAATAAGATTCGTATACCTATCACGTAAAACAGTGTTTTGTTTCCCCACCTGGGGTTGGAAAAGTTGAAAGTGGCAAAGTGGAAATCTATGAGGAGTCCTTTGGGGGTCAGTGAAGTGTCCTGTAGGGGTCTACGCGGTGTCATGTGAGAGTCTACGAGGTGTCACTTGGGTGACTACGAGGTGTCATGTTGGGGTCTACGAGGTGTCATATGGGGGTCTACGAGGTGTCATGTGGGGGGGGGGGGGGGTTCTTAGATGGTCTTTTTGGCCCAGAGGGTCTTTTGTGAGATCTGCTAACCAATTCCATATTGTACATTAATATTAAGTACATAGCTGTTCATTGCCTGACGTGCGATAGAAGAAAGGTACCTAGTTGGGCTATCATTGGTTTCAGTGGAGTCTGCCAAATAGAAATTTTGGCAACTGTTGATTTTTTTAAAAAGCACTACATAAAAAGGCACTGAAAAAGCAGGTAAATTTTTGTGTGCAGATGTCCTCAAACGAGGCCAACACAGTAGAGGCACATTCCTATTACTTTTAATCAAACAAAGTATTGATGATGACACACTCACGATGTCTTATACAGACCAAATTTGTTTGAACTCATTGGTCTAGGGAAAATTAGAAACATGAGATATGTATTTGGTCGTATTCTCGTAAATTATGACGACTTCATAAAAGTTTGCTTTCACGTATGTATTCTGACTTCAAACAATATAAACTTTGCAATCAAAACGGTTGTTTGTTTGTTTTTTGGTTTTGTTTTATATCACTGCGACCATATCTGCTAAACGTAAAAGCCACATACGATCAATATCAGATGTTTGAGAGCCACAAGGCATGAACAGGTATTACATATGTTCTAATTGTTACATGAGCAAATTGTTACATATTTTTTATGACTACATGCGCAAATTGTTACATGTATTGTTATTGTTACATGTGCAAATTTTTATTAAAATGTTCTAGAAATTTTCGTAAATACATGTACGTAATAATATTGATTTATTTACTATTTTCCCCGTTAACTCTTGCGATAGGAAACTAGCTAGCTGATTTATGTATGTCATTTTCCAACTGTTAATTTGTATTAGTTTCAATAATCCCAAAGTAAGTGTGTGTGTATATATATATATATATACATGTACACCAGACATTCACAGACACCCACACACTTATGATGTTGTCTTAAGTAACCGTTATACATTATATTAACATAATAGCCCCTATTAAGATTATATTTGTTCTTCTACCTCTCTGTGTGAGTATGAATATGTATATGTATATATATATATATATATATATATATATATATATATATATATATATATATATATATATATATATAAGCAGGGAAAGTAAGAGAAAAGAAGCCAATGCAAATTCAATGTAATGTGACATAATTTATTAAAATTTAATGAAAATTCGTCCAGTTGTACATTCTTAGGCAACAAAGAAGTTTTAGTATTTCATTTTTGTTTAAAGTATATACCTTTTGCTGAAACAAAAGTCGTTAAAGGTTTGCGCCAGTTGTAAGGGTACTGATTTTCCACTAGAACACTGAACTGAAAGAATTAAGAGCAGCTTGGTGAAGCTGTCTCAAAGGTTTCTGAAAGCAGCGGTTCAGTGGATACCATCATGTTGCAACATCGAAGTAAGCAAAGCAGAAGCGCTACTGATACATGAAGAATACCTGGTCAGCTACGAAGATGCAAAAGGCATAATAAAAAGGTAATACAGTTTAAAGCGGCAGAAAGAACGTGACAAACACCGCGCAGGTGACGGATTCTACCAACAGTTTAGAAAAAATTAGTTATCGTACATCGTCTCCCCAAACTGGCCACAACAGAAAGAGACACCACCTGTACACAAAAATCAAGATTGGTACCACCAGCCTGTCACTTAGGCCTGCCAGTCATGACACCAGCACGTGTACATCAGAACTGCTTCCAGCACATATATTTGAGGAGAACGATAGTGTCACGCGCCAATTTCAATCACGGAGAAACTCTACGGTCGTATTGCAAACCTTAAAAAGGCAGACTTTATTGAAGAATTCGGAAGCCCAGTCTAAATGTATGAGCAATGATGAAAGAAGAAGAAAAAGTAGCTTGCGCTGTTGTGCGATTGCCACTCTGATTGTCGTATGACAAATGTAATTCCAAGCATCCAAAATTCCATGTTTCTATTCAGTGACGCCTTCTATCATTGATCGATACGTTTTTTAAAGACATATATAATTTTGTTGTACTAAGTCCTGACTGACTTGTTTCAACTATACTGAACACATTTAACAACGATTTATATTCAATTTATAGCCATATACCTTGGAAATATTTTATTGACATTTTATATTCATTCTTATGTAAAAAGAAGGTATACCCCGTATGAAAGGAATAGACCCGCTGTCACATTCAAAGCATGTTATAAAAGGTGACTGGAGAGGGGATGCGCTTGGAGCTGCTAATCTCAAAATGTTAACAAATTGCCATTATAATCAATCAGTGCAAGAGCCCAGCTACAAACTTCCTGGAAAGGGACCCATTGCAGTTAAAACCTATACTTCACATAGGAGCCCAATGGTAAACGATGTAGAAGTAACTCAGCCATTGAGACCCGTACAAATGTTAATGAGCCGCGTGTGTCTAGAGCGCTTGCATCTGGTGTTATAAATACAGGTTTCGCTTCCCGGTAGCGACACGTTTAAGTCTGCCCTGTTGTAGATGTTCCTATGGCTTGCATTTAAGAAAGACAAGGCAGCGAAGAAGGGAACTGGTCACGCCTCACTACAGATAGTTGAGACTTAGTACAACGATGAATCTAATACCTTATCCCTGATGTGCCAAAGTCAGCTACAGAACAATATGTATGTTGTTCACCATACCAGTGTCCGCAGCCGCTATCTAGCTAGCTCAGGCTTGTCTTACAGTTTCTGTTCGTGGCTGCTGGCAGTTACAGTTGTCTCTAACATTCTGTGCTCCATCTCGAAAACATCATCATTTTAATATCTTACACACACACACATACAAACACACATACGCATACAAACATACTCACACACACAAACACACTCACAAACACATACACACACTCACACAATGTATATAAACACACACACACATACAAACACACATACGCATACAAACATACTCACACACACAAACACACTCACAAACACATACACACACTCACACAATGTATATAAACACACACACACATACAAACACACATACGCATACAAACATACTCACACACACAAACACACTCACAAACACATACACACACTCACACAATGTATATAAACACACACACACATACAAACACACATACGCATACAAACATACTCACACACACAAACACACTCACAAACACATACACACACTCACACAATGTATATAAACACACATACACATACACCATCGATGAATGTACAAATTGCCATTTGACATAATATGTTGATATAACAAAAAGAAGTATGTATTGTTGGTATTAAATGTTTACTTATGACTTGTCTTGGTTTGAATATTCTTGATGCTTATCACATTATTGTTTCTAAGATAATTGATTCCATTTATGATTATTCGATACGCTATCAATCAATCGCAAACCAAAACCATTCAACTCCAGGGGGGATAATATATCTTCACAACTGATACACACCAAGTCATCTTTTCTTGTGCGATCTGTTCTAGTCCCGTCTAGGTTTTATGTATCTATTTTATGAACTACAGGGAGTCACACCGTACCAATAATATATTTTAGACTTCCTATTTACATTTTTAAGTCATTTAGTGATTGCTCGGGAGTCTCGAACTCTCCCATTAGAGTATATTTTCGCCTTCCTCTATTTTTCCAGCTGGGGGGATCCCAGAACAGCGACTGCCTTGTGATCATTTCAACTGTATTCCTTAATGCGTGTATGATATTTCAAATGTCAACATACCACTTACAATCCATAATAGGGGACGGGTTAGTGGTTAAGTGACACGGCTCACAAACCGAAGGTGCTGGGTTCGATCCCCATCAGAGCACCGACCGTTACCCCGGGGAAGCAAACTCTTAGAAAATGCAGGAGGAAGCAAACCCTTACATAAAATGCATGTGGACCGGTTTGCAAGCTCATGATTATGTCTTTCCATTCCTGCCTGTCATCTGCGGCTGTCTTCAGCTCAGCAAAAGTCTTCACCGCCTTGTGTCTGCATGCTTGTGTCACGAAGATAATTCTTGGTCTTTCTCTTCCTCTCATTGATTGTGTTCTGTCTTTCAAGACTTTCTTCACTGGATCCTTATGATGCAGATTGTGGCTCAGTCAGGCCAATCATTTTTGTATCTTTCTTCTCCCCCTTCGACAACACTCTTTCGTTTGATTCACTTTCCGTGCAGCTCACTTCATTGATTTTTTGAAAACACCACATCTCAAAAGCCTATAATTATTTCTCCTCTCTTTTATTTAGTAGTAGTATTAGTAGCCCCTTTCAGTCATGACTGACTATAGGATGATATGACTTGGAGTGAAGAAACCATAATAACAACAACAACAACATGTATACTTAGCTTTTGTTCTCTTTCTCCTTGTGGCGTTGTCTTTTCACTTCTCAGTGTTTCAAGAGCTTCGCTTCACCAATCGTGAGCTGGCCATTCAGGGTACATCTGGACCGGTCTGCAGCTTCGTCTTCCCAGGATGTCAGATTCATGTCCAGGGCCTTCATATCAGGCTTGCACACATCTTTGAACCTCAACTGTGGTCGGCCGACTGTTCTCGTGCTATTTGCCAACTATCCATAGAGGATATCTTTGGGAATGCGGCCATCTTCAATGCGACGAACATGAGCAAGCCATCGTAGTCTCCGCTGCCTAAGTAGAGTGTAAATGCGTGTAAGACTAGTGTGAGAGTACACCTCTGCATTTGTCACTGTCCCGCCTTGTAATTCCAAGAATGGATCGCAGGCGCGTAGGTGTTAAGCCTGTGCTCTTGTTTGGCATAAGTTGTCCATGTCTCGCTGCCATATAGAAGTGTGCTGACGACACATAAGTTGTCCTAGTCTCGCTGCCATATAGAAGTGTGCTTACAACACATGCATTGTACACCATGGCCTTGGTTTTAATTGTCAGTTTCTGGTTTTTCCAGAGGCGTTGTGAGGCGAGCAAATGTAGCAGCAGCTTTGCCAATGTGACTGTCTATTTCTGGGTCTAGAGAGAGCTTGTCATTGATTAGGGATCCCAGGTATGGGAATTGATGCACAGTTGCCAGTTCATAATTACCGATGCTAAGACTTGGCGTGGGATCTACTTCCTGTCCCAGAACATTTGTTTTGTTGAGACTTATTGTGAGCCAAAAATATTTGCAAACATCGGACAAGCGATCTTTCAATCTCTGAAGTTCCTGCTAACTGGGGATGACAATTGCAGCATCATCAGCAAAAAGCAAGGGGACGGCGTGGCCTAGTGGTTAAGTGACACGGCACACAACCCAAAGTTGCTGGGTTCGATCCCCATCACAGCACCGGCCGTTACCCCGGGGAAGCAAACCCGTAGAAAATGCAGGGGGAAGTAGACCTTTACATAAAATGCATGCTGAAGTCGGATGCATTGGGCCGACAGGCGCAAAATAAAAACCACAGTGCAACGCACACCGCCTTGGGGAATAGAGAAATAAGGCGAACGCAACAAACAAACAAACAAACAAAAAAAACAAAAAAAATCAGCAAAAAGCAAGTCTCTGATGATGATCTCCATTATCTTCGTTTTGATCTTGAACCTTGCAAGGTTAAACAGCCTACCACTCGACCTAGTGTGAAAGTAGATTCCTTCATTTGCGTTACCAAATGCAATTTTAGAAACAAAGCAAAGAAGATTCCGAACAGTGTCTGGGCCAGAACACAGCCCTGCTTAACACTACTTAGAATTCTAAATGGTTGTGATATGCTACCATCGAATTGGACTGTTTCTGTCATGCTCTCATGGAACGATATTATTAGTCGCAGCAGTTTGTTTGTACAGCCGATTTTAGATATATATTTGAAGAGGTCATCTCTACTAACCAAATCAAATGCATTTGCCAGGTCAATGAAGGCGACATAAAAGGGCTGGTTCTACTCACGTGACTTTTCCTGAAGTTGTCGAAGAGAGAAAAATTATGTCGATCGTTGATCTTCCAGACCAGAATCCACAATCTGACTCCGGATACACACGCTCAGCCAATTTATGAAGTCTTAGTAAGATAACTCTGGTGAAGACTTTGCCTCCAACACTAAGTAGAGAGGTACCTATTACAATCACTTTTATCACCTTTGGATTTTGTTTGTATAATGTTACAATCTCTTATCTTGAGGTATTGTGACCTCTTTCCAGCACTCACATAATATCATTTACAGCGGCTGCAAAAGTGTATCTTAACAGCGGTTCATCAAATCAGGTGGGATCATGTCGCTGCATGGTGGTTTTCCCAGAGCCAGCTGTCAATGGCTTTATTCAGATGTTTTATAGATGGAAGGATGTCCAGCTGGTCCATACTGGGATAAATTTTGACAGCTTCAATGGCTGTAGGAATGACTATATTGACACACGTGTAGAGCTCAGAATAGTGCTCGACTCATCGCTCCATCTGCTTTTCTGTATCGTTATTTTCTTACCAGAAATGGATTTGAGCGGTACTGTTTTCCTATTTGCAGCGCCAATAGCTTTCTTTATACCATACCTGTTTGTACTGCATTCTGGGTGTTTTCAATAAGCTGTAGCCAATACTCATTTGCACATCGACGAGCTGTTTGTTGCACCTGGCTTCTGGCAGACTTGAAGTTGAACAGAGTACCTGCATTTAGAAGCTGCTTGTATTTAATCAGAGCAACGCGCTTGGCCTCAATGATTGGTATCATAGCCTCCACTTTCGCTTCAAACCAGTCATCTGATTTAACAGTTCTTCTTCCAAATGCAGCAAGTGCAGTGTGGTGTATGACATTTCGAAGATGCTGCCAGTTTTCTGTAACAGTGATGTCATGATGTTGGATATGTTCTAGATATTTCTCGCTTAGCAGTCTTAAATAAAATATATGTTTTGTAGTGCTTCTTCCCTGTCTGAACCCTGCCTGCTCATCAGCAATGATGCTTTCTGCTTGGGGTTTCAATCGGTCGAGGATTATTCTAAGCGTGACCTTGCTAGGGGGGCTGATAAGGCTTATTATTATGTAATTTTGGCACAGCTTTAGGTTTCCAGACTTATGTAACGGTATATATAACCATTGATTTTGGCCAAAAGTCCGGCCAGTTTCCTGACACCTATATTTTGTTGCAGATGTGTGTCAGGCCTTCCATCACTACCTCCCCACCAGCCTGTACGAACTCTGCTGGTATATTGTCCACGCCGGCCGCCTTCCCTCTTCTCAATGTCTTTACCACTGCAACTACCTCTTCCTTCGTTATCAGTTGGTTGTCCTCTATAGTTGTTGGTGTTGGGGGGAATGTTTTCCCAAGTTCGTTCCGTCCCTCACAGTTGTATAACTCGGAACAGTACTCTGTCCATCGTGCCATTGCGTCATCGTCCTCAATAAGGCACTTGGCGCTTTTATCCTTGATCATAAAGTCTATGCCTTGACTTGGTGTTACCAGTTCTTTGACCACCTTGTATGCTCCTTTAGCATCATTTCTGTCTAATCTCTCTTCGATATTTGTACATTACTCACATATCCACGCTTCTTTCGCTTCTCTCATCTTTTGTTGTATCGCTTTCTTTACCTCTTTATACCTGCTGACATCTTCAGGTATAACTATGAAGGGCGAAACGAACCTAAGAAAACATTCCCCCCAACACCAACAAATATAGAGGATAACCAACTGATAACGAAGGAAGAGGTAATTGCAGCAGTAAAGACATTGAGAAGGGGGAAGGCGGCCGGCGTGGACAATATACCAGCAGAGCTCTTACAAGCAGGTGGAGAGGTAGTGGTGGAAGGCCTGACACACATCTGCAACAAAATATGGGCGACAGGAAACTGGCCAGACTTATGGACGAAATCTATAGTTATACCGCTACATAAGTCTGGAAACCTAAAGCTGTGACAAAATTACAGAACAATAAGCCTCATTAGCCACCCTAGCAAGGTCATGCTTAGATTAATCCTAGACCGATTGAAACCCAAAGCAGAGAACATTATTGCCGAAGAGCAAGCAGGGTTCAGACAGGGAAGAAGCACTACAGAACAGATTTTTAATTTAAGGCTGCTAAGCGAGAAATATCTAGAACAGCAGCAAACACTGTATCATGTGTTTGTGGATTTTAAGAAGGCGTTTGATAGGGAATGGCATAAAGCGCTTTGGGCAACCACGAGGATGTATAATATCAACGGAAACATTATAACGGTCCTTGAACACCTGTATAACAAGGCGTCTAGTGCAGTTCTTGTGAATGGAAGGCGAGGAGACTTTTTTCGCACATCAGTTGGTGTGAGACAGGGGTGTACACTCTCTCCAACTCTTTTCAATATATTCCTTGAAGGAATTATGGGTGAGGCACTTGGAAGTCACGTTGGTACTGTCAAGATAGGGGGCCGAACGATTACCAACCTTCGTTTTGCAGATGGTATCGACGGGTTGGCGGGTTCAGAAGCAGAACTCCAGGAATGGGTCAGAAGGCTCGATGAAACAGCTCTTGACTATGGTATGGAGATAAACGCTGGAAAGTCAAAATCAATGACCAACAACGCTACGGGCTTCAACAACAAGATAACAGCTAACGGTCAGGAACTCGAAGTGGTTGACCGTTTCAAATATCTTGGGTCGATTGTCAGTGATGAAGGATCAAAATGTGAGGTGTTGGCCAGAATAGCACAGACAATAGCGGCGCTTGCACGGCTTAACAAAATCTGGCAAGATAAACGGTTAGCACTAAGCACGAAAATCAGATTAATGCGTACACTGGTCCTGTCAATATTCCTCTATGCGTGTGAGACATGGACAGTTATAGTTGACCTTCAACGAAGGATACAGGCCTTGGAGATGAGATGTTTCTGAAAACTTTTAAACGTCACGTACAAAGATCGAGTTACAAATGAGGAAATACGAGATAGAATTACAACAGCAATATAACCTTTCAAAGATCTCTTGACAACTGTCAAAAGAAGGAAACTCACTCACTTGGTACGGTCACATATCGAGATCAAATGGTCTTGCAAACACAATCCTCCACGGGAAGGTGCATGGCAGACGACGAAGAGGCCGGCCCAAAAAGATATGGGAGGGCAACATAAAAGAATGGACCAGTCTCCGACCAGAACAGTCACGGGCAGCGGCATCTGACAGAGAGGGATGGCGTGGAGTTGTGAGGATGTCTTCATGTGTGCCCCAACGACCTCACCGGTTACGGGATGACCTGACCTGACCTTACATCAGGTGAATGTTTTTGGTTTTTAAGTGACCTTCTTCTATCACAAATGTCTAGGATTTCTTTGGTCACCTATGACTTCATTTTTATTCGGTGCCACCTCATGATCTCTGTTATTGTATCTTTGAGTGCTGAGTTAAGAGACTGTTTCTGTATCGGTATCCAGTCGCTCTCTGAGAGCCAACAGTGGAGCAAATCTCACCCCTACCCTCGATTGGAACACTTCAATGATTGTTTGGTATTTTAGTTTGTCCAGGTCAAACTTTAGTCTAGTAACCTCTTCCTTTGCGACTCTCTTAAATCGCAGACGCATAGTCATCATAACAAGATCGTGGTCGCTTCATATATCCGTTCCGGGAAAACTTCTCTGGACCAGTATATAATCAATGTGGCTGTGCACTTCATTGTTTGGGGTATACCATGTCCAGCGTCTAGACGGTTTATTATACCCGAACGTGTTTCCCACCAACAGCTTATTGCATCGTGCAAATTCTAGGAGTCTGAGGCCCCAGTCATTAGTTTCCTTGTTTCCGTATGGGCCGCATGTTCCTCTCCAATCGTGGACTACATATTCTCCAATTTCTGCGTTCCAATCCCCCTAGACTACCAATATGTTCTTTTTGGCCTTTCGTTCATCAGACCCGGAAGTTGATCATAGAATGCCTCTATTTCACAATATTTAACGTCTGCAGTTGGCGCGTGGCCGTAAAATGATAAATCGTCTAGATATTGGACGACAACCCTAATGTGAATCTAAATGTCTTTATGTACCAGTATCCCCACTCCATGTAAGTGTCCTCCCTGCCGCTGAAGTAGAACTTGTACCCCTCCTCCGTGGTAAACTCACCAAGGTTTTTTCATCGAGCCTCGCATATACAACAGGATGTCCCATCGGTAGTTCTTCATCTGGTGGGTTCAGTGTTCTACCATTCTATGTTCCCATTATGAGCTTGTCCTTCCTCAGCTTTATGGTTCCACCAGTAGCACACTTATCACCTCCACCCTGATGTGGGACGGCAGGCGTGGTCATTGTCCGGGCTGTCATCGAGCCGGTATAGTGGATTGTGTCTTCATGTGTGAATCTTTGGCGGTTGTCTCTTGGCGGAGCCCATCTCCTCTCCAAGTCGGTGGGTGCGGGCCAACAGCTGCATCTGACCTGGAGAAGCCTGTCTCGTTTGCCTACAGCCTCGCGGCCATAGTTTCCCAGTGTGCACAACTTGGAGGTCAGGTTAACTTGTGTGTTCACTTTATCGGCAAGCTACTCATTTCACTTTTCGCTCCTCAGAAGAAGAGCTAGCCGACACCGACATTGCTGTGTTGCGATGCCGAACGCAGACACACCATTGCACACCAATACCAATAACATTTACGCAATAGATAAAAATAGGCATCCAAACACTGGAAGAGGCCAAGAGCTTCTTTTATTTTTGAATAATAGTAAAGATAATAATGGAAGATGAGAAATGACACTCAAGAAGAAAATCGTCATTAAGTGTCGTCTCCTCATCGAAGGTTGACGGTAATAGATTTCCAGCTGTCTCTGTCCTGTATCAGGTCGGCACACTCAGTCAGACTGTGTCCAGACCACATCTTGATGATGTCCGTTCATCTGTACCTCTGCCGACATCTAGTTCTCTTCCCATCCACTCTGCCCTCCATCTTAATCTTCAGCAGACTGTCATGTCTCTTGACTAACTTACTAACTAATATATGTTATTTTTATGCTTTTTAATTCCTGTAAAAGCGTCTTCTCCACCTTGCATTGTTTCATGTCCTCGCTATTTGCTTTCCTAACTTTCAGGAGGAAAATAGGGAGGACCAAATTTGTTTCCACCAACCTGAGTCATATATTGACAGCTGAACAAGAGCACCACAAATTTAAAATAAGAATGAACGACTGGTATGTACATCTGTCTGTGCTGTATGGCATAAAACTTGGGCAATTAACAAACGATTGTAGAGAAGAGAATGTATGCCTTTGAAATATGGATATATAGAAGAATGGGGTGTTTCTCGTGGAAAGAACTACAGAAACATTAAGTCTTGGATGAGCTAGGAGTACAAAGAACATTTATGAACAAAATCAAAGTCCGCCAGTTAAGACATTTAAGTCCCATCAAAAGACATAACACCTTGCTAAAAACATTACCGAAATAAAAGGTGTAGGGTAAATTTGCCAGATGACACCTGAACTGAACTGATAGTCAAACAAGTAATTCGTCTAAGAGAATGAATGGCACCTAGCTATTACGCAACTTCAATTATTTCGGTGGATCAAAATATAGTTAGTTTCGCATTCAACACGATTCATATTATTAATGTACAATTTATGTACCAGAAAGGTCAATAAAATGCAACATTATATGTATACGCTGTTTTATTTGCGTTATTTTATGCTATTTTAAAATTTAGGTCAGTGCGAAATTATTTAAGTCATAGCTCACGTGGTTGTTGGGATTCATGGCTTGTTTTCATCAGCAACGTAAAATGGCGGCACGAGAAAATATGCAATTATAATAAATATGCAATAACATCAAGAAAAAGGTAACAGCTTGGCCTTAGTATGTTACTAATTTGCATACTCTATATGATTTACGTATTTATTTAAACATAGTCTACGCATACTTAGTTAACTATACTATTACTAAATTACTATTACTAAGAGTAAGCGCAAGAAAGACTTCAAAGTAATCAAAGAACAGACCAATACTCATTACTCTACTCGCAACTGAAATAGTTAGTTAAGTTAGTCATCATTATTTGCATATGATAACAATTAACGATCTCGACCAAACAGCGAGTATACTAAAAAGTATACATAAAAGCGCTGACAATTTGTCAGCAATTATCCGAATCAGGCGAATGGACGTGGTGAGCGTGTTGAAGTTGCATAATCGATTAACTTAAGTAAGTTTAGTAAGTGTGTGTAGTTGTGACTAACATTATTGCTAACAGAAATATAATATGTACCGGTCTTACTCGCGTATGATCTAACAGTAAAATAATACGATATACAGTAAAAGTAAAATAAGAACATAGTGTTTCAAACAAAAGGCCTTCAATGAAAATATCAAATGTAACAAAAAATTCATTCATTGGATTTTTATTTGCATTTGCCTTATTTCTCTAATCCCCAAGGCGGTGTGCGTTGCACCATATTTTTATTTTGTGCCTGTCGGCCCAGTGCATCCGACTTTGACATGCATTTATGTAAGGGTCTGCTTGCTCCTGCATTTTCTAAGGGTCTGCTTGCTCTTGCATTTTCTAAGGGTTTGCTTCCCCGGGATAATGGCCACTGCTGTGATTGTGGAGCGAACCCAGCACCTTCTGGCTGGGAGTTTTGTCACGTAACCACGCTGTCCGCTCTCTTATAGGAGTGAGTTAGTACATGCAATTTAATTCTTTCACTCCGAAATATTTTAGCATTCTGTGCCAGAATATTTGCGTTTTTAACATTGGAGTGTACATGCTTCAACCAAAATATTTTGTTCATTGTTTTTATGAAAATGTACATATTATATATAAAAATGAAGGGCAGAGGGTAGAGAACAATAAGTAACAATTAATTGGTTAGTGGTAACAACCATGCTATTAGTATACATACATTAAAAAAACCGTGCATGCTGTTTTAAAAGAAACAGACAATTAAAAGAAAATTGTGTACTTACCAAAGGCAAAGGCCATTTACTGTTTTGTTGTAGCCAATAAAACTTAGCTTATAAGGCTTGAATCATAAAGATAGTCCATTTTTGAAACATCACATCATTGAATATTTAGCAAAACAATTTTCCACAATTATTGAATTTACAGCAATTTTACAATGGCCACTAAAAACATATTTCCTTTACTATGTGATGATTATTTTTCAGCAACATTATAGAATAACTTATAATATATTATAAATACTATACTTAGATGTTTATCTTATTATTTTGTCTGAGCTGGTGTGTGCCATGTCTTGAAACAAAATGTGGTCAAGGTTTACCTTCACATCCATCACAAACATAGACAGTCCTCTTTATGTTGTGTGGGATAATGCAAACCATGCAGCGTCTATCATACTTTGTTTTAGCAATGACATATTGAAAGCCCGGCATCTGTCCTATTCTCCCCCGAGTACTTTATCTTGGAATAATGAGGGAGCTTGTATGTCTCAATTATCCCAGAAGCTAAGCCAGCGGAAGTGAATGCTCCCAGAAGGGTCATCCAAGATGACATGTCATGTGGGAGGAAATAGACTAAACACGTACAACTCACCTAGAGTATAGTAGCTTCAATTAGGGTCAACCACCTAAATCTAGGAGGCTGTGTGGCCATGGGGGAAAACGTCTGTTTAACAATCCCACTCAGTTCGAATCACGCTCGTGTCCAGTTTGGCAGACATGGTTTTTTTTCCCCTCCTCCATATACGGAAAGTAATGGCAAGCTATAGTACTGCACACTTGTCAAAAAACTTATAACAGCCAAAAAGGTTAGCGGTTGTAAGAAGTGGCGCTCTGCAAAAGAACATGCTACTTACTTTACCCAAATATATTTTTCTTAAAGTGGTAACAAAAACATTGACTACAATACAAAAACAAATGGCCTTGACAAAGGAAGGCCTTTGAAAACGAGAAGAATGATGAAATGGAATGAAATCCAAAAGGAAGTTTCATGGCTGACTGTCCGTCTGAATACCAAGAAGAAAACAAATATAGCAAACTTGGAATGTTCAAACAATATACCAGGTAGGCAAAACAGCACATATCGCTAATGAGGTGAGAAATTACAACTTGGCAATGCTAGTTCTGTACAAAACAAGAGGGACACAATCAAGAAAGATGAGATTGACAACTGGGGAAAGGATAATCTATTCTGGAAATGAGGAAACTGATGCACAACAGAGGCATTAGCACTGATGATTTTTAGAGAAGCACAGAGGTCACTCGTAAAGTTGGAGACTATCACCAATGGAATCATAAGCACAAGCTTTAGAACTTGGAACAAAAACAATAATATTAGCATGATTCAGTGCTATTGGCTACATCTGTGTCAGGCAAGTGTTCAGAAGTGGACTACAAGAGCTATATGAGGACGAGGAGATGGACATAAATATTATGTGGTTGATATGTAAGTAAATGATCATTTTCTATACCATTTTGCTCATTAATTTACACCTAGATATTTTTTTTGCTATAAATAATTACAGATCTTTTATATGTTTAAGATATGGCAATTATTTGTAATTAAAGGTGCAGAAAATATGTTTAACCAATCTCATAGTGGTGGTTCTATTCTTGCCTCACTGTGTACCACTTTGCAGGAAATGTAAGGTTTTTAAGTCACTCACCTTGAGAACAGACCAACATTTACCAGCTAATTTGCTGAAATCAATATCTAGAAAATCATGAACTACTCAGTGTTTTTTATTCATACTACTATTTCTTATTCCTAGTGATGAAAAACTGGAGGCGAGCCATCCTGAAAGTTGTTTCACCATGGCTAGAGTATCTCCAACGGAGAATATACCCCAGATTTCAGTGAACAATGTGACACGTCGCAGTGTCCATTATGATGATAAAGCAGTGGAAGATTTAGATCAGGGGGGATATGTGAACTTTGACCTAACAGTAAGTTTAAACATAGGTTTGTTGATGGTAGTAGTCATTAAGTCGGTTAAAGGTATTTGGCTATAAGTCTTATTGTGTTGATGAGGTGCTGAATGTTAGTGTTTACTCAAGGGAGGTAAGAGTTATATTGAGGTAAAGGTAGTCCCACATCAGATGCTGCCATCAAGGATAAAGTGGTAGATATGTTTTTAGCCATCTGTGAGGTGGATTGATCCCAGGACTCATTATTGGTGAAGTATCAATATATGATTTCAGATATGTAGATGACACAGTTCTGTTGACAATAAGAAAACAAGAACTACAGGAATTGGGGAATCAAGTGAAAAACAAAAGTCAGGTTTATAGATTGGACATAAAGTAGACTGAACCAGTTGTATACAGACTCTGCACAGTCTTCCAAACCATTATAAAGACGTTAAGACATCTACTCTTCAGATAAAAATAGACAATCAAACACTGGAACAGGTCACGATATTCTCCTGTCTTGGAATAATAATAATGATATTAATAATGGAAGATGCAAAATAGCACCGAGGAAGAGAATAGAGATGACCAAATGTGTTTTCACCAGCATGGGTCGTCTATTGACAACCAAACAAATAGCTCACAAATTAAAAATGAGAGTGATCAGATGTTATGTATACTCATCTGTAGTGTATGATAAAGAAATGTGGACAATGAACAAATGACTGGTGAAGAGGGGACAGTATGTGCCAGTGGTTAAGTGACACGGCTCACGACCTGAAGGAGCTGTGGTCGATCCCCATCACAGCACCGGCCGTTACTCCAGGGAAGCAAACCCCTAGAAAATGCAGGAGGAAGCAGACCCTTACATAAAATGCATGCTGAAGTCGGATGCACTGGGCCAACAAGCGCAAAATAAATACCGTAGTGCAACGCCTTGAGGAATAGAGAAATAAGGTGCATGCTAAACAAAACACCAAAAAACTGGAGAAGAGAATTGATGCCTTTGAAATGTAGATATATAGAAGAATGGGGGAGATTTTGGATAATTTATGAGTGTAAGAAGAATTGATGTCCAGCAGTTCCAATATTTTTGTCACATAAAAACCTGGCAAAAAACAGTACTGGAAAAAAAGGTAAAGGACAAGCGTACCGTAGGTAAGCAGCGCTATAAATGGGAGACTGAGGTCCATAGAGGTCAACCTTTAATGTGTAGATGTCACTTGAACAGAATAGGTTAAATGACCATTTACTTTTCTTGTTGCTTCGTCTTCCCTATCTAAGTGCCCATTTAAAGCTGTGTGGTTTGGATCATGTTGTTACTAGCGAGGAAACCTTGCACGTTTGCTGCTGCCAGAAGTATTGTAAGATTTGAAAGATTTCCTTTGTGTTTAGTCTGGGGGTGGGGGTTAAGTTTGCTATAGGTCTCATCTAAATAATGAGAAATGCCTGCAACCAAACCAACCAGACATTCACATGGTACCCCCTGTTTCCACTAACACTGATCTGGCAAATAGTGAGCAAAAGGCCCTAATAGACCAGTTCTCCCAAGTTAA
Organism: Ariolimax columbianus; assembly: GCA_036924085.1. Taxonomy (NCBI): domain Eukaryota; kingdom Metazoa; phylum Mollusca; class Gastropoda; order Stylommatophora; family Arionidae; genus Ariolimax; species Ariolimax columbianus. The sequence goes on along the minus strand of JAVGWX010000002.1, from coordinate 157,313,815 downwards.
TGGGGGTAGAATCTTAGACTATGGGTGAGGCAGACCCTACAGAAACGTCTGGCAGAGCAGATCCTCTTTAATTATGCTGGGCCCACCGGTGGATAGGCATGTCCTGATTCCCTTTGGCAGCTTGTCCAGGGAGCATCCCTGGCACCCTGAGCAAGACCACAGTCTACCCTAGCAAGACAAGGTGCTAAAGATGCAGGCAACCAGCCAAGAGATACACCCCAGCAATCATGGTGCCACTCAAATACACAATATGCGCAAAACATAATGCCACTTGGCCTGTAATGGACAACCAGACAGGTACAGTGCCAGATCCCTTGTCATGAAAAGACCTAGTCTTTAATACTGGAGGTCATTCTCGGTTGCACCGTGGCGCAAGAAAGCACGCCAATAGATCTACTGGCCAAGTAAAACCAAAAACAAAGCATAGACCACTTAAAATAATGCACTGAAATGCTCGGGGGAGGGCGGGGGGGGGGGGGGGGGGGAGAAGAGAGGCTTACAGGACAACATTAGAGCTTGAAAACATCTTGAATGAAGAGCAAGAGAATGTATTTTGCTTGTGACAAACACATCTCAACAAAGATATAGCCTTCACAATTAGAGGATACCAGTGCTATAGGTCTGCTCGAAAAGACAGACAGAAGGGTGAAATACTGACACTCGTAAGAAATAACATCAATGCATATCAGCAGGAAATATATATAGAGGGAGCAGAGTACCAGATGCTACATCTCACGACAGAAAATACAGAATTCCACCTGCTAAATTATTACTGTCAGATCGTCCACTAGATACAATCCCAACAGAAGACTGATTATGTGTAGAGACTGTAATAGTCACTCGCAGAGCTGGGACTATGGTAAAATGGTTAGGAGGGGTGAGGATCTAGAAAACTTTCAGGATGACAATGGGCTTATCTTGATTAACCAGCCAGATGACCCACCGATCTTCTACTCAAGATCATGGCACACCACTTCTACATCAGATTTGACATTCCATTTACCATGTATGTAGTGGAATACTACATGCGTTGTTGGAAAAGAACTTTGAGTTAGCAACCATAGCCAGTTCTGTCTAATAGTTGAAAATGTATACATCAAGCAGAGCAGCACACTGTCTCGGTTGAATGTTAAGAAGGCAGACTAGTCAATGTACCAGCTTAGAACTAGACTACAGATGAAGACTTAAATAAGGTAGTCGATGAGTTCAACAGATGCTGACTACAGACTGTGCATAAAACAGTACCTAGATTGGCTCACAAGCAATATAGACTATATTGGAATACTGAATTAGAGCGATTGCGTAACGAGGTGGAAACAACTAGAAAATAAGCAGAGATTAGCCCATGCCAAGAACACCACCAAAACTATCAACAAGCTCAAGTGAAACTTCAAAGAGAAAAGTTGCAGGCTAGAAAGGAGTCTCTGAACTTTGAAAATGATGCCAAGAAACTGTGGAAATGGATGAAAGAACTTAATGATGAGGCGACAGAAAAACAAAGATTTAATTAAACAAAGATGGAAGCATCTTCACAGACAAACTAGTGGCTGATCACTTGACATTTCTTTTGCAAAAGACATCAGCATTGAAGTTAACCCAGAGAAACAATGGAATGTTTGTAAGAAACCATAAAATACAAGATGAGATGGTACCATACCAAAAGTTATGGAGACACAAATCACATACAGAGAACTGGGGCTAGCTAATCCAAACTGAATATAAGAAAGTTGTCAGAAATTATTAAGAATTTGAGAACAGCAGCAAAAACAAAGCTGCTGTAGCTCTTCAATATCTGTTGGAGCATGTGTAAAGTCCTACACACCTGTAGAGAAGCAATCAAAATACCACTCCAAAAATCAGAAAAAAATCTGCATGGCATTTACCTATAGACCAATCAGCCTCACAAGCTACATCAACTTAAGGCTGCAGTGGTACTTTTAGAGTCAAAACCTTGTCCACAGCAGGCAGGTTTTCAGAAATGTTACTCCGCTGAAGAACAGGCAACATGTCTCTCTCTCTCGAGATAAAGGATGCATTCCAAGACAAGAAATTGGTACTAGCAGCATGGGTAGACTTTAAAAAAAGCTTTAGATACAAGTTTGGAAAGAAGGACTTATAAAGAAACTTAGAAACCATGGAATGGTGGGTAGGATGTACAGATGGATAAAAGCAATTTGCATAACAGAAAAGCCAGAGTACAACTAGAAGGCAGTGTGCTAACACGGTAGATAAAGTCCTCGGTGTAATTGCAGTGGACATTAATTCCAGCCGCAGGCGGTTCACTGCCATGACTGATTCTTAACTAACTTAATGTCTTTATACTGGTTTAGAAAACCCTGCAGAGTCTGTATACAACCAGTATCATTTACATCACCTTGCTCTAAAAGCTATGCGCATCCAATTTATTCTTAAATGCATTAACTGTCCCTGCCTACACTACCTCCCCTGGCAATGCATTCCAAGCATTCACCACTCTCTGACTAAAAAAATATTTTCTAATATCTAATCTGGACCTCTCTTTAGTCAACTGGTAGATATGCCGTCTTGTTATTGTGGGTGGCTGTATTTTAAAAAACTTGTTATAGTCTAATTTATCCATTCCTCTGATCATCTTATAAACCTGTATTAAGTCACCATGAATTCTTCTCTCTTCTAGACACTGTAGGCCGGTTTTTCTGAGTCTTTCCTCATAACTGTAACTCTGGAATCCCACTATCAGCTTTGTTGCTCTTTTTTGTTTTCTTTCCAGCATGCTTATATCCCATTAAGGAATAAGGACTCCACACCTGTACAAAATACTCCAATCTAGGTCTAATTAATGCTTTATACAGTTTGACTATCACTTCAATGCGCCTATGTTTAATATTTCTTTTTATCATACCTAACATTGCATTTGCCTTTTTCACTGCTATCTAAACTTGCTCACTCATCTTACCTGTATGATCTATTATAACCCCTAGGTCCCTTTCCTTATCTATCTTTCTAATATTGTTCACGCCCATTCTGTAATTATGTTCCATATTGGATCTACCCATGTGGATGACTGTACATTTATCTACATTAAACTCCATTTGCCAGCCTACAGACCATTCTCGAATTTTATCTAAATCCGACCTCAATATATCCACTTCTGCTTTAGATAAGACACTACTGCATAGTTTTGTGTCATCAGCAAATTTTGCAATCATGGATCCAATATCAATGTCCAAATCATTTATATATATCAAGAACAAAATTGGTCCCAAAACCGAGCCCTGTGGCACACCACTTTTCACTTCACACCACTCAGAGTACTCCTTATTTATGCCCACCCTCTGCCGTCTTCCCGTTAACCAATTTTCAATCCATTTGGCCACTTCCCCACCTATTCCATGTGATTTTAACTTTCGAAATAATTTGTTATGAGGTACTCTATCAAAGGCCTTTGCAAAATCTAGATAAATAACGTCCACTGGCTCCCCTTTATCTATGATTTTAGTAACCTCCTCCATGAATTCTAATAGATTTGTTAAGCATGATCTCCCTCTAGTAAACCAATGCTAACTATTTCTAATTAGATTAAATTTGTCTAAATGCATTATAATGTTATCTTTGATTATTGACTCTAACAATTTACAGACTATGCTCGTTAAACTCACGGGCCTATAATTCGCTGGATCTGATTTTTTGCCCTTTTTGAGTAAGGGAATCATTCCTGCATCTTTCCAATTTCGTGGAACAATCCCTTTTGCAAGAGATTGAGAACATAATATAGCCAATGGTTTTGCTAGTTGGTCTCTAATTTCAAACAGCAATTTTGGATGAATACTATCTTGACCTGGATATTTATCCACTTTCAACCCCTCCAATTATTTAAAAACCATTTCCTCTGTAATACAGATTGATCTTAATCCCGCTGTATCCATGTCTCTTTTTTTTTTTTTTTTTTTTTTTTTTTTGCGTTCGTCTAATTTCTCTGATCCCCAAGGCGGTGTGCGTTGCACTGTGGTTTTTATTTTTCACCTGTCGACCCAGTGCATCCGACTTCAGCATGCATTTTATGTTAGGGCCTGCTTCCTCCTGCATTTTCTAAGGGTTTGCTTCCCTGGGGTAACGGCCGGTGCTGTGATGTGGATCGAACCCAACACCTTCTGGTTGTGAGCCATGTCACTTAACCACTAGCTAACGTCGTCCCCTCATCCATGTCTCTTTGAAAAATATCTGTTGGATCTTGGAGCACTTCTCTTTTGTGAAGACTGTGTCAAAGTACTGATTGAGCAGATTAGCTGCCTCCCTATTCTCACTTATTATTTCCCTGTACTGTCTATGAGAGGGCTTACTTTGTCTTTCGTTCTTTGTTTATTGCTAACATAAGAGTAGCTTTTACTATCAGTCTTGATCCTCTGAGCAAGTTTTTTTTTCAAAGTCTATTTTTGCTGTTTTATTCGCATTCTGAGCTATGTTCTGCTTGTCCAAATATTTTAAATATGTTTCTTTTGATTTACCTGCCTCTATATATTTTTTTCCATGCTTTATTTTTAGCTCTTCTACATTTCACTACAAATCTAGTTCTCTTCTTTTAACATTTCTAGAACTGTTTTAAAACTCTCGCACTCCTGTTCAACATCTGTTCCTCCGACAATATCCTTCCAGAAAGTGTGGAATCTCAACTATGCAGCTAACTATTCTAATTGCTCCAGGGAAACATGTCAAGGCCTGAGAGTCTGAACTTGGTACGAGAGCATCGTCTGCGTAATCGAGGTCGGTCAAATGCAAGTGTCTGACAGAGGCTTCTGGGTTGTGCATTTCCGTATATGCAATGATCCAATCAATAGCTTGGCAGAACATCGATGGTGCAAGAAGACATCCCTGGTGGACACAAGATGATGTTGAGAATGTGTCAGTTAGATCCTGGCCAAGGCAACCTCTTGTGCTAACAAATAAGACATGATGTAAAATGAGTGGTTTGTTATAGAGCTAAGATTCCTGGTCACATGGACAAATTTACCTATATGTGCAATCGGGTTCTCTACTATCTTACTTTACACACAATAATGACATAAGAACATTAACATAGGAAAACACTAAAACTTATGAGAATAGTAAAATAGGATAATTGATTTATTATAAGTCTGTGGTTTACAACATGGTTACAAATTAAACTAAACTAAATATAACTAAATCTTTCTATCTCAGGGGATGTTAGCATGCATGAACTTGAATGGAATCCCTGGAACTATAAACCAGTCTTGTAGTCTAACTTAATGTTTACGACAATCTATACGAATCTTGTTCTATACTGATAAACTGTCTACGTTATTGTCACCTGTGCCCTTCGGCAGTTGGCGATGAAGTTGATCTCTGGCGGTCGTCGGCTCTGCGATGTGTGAAAATAAGCTCCTTACCAAGCTTATTGGTGTGTTCCCTGAGTAGTCCTATGATACACCTCACTTTTGATCTGGGGGCTATGGCTGACCCCTATGATTCAGATAAGGTTTTCCGATGTAACCTGACATAAGCAGTCAACGATCCAATCTGCAAGTCTGCTCTTTTAGATGTCCCCCTTAAACCTTTTTCATATATTCAGACATGAGCCATTTTTCTCTGTCTCTCTCAGCAGATTATCAAGAGCACTATGTCTGTGAACTACAGATGCTGTCCCAAACTGAATGACTAGCACGATCAGTTTTATTCTCGACTCCGGCAGATCATCAATAGCTGATGTCCATGGTATTGTCACTGCCACTGAGTTTATCACTGCAGTTTATTGTCTATCTCAGCAGGCCAAAGCACTGAACCTAAGAGATCTACAACTGCCTTTTCCTTCCCACTCACTTTAGGATTTACATCCCAGGTGTTTGCATCACCATCTTCATGCACTCATTGATCGATATTAATGTGTCACTTGAAGTGAACAGATTTCTTAATCATGTTGCTGGGTTAGTCTAACATCCCTTCCACTCAGTAATAACCTATGGAGCTCACAGTGGTTAACCTCCCTCTAGCTTTGCCTTTTCTTTCTCTCCCAACTTTATTGTCTCTTTAGCGCCGTCTAAACAAAGATGGCAGTGGTCATGAGGGTCTTTGCTCCTTCTCCATAGACTGGTCAGCAGTCAATCTTATCCAGCTACTCCCTCTTGGAATCCTATTGATTGCCCTGTCTACTTGTCACCCTGTCATTCTAATGTGACGGCATGATGTCAGATAATATGTTGCCTAACCCCTCTACCCTTACTCTGGGCATAGGATAATACAACCAAATAGACTGGTCTAGAACCTCTACCATTTTTATCTCAGAATTCTTCTAGACATGCTGATCTTGCTAAACCTGAGACGACAAGAGTGTGAACTCTAACTGAACTGTTCCCATCTGAGTGAAATATTCTATTCCTGTGCCAAATAATTTTAGTTCCTGAGAATGAGCTGCTGGCTCTAACCCCTCTGCTTCCTGACACATAACCCTGTTACATACTGCTTCCTGACATATAATCCTTTACAGTTTAAGTGGTGTTTTGTTGTGATTTGTTAGGTGTTTTTAGAGATTGTGTCGTCTATGGGTTGTCAGCTTCATGTCATGTATGTGTTGTCAGCTTCCTTTACTGATCCTAACATACCAGGTTCAAATCACGTTTTGCTCAGTTTAACAGACCTGTGCATGTTGTTCTTTCATTGTATGACTGCTTTTTCCAGTTAACCTAGCTATAAATGGATACCTAAAAAAGTCAAGAGGGAAATTTCTGAGCCACTGTGAGAGCTACTGAGTTCATGCTATTGTTACACTTTCAGCATTGGAAGGGACTGAGCACATATGGGTTTGCCCAGGTGCATCGAAGTCAGTTCTTTGAGAAATTTTGGTTAATAATTAGTTTTTGCCCATACTTTTGTTCACCGTAACATGGGTGTCATTTTGTTTTCATTCTGATGCAGTCACTGAGCATTACCTATATATGTTTTTATTGACTTTTGACCTCAGCATGTGAAAGAAAGTTTTATAGAAATCAACACTACAAAATTACATAAATATTGAGAAACAGGCTTCCTGAAACAGGCATACTCCAGTAGTGTTCCTCTAATCCAATTAGAGATTAACAAAAATAGAAGGAAGATTGTAGTACATTTGTCAAGATAATTAAGATTGTGTGACCATCATTAGAAGCATAGAAATGTGAAAACAAAATAAATAAGAAATTATTTGAAACACAACAAACTGAATAGAAAATGCAGAGTAAATGGAAAAAGTATTGTGCAGATATCTTTTAAACCTCTACTTAACACAATATTTAGTTTCAACTTTTAAACATCTTTCAATTTCCATGCATTGGGAATTAAAAATAGGACATTTAAATCCTACAAGTTTCAAGTGTTCCCAAGCCTCAAGGGAGGTAAGATCAGTACCTAGTTATATTGGAGACGGATGAGAAACTCTGAGGTCCCAGTGTATATGCACATAAAAGAACCGTTCATAGCTGAAAATTTTTAGTTTCTGCCCAGGCAAAAATTCTAAAGGTCATTTTTGCAATTTCTACTCAATAGTGACCTGCAAGAAGTCAAAAGGCAGCAGACCTTTCATCATGCAATGAGACAACAGATCAATCACCTGACGGTCAGAATACTTGATTGCAAACAAGGACCCTCATACCCCTAAGACAGAATAAGGCTGAAATAAGTTTTAACATTTGCAAATACTCTGCTACCAGTGTCAGACATGGACTCTCACCAAGACACAAGAATGAAAAATCATGGTATGTGAAATGAGGTGTTTGAAAAAGGCTGTCGGGGTCACATGGCTGGACAGAGTATGAAAGGAAGTAATCAGAGAAATGGTGGGTGCAACACTGTGCATGGAATACATAGAAAGGCAGAAAATAAAATGGTTCGGATACCTGACAATAATGCAACCAAAGTTACCAGCTGCCCAAATCTACAATACCAGACATCAGGGTTACAGAGCAAGGAGCAGACCACAAAAAAGATGGATGGATGGTGTCAGTGAGACACTGAAGAAAAATGGAATGACAACAACATCAGCGACAAAGATGGCACATGACAGAAAACTACACCTCCCCACAACGTCTAACGACGCAAGTGGATAAAAGATGATGATGATTGACAAATACACTGAGTGTTCTAAAATCATAAGTAAAACAGAATAATGTGAATCAGTTATTGATCAGGCAAATTTGAATACATGAGGCATGCTCAGTCAAACATCAGCGAGTTGTAAAATATTATGTTTAAAATCTCATGTATTGTGCAGAAATTTTGACACTAAATTATATCCTGCTGAAAAGCTGGAATTTGGGAAAAGAGAGGATAGACAGTAGAATCTCGTGGACACAATTGTTGGATCTTGTAAATTATTAAAGTAGAAGAAATGAAATTAGGGTTCTTGCTGGGAATGGTGGATGTATGATAAGTTATGGCTGTGTTAATAGCTGTGATTGTGTTGGTATATGTGATTGTCGTAGCAGTTGTGATTGTTTTATCAACTGTGATTGTGCTGGTATCCGTGATTGTGCTGGTATCTATGATTGTGTAATCATCTGTGATTGTGCTGGTATCCATAATTGTGTTAGTAGTTATGATCCTCTTTGCAGTCTGGATTCTCTCTCAGCAGCCATGTTTTTCTCAAATGTATTGACTGTATCAGCCAACATAAATCTTTCAGTGATCTGAAATCTGCCAGTGCCAGTGTTATATTATCCAATTGCTGTCTGTATTTAGAAGTAAACAAACAAAGCATAATTGATCCAGACATTATCCCACACAAGCGGCCAGAGTTTAATGTAATGACTTTGAACTTTTTGTAAGCCAAGGCAAATAAATTGATTGAAATGGAATTGTCATTATTTCCATGTGAATAGATTCAGATCAATGTGATGGTTTAGCAGTTTTCAAAAGTTGGCAAATTCAATTTATTGATTGGTTTCCCTGCACTTTTTCCAGTGCATCTCCCCCACTTTATTCAGTGAGCACTGCATTCGTATTCTGTGTGTTGATGCAAATTATTCTTTGATTTCTGATGGAATCTACGATCTTCTAATGTTTTTAGTTATCAGTCCGAGCAAGGGATTTTTGAGGTAGACAGTTGTCACCGTCGGAGATTTGGTTGATAACATATTTTTCAGGAATTGAATTTTTCCAGTTAATTGGTTTCTCATCAAAGAAAGAAATCTAAACAAATATTAAATGCTTTTTTGCAATGTGTTAATACTCAATGTCTTTTTGGTGAACTGCGTGTATTTTATTCTAGGAGCTTTTTTTTAAACTGTTATTTAAAAGTGTTTTTATTCCACAAATTAATTAATTATTTTACTGATTAAGATTGAATTACTGTGTTTTATCTTTATAAAACATAAGTATTAGAGCTTTTTAAAGTTTCTTTTGAATTTGCACTTTTTCCCTATTTGACATTATGTGTTGTATGATATTTGTGTGCAATATTGAGTCTTTATATATAAAATGAATTGATTTTTAAAGCAATAGGTATAGCAATATATTTCAAAGATATTTCTTGGAATGGAAAGAATTCACGTTGTACACTTTTGTGACTTTTCTTTGTTTCAATAATTTGATCACGTGGAAATCATGGCTTAAATTAATTATTAGCTTGATTATGAAGTACTTTTTCAAATGAAAGATTTAGTGCAGCCTGGGATATTCTAAAATGATGAAGTTTTCTTATTGCGACACTACCACTTAACATAGACCATGAACTTTGTAAACCTGATTCAGATATTTAATTTCCAGGTATGGATGTCAAATGTTCATGTGACCTTTGTGTTAACTTTAGTAAATTAAATGTAATTTAATTAATTATTCTTCATGTAGCATGTGCTTTGCAGAATATTGCTCTGATCACTGTAAGACTAGCTAGCTCTCCTGTCTCCGTCACAGAACATCTTTCATGTCTTGTGTCTGTCTTCTCTTTGGTCTGTCACTGTCTCATTTTCCAGGTACCATACCTTCAAGTACAGATTTTCCAGATTATTGTGGCATCTGATACCAAGCTCTTTCAGGACGTCTGTGCTTTTCTTTTTTGCTGTCCATGGTATTCAAAGAACTTTTCTGTAACATTTTAGCTTGAAAGATTTGATTTGATTCTTTAATGATTGTGTGATGGTCCATTATTCTGCATCTGCACATTGCCACAGGGAAGGTGCATGTCCTCACAGTTTTTAAACTGCCATGGAAAGTGACTTTGAGTTTATTGTCTATCTCTAATAAGACTAGACACTCGATCTCACATCCCTGTCCAGGCGTCGTTTTAAACTTGTAGGTTTTGAAAGTGCGCTGTTTCATGCTTTTGTTCATTTCTTGAGAGGTGAGCCCCTTACTTCTCTACTATATCAGCCTCTTAAAAAATTACATTTTCCTAATTTGCGCCGGTAAGAAACAAAACAAAACCCAAATTAAGGTGATAAGACCTTTGTTGAGGTTCAGTACCACAGCAGCCTCTATTTTATATTTATGGTGATATGTAATGCTTCATATTTAAATAAGATACTGGAATTTAAAATAAAGACAACACAACATGTAGGTAGGTATACTATATCTTATTAAAATTTATATGTATTTATTTGTCTATTGGTCATTCATCACAGATCAGTGGTTGACATTCTGTGGATACAGAACTTAATTATTTATTGTTACAGATGTATATAGAATGTTTTTTCTAAACATTTTTAATATAATTGTGTGATTTATTGAAATATAATAATAAAAATAAATGATCTTGTTTTATGTCTGTGATCTATCGTTGATTTATTTTTTTTATATGTCTTGTTTTCAGAGCCGGGAGTTGGCTTTCATGCGTAAAAAAATCAGATGCAGAGAATGTGTATGTTTTATAGAGGAGACTAATCAAGATTCAACAGTGTAAGTTGTGTTTCTTTGTATTTCTTTCCATCTTTTTCCAGTCTACAGAACTCATTCTTAAACTTCACTTTGTCACTCCTCTTCTACCCCTGTGGGGGTGTAGAGGTATTTGTTATACTTTGCAATCATGTGGGCAGACAAGCAGGTGATTGGTCTGTTGTGTCTTTGCATGATAGAGGTCGCTTTCTTTTGGGCCGCCATTGGGTTGGAATTTTATTAACATTGGAATTTTTGCATAGAGAGTGGCTGTCAGCCTGCGTTTTTGTATCTTCAATTGTGGAGAGTTGTTTTGCATACATAATAGGTACACAGGACTTCTTGGTTATTCGTCTGTCTACAATAAGGCTAGACACTATTCTCACGTCCTTTGAGACCGAGGAAGGCTTGAAACTTGCAGGATTCAAACCATCTTGAGGTTCTCGCTTTTGTTCATTTATTTCTTGAGAGACAAAGGCCATGCCTCTCAGCTATGTTGTTATTTAAAGCTACTCATGCTGAGTTGAGTTAAGTTTTGATATATTTTGGTAGCAGATTACATTGGCTTTTATTACATTCCAAGGAATACTTAACAAGGTGGACCACAGTTCTCTTGGATGTAGTGTAATTGATGCTTCTCAGTAAGCTCACTCTGCAAATGACTTCTCAGCTATAGCGACCCCCATCGCATTCTTTAACTAGCTAATATGTACACTTGATGTACATTTGATGTACACTTGATGTACACTTCAATGATAAAATTTCATAGTAGATTGAGAAAACAGCTAACAAAAGCAAGAAACTACATATGAGTGTTACTGATGTCTTCTTTTGAATTCCAATAAAACAAGTTGTTCGCTATTTTATTTCTACACAGCTTATTTCTAGAACTTTCTTTTAAACCCAGAAGGCTGCTCATGCAGTGTAACCCCTCTAGGTTTTTATTTCTACCTCAGTACGTACGCATCTAAGTTTTATCAGAGTTTATACCTTTTCTCCTAATTGGAATCTTAACCTCTCGGTCACCCCCTGCTGGGCTCAGATATGACTGAATCGTGCATACATTTGGCATGAGCACCAGAAACTATAATGACTGAATCGTGCATACATTTGGCATGAGCACCAGAAACTATAATGACTGAATCGTGCATACATTTGGCATGAGCACCAGAAACTATAATGACTGAATCGTGCATACATTTGGCATGAGCACCAGAAACTATAATGACTGAATCGTGCATACATTTGGCATGAGCACCAGAAACTATAATGACTGAATCGTGCATACATTTGGCATGAGCACCAGAAACTATAATGACTGAATCGTGCATACATTTGGCATGAGCACCAGAAACTATAATGACTGAATCGTGCATACATTTGGCATGAGCACCAGAAACTATAATGACTGAATCGTGCATACATTTGGCATGAGCACCAGAAACTATAATGACTGAATCGTGCATACATTTGGCATGAGCACCAGAAACTATAATGACTGAATCGTGCATACATTTGGCATGAGCACCAGAAACTATAATGACTGAATCGTGCATACATTTGGCATGAGCACCAGAAACTATAATAACTGAATCGTGCATACATTTGGCATGAGCACCAGAAACTATCAGTATCCATATTCTTTGCTATCTACTGAATGAGAATGAACACCTAGGAGTGAAAGTGTCTGACTAGCACAATGGTATAGCACTTACTTCTCATGGCAATAGTAATAGATTCAATCCCTGTTATTGAAATGTTCGAGGTGACCAACATATTTGTACCTGGTATACTGTTATGGAATGAAAGGCAGCAAGGGCAAGAACTGACTTCCCTACCTCATAAAAGAACTGAGGTTTAGTACAATGATATCTCTAACATTTCATCTCTGACAGCAGTGTCTGTTACCTGGCTACTTTTTCTTGACAAATGATATGCTCCCCCTGGGGTCAGGAAAGAGCCCAACTCATTATGGTTTATGTGCGTGGTGTGAAAGAAAGCCATAGACCCCCTCAGCATTACTCACATAATGAGGATATGCATCTTCTCTGTGGCAATGTACTGATGCATAAAAAATGGACCATCACACAAGCGCTAAAGAATAAAAATGAATCTCAAGAATTAATCACTTGCATAGAGGTTGAAGATGCAGCAGTGAATCAGCTGACAGCAGCTTGCGACTGATAGCTGGCTGCATGCATCAGGTTACTGACCAAGACCCTGTTCTGCCTCCAAGTGATGGCCATGAAAACAAGCTGCAGTCATGCGGCCTGGCTCAGAGATTAGGGATCAAAGGGGGAAGGCACACCTGGTCTCAAAAATATCATGGGTCATACTGAAATTGAAAGTGTCAGGCCAAAAGGCACATATATCACAGCCTCGCTGTAAACTACGACACAACATTACGAACGTCCTTTTTAGGATTAACGCTGAAGAAAAAAATAAGAAACTCCCAGGGAAGCTGATTAACACAACAACAACTTTACATATTGGTCTTCTCATGTGCAGTTTTTTATTTTTTTCTGATAAACATAGCTCCCTAATCAAATGTTAAATTTGGTTTTTTCGCAGATCTGACGATGACAGACTCTGCGGTTGTGGTTATTCTAAGAATATGCATCTCAAAGATGCCGGAGAACTTTCATTGCCAGGTGTTACCTGGGAATACACAGATCACACCAAAACATTTCCAACTAATGCATTTGGTGAGATTGAGTTTGTAGGCTTTGGAGACAAAGTTGCTAAGGTAAGTTGAGATGAGTTATTGTCATATGTTTTGCTTAACTTGTATGCCATCTGGCTTACATTGTTGTTGTTGTTTGCAAATGCCCACAATGAGTAGGTTTACCCTTTTGTGCACCCTGAAAAGGACATTTAGTGGCAGGTTGCAGTAGCTTTCCTCACATCATGAGCGTGCTGATAAAGGTGCACGTGGTCCTTCAGGCTTTTGTGCTGTGGTTGGCTTCAATTGCGTGTCACTCAATACTATGCGGATCACGTCGATCCTTCACCTTATTAGCCAGGCTGCCATGAAAACAGCCCATTTCCAGGGAGTACTGCTGGGAAGTCAAGGTGAGAGTCTTGGGCAGTATATTTTGCCTGACCAGACGTAAGTCTTCCTCCTCATCTGGCTTACAAAGAACATAAGTTTGGCTTGACTTGTATGCTATTTGGCCCCCTGTAGCACATCAGTTTGGCTTGACTTGTATGTCATCTGGCCCCCTGTAGAACATCAGTTTGGCTTGACTTACCATACTTAGCATATTCCAGCTGACTCACTGTTAAACATAGAGCTACTTTTGATGCTGTTCACCTATTTCTATTTTAAACTATCTTCTTCATGCATCATGTCTTGTTTTTTGTTGTGATTTGTTAGTTGTATCTATCTGTTCTTTGTCTCGGACATAGGTTTCATTTTGTTTTTGTAATGGTGTGGTCACTAATCCATTAAATATATATGTTTTTATTGGCCTTTGGTAAAGGCGTAGCATCAACTTACTTTTATGTTGTCTATGAGATCTGTTGCCATGGACTCCTTTTCCACCAGGTGTTTTGATATCTCCTCTAACCTTTTTCCCTGTGGGTTCTAATCCAATATTTGTCTGGTTATATTGTTTTTTAAGGTGTGTCCTAACAATCTTCACTTTCTCGCTACAACCTCCAGCTGTGTTCAGTGTTTATATTTCGATAAAAAATAATGGAGTTAACACATCCCTAAAGCATCCAATCTCCTTCATTGTGCTGCAGTTTGATGAAGTCTACATCTTTTATACACAAATTTACCAGGAAAATTGTTGTTGTTGCTACTCTTGTTCATTTAACTCTTGATGACATTTCTTTGGTAGCAGGATACAGTGGCTTTTCTTACTTAACTTAACATTTTTATACTGGTTTAGAAGACTCTGCAGAGTCTGTAAACAACCAGTTTCTTTTACATTTCCTTTCTCTAAAGCTATGTGCATCCAATCTATTCTTAAATGCATTAATTGTCCCTGCCTCCACTACTTCCTGCGGCAATGTATTCCAAGCATTCAACACTCTCTGACAAAAATCATATTTGCTAATATCTAATCTGGACCTTTCTTTATTTAATTTGTAGCTATACTGTCTTGTTCTTGTAGGTGGTTGTATTTTGAAAAACTTGTTATAGTCTAAGTCTAATTTACATCTTGGCGCATACTTGAAATGGTTGACATGTGTCCTCCTGGCTGTAGTATAGGGACTATAGTGTGAACTTCCACCTCATTAGTCCAACTGCATTAATCTTTGCTCCCAAGTGTTGATAAAGATTGGGCATTACAAAAGACTAAAATGACATTCCAAATAAACAACTATGTTGTATTTACCACTCTTGTCAATTACGTTGGTTTTTAAATCTCCCCTCACTTTTTGTTTTTCCAAATGCTGTCATAGCTGGGAGTGGAATTGAGAATGAGCTCTAAATTCTAACTAAATGCTCCCAAGACATACACAACACATATTCTCTAACAGCATAAGCCTAGCCTCTAGCCTTTTTGTGGCTGGACTGTTCCTACTAGCAGAAGAAAGGATGAGGTTCAAATCTCTGGCACCCTGAAACTAAAATGCTAAAGGCGCATGAAACCTGAAAATCCTTATGTGGTAATTCATCTAGGGAAAGTTAGCCAGAATAAAGAGACTTTTCTGAAAATTTAAGAAGGAATATAGGCCACTTGCCCAAGTAATCACAGCAGGACATGCATACTAGATTTTTAAAATATCTACCCCAGTACATACACATCTAAGTTTTATCAGAGTTTAAGCCTTTGTTCTCCTAACTTGAATTTTAACCTCTCTTCCACCAGCTGCTTGGCTCAGATATGACTGAATCAATACTAACTCAACCTTTCTTCTACCAGCTGCTTGGCTCAGATATGACTGAATCAATACTAACTCAACCTTTCTTCTACCAGCTGCTTGGCTCAGATATGACTGAATCAATACTAACTCAACCTTTCTTCTACCAGCTGCTTGGCTCAGATATGACTGAATCAATACTAACTCAACCTTTCTTCTACCAGCTGCTTGGCTCAGATATGACTGAATCAATACTAACTCAACCTTTCTTCTACCAGCTGCTGGACTCAGATATGACTGAATCAATACTAATTCAACCTCTCTTCCACCAGCTGCTGGACTCAGATATGACTGAATCAATACTTACTCAACCTTTCTTCTACCAGCTGCTTGGCTCAGATATGACTGAATCAATACTAACTCAACCTCTCTTCTACCAGCTGCTTGGCTCAGTTATGACTGAATCAATACTAACTTAACCTCTCTTCCACCAGCTGCTTGGCTCAGATATGACTGAATCAATACTAACTTAACCTCTCTTCCACCAGCTGCTGGACTTAGATATGACTGAATCAATACTAACTTATCTTTCTTGTCCTTTCTTCACTCCGTTCGGGGTACACGGCCACCACTCCAGTTGACCTTCTTTATAAAGTCTGCATTAAAGCACTTTGTCTACTTTTGTGGTTGTGGATTTCTGTAGCAATTTGTTTCACATGATGAGGTTGCAGGCCTCTTGCACGGCTCTTCTTGGTCACTTTTTACAACATGTATGGAGGTGCAGTGTCATATTCTTTTCTCCCTGGTAAGGAGTACTGAGATCCGTAGTAATTATAAGAATAAATTTCAATTGACCTTCATTGAATTTGAAATATTGATATTGCGATTTTTAAAACAAAATTAATACTTGACATGAATGCTGTACATTTTGGTGGTAACATGTAAGCTACATAAATGTACAGATCATAGTAGAAAATATGTTCTCCAGTATATACGGGTAGATGTGGATACAAAGATGGAAACCATGTTGGACCTTTTGACATCTGCTTGGGGCATGGAGAAGCCAAACTTACTGATATCAGTCACAGGCGGAGCTAAAAACTTTACCATGAAAACCAGACTGAGGGAGGTGTTTAGGAGAGGTTTAATGAAAGCTGCTTTGAGTACAGGTGAGAATGTTTGAGTATTATAGTACAGGTGAAAATGTTTGACTATAATAGTACAGGTGAGAATGTTTGAATATTATAATACAGGTGAGAATGTTTGAGTATTATAGTACAGGTGAGAATGTTTGAGTATTATAATATAGGTGAGAATGTTTGAGTATTATAGTACAGGTGAGAATGTTTGAGTATTATAGTACAGGGGAAATTTATTGTAGCATAGGTGAGAATGTGTGTTAGCAGTACCTTCACAGTCTTAATCGAAGCATTTTATGTACTGGCTTTCTTTGTCCCTACTTATTCTTTTTGCATTCAATGTTATTTCCACTTATTTTTTATTAACTCATTCACTCCCAAATATTTTGGACATCTGTACGCAATTTGTTTCTAATGTAAAACTCAAACTCAGCATTACTTAGTTGTGATCTATTTATCTTCAATAAACGTTTCCCGAAATACAACTCATTATATACAAAACTGTTCACAATTGCAACCAGAATACAATGGAATACATGGAGATGACGTGAGCTAGTGGTTAAGTGACACGGCTTACAATCCGAAGGTGCTGGGTTCGATCCCCATCACAGCACTGGCTGTTACCCCGAGGAAGCAAACCATTAGAAAATGCAGGATTAAGTACACCCTTACATAAAATGCATGCTGAAGTTGGATGCACTGGGCTGACAAGGGCAAAATAAAAACTACAGTGCAATGCACACCGGCTTGGGGATTAGAGAAATAAGATGAATGCCAAATAAAAAACTAAAAAAAACAACAATGGAATACAGATATTTAACAAATTGAGGTGAATATTTGTGTATGAGTGATTATAATTACATAATCGTATCTTATAAACATAAATAAAACAAAGATAATGACCACGGACAAAACACAATGTCAGCATAAATTTACAGTGGGTGGTGATGAAATAGATCAGGTCACACATTTTGAATATCTGGGCTCCAGAATTGACAAAAATGGTGACTGCTCGAAAGAAATCAGAAGAAGACTAGCCATGGCAATGCAGAGACTGAACAGCCTGAAGAAATTATGGCAGAGCACCAACAAAATGATAAAAATAAAAGTCTTGAGAGCCTGTGTTTTTCCTGTGGCAGCTTAGGGCTGCGAATCATGGACGATTACCAAAACTTCCAGACACAGAATCGAATCCTTCGACACAAAATCTTACAGAAAGATCCTCAGAATACCCTGCACAGAGAAAAAGACAAATGTAGACATTCGGCAAGAGTTGAGCATAGAGGAAAACTGGTTTATCAATTCCATTTTGGCTAGAAAATGCAAGTACTTTGGTCACATCAAGAGACACAACGGTGTCGAGAGAACAGTAATGGAAGGTATAGTGCCAGGCAATAGAGGAAGAGGTAGACCAAGAAGAGGATGGCACCAAGATATCCAGGAATGCCTAGGTATGACTTTGGCGGAGGCTGGAGTTTTGGCAAGGGAACGATTTCTTTCAGACAGACTGTGATGGGAGCGATGTTCTATAAAGGACATGCTACATGATGATGAATCGTATTTATTTTTTTAAATTATGAAGAAAAAAAATGTTCCTTTCATCAACACATTATTCACCAATACACAAATAACGTAATGACTTTCTAGTGACGGTAATTCACAAGGGACGATGATCTGAAAGTTACACATAATTTGGTGCAGTTGTTTTCACAGTATTCTTATTTTACTGAAGTTCAAAATTTGCTCAAAAATAAAAGCACCAATCAACATCAGCGTGAGTGTTTACAACTTACGCACACCCAGAAAGAATATTCCTGCTATACTAAATATATATGTATATACATTTATTTTATACACACTAGTATGGCTGTCCAGGGTCTTGAACCTTTACTTAATTTGTGAACTGTTACTACCAATGCTTGAGACAAAAGAGGGCACCGCGCTATCGTCAGTACATTTAGTTTCACTTTCATCATTTGACTTTCAACTAAGATTAGATAAAGAAATTAGAATATCAGTATCAGAACGATCGATATCTTCATCATCACTACCGTTAGTAATAATATAATCTAGCCATTACCGAGCTTGTACTGTTAAAACTCTATTTGGTCTTACTGATGGGGCATCGGCTAGATTCAAGGCTGCCTCCCAAAAAAACATGTGGTTTCTAAGTTACGAAAACAAACATTTTTTCAATGAAACACATGCTAACTCTTCTGAAAATTAAAAGTACAAAATCTGGACTTCCACCAATAACCAAAATAAAACATTTAGGAAAACTAAGAATTGGAAAATATGTGATTTTGTGAACACAGTCACAAAAGCCGATAAATATCGGCTCCTGGATTTTCTGGAAAATCTGTAAGCCTAGTGGGAGTGAATGAGTTAATTTAGCAAGGGACAAACCAGTAAAAAAAAAAACTGAATTGTAGAAAGTTGCAAAATCCTTTACATCTGCACTCATTCACAATAACAGCAGTTCTAGTTCCCAACTAATGTTAATAATGTGTTGTGCTACTTATATTGATTATTTTGAGCTTATGAGCTGCACATTTGTAATCATGCAGGACATTTGAGAAACATGTTAGCTGGATGTTTATTAGCAAAGATCATTATGAGCATTTAGTCCATAGACATGGGAAATGTTATTTCTGAAATGTACACATTGTTCTGGCTCCTGGTATGCCTACTTCATGAGATTTATTACTATATAAAAAATGAAAATAAATATGCAAGCATTTGTCATGAGATATTTAATTACAAATGTTTAAATTTAAATTAATGAAAATACATATTTGAAGCAATTCTTACTAAAATAGGATATTTGCGTGTGGTTAGTTTTTTCTTTAGGATTAAACAAAAGATATACAACTAAAGTTAAGCACATATTGAAGTAGTCTTGAGTGGTCTTCCTGGATCTTTGTGTGTGACAAGAATAAGAATAGTGCCATTGTCCCACAGAGAGCATGTCATAAGAGACCACTAACTGTGGGACATGGCATAACACAGGCCTTCGTTAGGTGGCTTGTTAGAAGCAGCATATATGACGCCTATCTGCGATTCTACTTCGCTCTAGTGTTTGGATCTATTAAGTGGACTCCAACATCGATTAACCACCCTCTGTGGCACTTGTCCCAACACAGCGGAGTAATAAACTGCTCGAGCATAGCCTGCTAGGCAGGAAATCCTCCACCCGGCTACATCCAGGTCATACCAGGGCTGGGACCTGCACAGGAGTATCTGCTCCTGTAGAAGTACAGATCGACTAAGAACATATTGAACGAATTATATAAAAGAAATTTGCAATAATCAAACATGATATAACTTTTGTTTGCTAATGTATTTGTGAAAGTACCAATGCACAGTAGGCATGGCATGAATAGGAAATAAGTAAATAAACATAGAATACACAGTAGCATGATAATCTATGCTCTGCTCATCAGAAATCAAAGTGAGAACTCATTTAAAAACACAGCAATTTTGGTTGTTAATAAGCAGGATCATATTTCTGTCACGTTCCTTATAAATGAAAATGTGAATTTACGAGGTGTCACTGTTTATTTTGTTTCAAAATTGAATTGCTGTTACTGCTAGTATTAAGCTTTACTATTAGTTCTAGGATTAAGTCATCCTATTAGTTCTAGGATTAAGTCATCCTATTAGTTCTAGGATTAAGTCATCCTATTAGTTCTAGGATTAAGTCATCCTATTAGTTCTAGGATTAAGTCATCCTATTAGTTCTAGGATTAAGTCATCCTATTAGTTCTAGGATTAAGTCATCCTATTAGTTCTAGGGTTAAGTCATCCTATTAGTTCTAGGGTTAAGTCATCCTATTAGTTCTAGGGTTAAGTCATCCTATTAGTTCTAGGATTAAGTCATCCTATTAGTTCTAGGATTAAGTCATCCTATTAGTTCTAGGATTAAGTCATCATATTAGTTCTAGGATTAAGTCATCCTATTAGTTCTAGGATTAAGTCATCCTATTAGTTCTAGGATTAAGTCATCCTATTAGTTCTAGGATTAAGTCATCCTATTAGTTCAAGGATTAAGTCATCCTATTAGTTCTAGGATTAAGTCATCCTATTAGTTCTAGGATTAAGTCATCCTATTAGTTCTAGGATTAAGTCATCCTATTAGTTCTAGGGTTAAGTCATCCTATTAGTTCTAGGGTTAAGTCATCCTATTAGTTCTAGGGTTAAGTCATCCTATTAGTTCTAGGATTAAGTCATCCTATTAGTTCTAGGATTAAGTCATCCTATTAGTTCTAGGATTAAGTCATCCTATTAGTTCTAGGATTAAGTCATCCTATTAGTTCTAGGGTTAAGTCATCCTATTAGTTCTAGGGTTAAGTCATCCTATTAGTTCTAGGGTTAAGTCATCCTATTAGTTCTAGGATTAAGTCATCCTATTAGTTCTAGGATTAAGTCATCCTATTAGTTCTAGGATTAAGTCATCCTATTAGTTCTAGGATTAAGTCATCCTATTAGTTCTAGGATTAAGTCATCCTATTAGTTCTAGGATTAAGTCATCCTATTAGTTCTAGGATTAAGTCATCCTATTAGTTCTAGGATTAAGTCATCCTATTAGTTCTAGGATTAAGTCATCCTATTAGTTCTAGGATTAAGTCATCCTGTTAGTGCTAGGATTGTCTTGCTGTTAGAACAAGGATTAAGTCTTGCTATTAGCGCTAGAATGCAATTTTACTATTGGCTGTAGGAGTAAGTCTTGTTGTTAGTGCTAGGATTAAGTCTTGCTATTATATTAGCCTAGGATTAAATTTTGCTGTTAGCACTAGGATTTAAGTTTTAAGGACTTGCTAAGAGTGTTAGGCATAAGTGTTTTTTGAAATTTTTTTTTTTTGGTTGGGGATGTTAAGGTTTTTTAAAACTTGATGTTTATATTTTTCAAGAATCAATAATGTTAGGGTGATACAGAACAAGGAAATGTAGTTTGTATAAAGTTTTATTAATTCATTTAAACAAGTTGTTTGAAATATAAAATCAGTGTTTGGTTTCTTACCTTGGTTTCAACTGTTGTGACAAAATGAAAATAAGGTTTTGTTAATTAATTGTAGCAGGCTGTTTAAAATATGAAGTCAGTGCTTCGTTTAAAATCTTTGTATCAACTGTTGTGGAAAAATCATTTCAGGAGCATGGATTGTAACAGGTGGAACTAACGCAGGCGTGATGAAACATGTTGGAGAGGCTGTCAGAGACTTTGGTTTGACATCAGAGGGTAGGGTGATGACTATTGGAATAGCCTCATGGGGGTGTGTACAAAGCAAGGATCAGCTCATCTCTCCAAATGTAAGTAAATTGTAAATTAACCTATTACACCATGGGCCTACATTTCTTGAACATTGTGCCATGCATCTAAATGTGCCTTGAAACCATTGTAATTTTATTGTATTAAGTATTTTCTTTCATGATCTTTGTCTCATATCTTGAAAACTATTGTGAGACAAGGACTATTCCCACTGGTCAATTCTTTCCCAACTTTACAACTGAAGTTCAAGCTCTAGAACAAACTGTTAATATGATACACAACAGCAACTCTGACTATCATCAGAAACTCGTCATCACAGATGCATTATCTGTACTGCAAGCCTTCAAGGGGGGTAAACTCTCACATCTGAGGAATGAGCTAAGTATAGTTGCTGCCAGTAAACGAACCATACTTCAGTGGTTGCCATCCCATTGTGGTGTACCTGGGAATCAGAAGACAGACATTCTTGCAAAAGGTGGAGGAGAATGTGAACAGGAAGACATTAAAATCACATACCTAGAGAGAAAAATAGCTTTTAAGGCTGTTAGAAAAGACCAGATCCAACCCCACGACGACTACCACACTCTTAACCAGCAGGGACAAATCACCATTCCTCACCTCAGGACAGGACATAACAAACTAAATAAACACATGTACAGGCTCCATCTATCTGCTTCGTTGTGCAGGTGTGGACTGAGCAAACAAACTGCAGAATATGTTTGACAGGACCGCCGTCTGAATAGCCAGTTGAGGAAGACTCACTGACCAAATGACTCAACACCAAATAAAAAATGTACAGATCTATAGATGAGGTCCAGACAACGGCCGAGTTAACCAGGTAGTGTAAAAATCAGCAAACAAAAGAGGAAGAATTAAGAAAATAAAACTGATCTTACGGTTTAAAAATTAATGAGCAGTTTATTTCTACCAAAATGGCCCTAAATTCATCATTATTCTATTTTTTGCTCAAATGTAAAGTATAGGTTACCACTGAAGTTGATCCCTTTTCGCAGGAAGTCTGTCTAAGAGCTCTTACAATCATTCATCCATTGTATCTGTTAACGAGCGAAGGTCTTAGCTACAGCTGGTCCTTTCACAGAAAGACTATCCGATCTTTTGCAGTTGCTGATTACAATAGCAACATTTTTTATGCGATGAGATTGCTAGTCCTATGCACAATCCTTTTTAGTTGCCTTAGGGCATGCTTGGAAGGTTACAGTGGTTCTATTCTTATCACCCTAGGGGCAACTCAGGTGTAGCCCCAAATTAGTACAATAAATTCCCTCTTTAAACTAGAAGAAATATTGTCTGTGATGTACTTTCTATTAGGGCATAGGGTCAGATCAGTGTGTTGCAAAGTTTTAAAAATATTTCCAAGGGTTTCTTGGTAATGAAAAGTTTGAGAAGCACTGCCTTCAGCTTGAAGCAGGAAGTATAGCTTGTTACAGGTGTTCTTCTCATCTTAAAATTATATTTTGTTTGAAAATGTTGTGGTATTTGGTGAAGATGGTACACACTGTATTTCCACAATTATTTTTAGTTTCCATGTTTGGCAGTAGTCATGTATTCTCATTGGTCAACGACTTCTAAACTCACTTGTAGTATAATGAACTACTAGTAAACTCATCTTTGATGTGGTGAACTATTAACAAAGTGATGTTTAATATAAATCATTACAAATTAAAATCACCACTAGTGTACTCCACCAGTGTCAACATTATCTGTTTGTGCATTTCTTAAAGTGTGAGGGAAAATGGCCAGCATCCTACAGAATAGATAGCAAAGAGAAGAGCAAAGAGTCATTTCTGG
Organism: Ariolimax columbianus; assembly: GCA_036924085.1. Taxonomy (NCBI): domain Eukaryota; kingdom Metazoa; phylum Mollusca; class Gastropoda; order Stylommatophora; family Arionidae; genus Ariolimax; species Ariolimax columbianus. Next base: position 157,289,953 of record JAVGWX010000002.1, on the reverse strand, counting down.
ATCCGAACCATACACATTTTATACTGGTGGACAATGGTACACAACACAAGTTCACTGTGGAGATCCCATTCCGAGCCAAGTTGGAGGAGGCAATTGCCGCACAGAAAACAGACACTGGAGCAGGTTAGCGGTGTCTTCTGCTTCTTCGTTTGATCTCTGAGAAAATAAATTACTCACTCTTTTATTCCTGTATCATATTTGAGATTCTTATATTATGTTACTGTCTGCCAAGTCCAAATGGCTATTTCTCGCTCAACTGACTTCTAGTAAATGTAGAAAATGGTCAAAAAGAACATCTTTTCAAGTCACAGTGATAGCCATGTAGTTTGCTGAAACATTGCTGGCTTGAGTAAAGCATGAAATTTTTAGCTGTGAAAATAAAATCAACAAATTGACTTATCATGTATGTATATCTTTCTTATATCTTCTTTTATCCTTTTTTCATTCTTAAACTTTCTTTACCCTTCCGCTCTTGCTATCATGCATTGGGGGCAATTTCATTGTCATATTTTGTCTCATATTGTTGATCACTTTTCTCATCACATACCATCTCATATTGTTTATCATCTTTCTCATCATATGCTACGATCTTTTGTCTTTCCTGTTTTTTAGTGGAATATCTCTGTTAGGCACTTTAATTTCATTCTCAGGTTTTTGTTTGTGAAGATTGATGTCCCAATTCTCTGTTCCAAAAGACAAACAATTATACTCAATGAAGTGTACTTGCAATGTGCAAGGATAACAAAGTTATCTACTTTTTTCTTGGACAGTATTTACACAGAATAACAGAAAATATAGTAAGTAGAGTAATACGTACTCCAGAACTGAACTCCAGTCTTTCATGTGGTGAATGCAACTAACTAAAGAAAGAGACAAGTTAAAAGGGTCTGACTAGCTGAACACCTCACTAATGTATTTCAAATATGCTTGTTTAAATATTTATTTTAACATTCTGCTGTCAGATGCTGTCTCTGTGCCAGTGTGTCTGCTGGTTCTGGAAGGGGGACCTGGTACACTCCAGACAGTCCATCTGGCACTAAATAGTGGGACACCAACTGTAGTAATCAAGGTAACTGTCATTTAAGAGATCTTTGCAGAGTGTTCTGGAGATATATTAATAAGACGGAAGTCCTTCTGTTATTGGTGATAACCGGTTCCAGAAAAGGAATAGTTCAGTAATTAAAAATAAGCAAGTTTTGAATGCCATCTATATTGAAATACCTCCTGAAGATGATGATAGGAAATGTCCAGTAGCAAGATCTCATGTAAGAACAGCCTAAAAGTTACTTTCCCTGTTAAAGGCAAAGTAGCTATAGCAATGGGTAGGCTGAATGTCAACAGGGAAAAGTCTTGAGGCTGGAAACTCTAGAGCTGCATCATCTCCAGGTGTAGTCCACATATGCACTGTAGTGAAGCAGATAGTTGAAACTTGTACATCTGTTTATTTAGTCTATTGTGCCCTGTCTTTGAGGCAAAGAATAGTGATCTGCCTCTACCAGACAGAAGTGTAGACGTCGTTATTGTTGGGTTGATTCTGTTCTATTCTGAAATCATTTAATAGCTCTCTATGTCTCAAAGTTCAAAGTATGTGATTTTACTGGTTTCTTGTTAACACTCTCCTCCACTTTTTGCAAGCCTATCTGCTTTCTCATTCTCCGGGATGAAATGGGATGAAAGCCACTGAAGTTTGGCTCTCCTTCTGGCAGCTACTTTGCTTAGTCCATTCCTCAGGTGTGGGAGTTTGTCACCCTTTTGATTTATGAACATTTATTAATGACCAAATATGGTCTTAAATAAAAAGTTAGTTATGTATTAATTATATGTTGTATATGTGCATTAGTCATGTATAGTTGCATGTACACGTTTTCTTATGGTCTTGTTCACATATCAACCTTAATTTTATCAGGGATCTGGGAAAACAGCAGACATTCTTGCTTATGCTTATCAGAGTGCAAGGGAAGACCACTCAACTGTGTACGATCAAAGTGGAGCAGAAATCAAAGAGTATGTGTTTAAAGATGTAAAGAGTATGTGTTTAAATATGCACAAAGAGTATATGTTTAAAGGTGTGTTCATTTTAATTAATTATTTCAAGTCACATTAATCACTTAAGTTTAATTACACATTATCAATCATAAGGGAGTGGATTGTCGAGCATGGGTTGTCATAGTGTTGGTGATACATTTTGTTGCTGACTCTCTTCCAGCTCGTGAAGTTAAACTGTCTTGTATCTTCATTCTTTGTTGTCCGTTATCTATTTCCATGAATTTTAAATCCTCTCCTGTAGGCATAAGCAACATCTGTGACACCTGAAGGAGCTGTGTTTAACATGTGGTGCACTATTTCTGTTTTTCATTTTGCTTTCATCATTGTATTGGTGTATTGATTTTTAAATATATATTTTTCAAGTGTTTTTTTTGTTTCTGTTAGAGAGGAAGGCTAGAATGAGGCAATTATTTTACTTTTGTTGTTTTTGACTCATTGAGCGATGGAAATTATGTCTTTGGTTTTGTATTTTCTGTTCTCTATTGTATGTGATATATTGTATATTTTATATTGTGTATACTACTTGTTCTATTTTTGTATTGTGTAATATATATTTTGTTTTGTACATTATGTATTTTCTATTGTGTTTTGTGTATGATATATTTTTTTATTTTATGTTTTGTAATTATGTATTTAGTTTTATCTATTTTATATTATATATTTTCTATTTTGTATTAAATATTTTCTGTTGTCTATTATATTTTCTATTGTGTATTATATCATCTCTATTTTCTATATATTGTACTTTAGTTTTGTATTTTATATTATAAAATGTATTTTTTATGATGTATATTTGTACACATGCTTTTATACCAGGACAAACTTCGTTCTGGATCCACATGTCATAGCTGATATCAAGGAGATGGTCAAAAGCCATTTTGGGGATGCCAGTTTGGATACTCGAATTGAGTGGGTCAAAGATTGCTGTAGCAAGCGAGACCTGCTGTCTGTGTTTGAGCTGGACTCTAAAAACTCCGCCAAAGATGTGGATCTGGCCATTCTGAAAGCTTTACTGAAAGGTAACTAACACAAACTCAACTAGCTCCCAACTTAAACTAATTTATAAACAATCACAATATTTTAGAACTCTGCGGAGCACAAACACACAAGTCCTCCTGTTCTTTGTAATTCTTTTCAGCTCTCTCTATTTCTTCTTTATCCTTTTCAGCAGTGTAATTTTCTCATGGTCTTTATACACTGCATAATTGTTAGCCCTTTTTGACGGAAAACCTTCTTTTGTCATGGATAGTTGTATATTTTGTCACCCTAGTAGTAGTTGACCTACCTATTTCTTTTGACATTTTTGTAGCTTGTTTCCACAAGATGCTGTATCCGGGCTCATGCCTAGCCCTACTTTATTAGGAGTACATTTCATTTCTGAATCATATATGTGGTTTTGTTGCTAGAACTTTCTTTCAGTCCCAGAAAGTTACTCCACACTTGACTTACTTTTGACCTGTGTAGTGGAAGGCTGTGCAATGTCAAATGTTGCTGTATATTTCACCCAAGATGGCTTAGACTTCACTGTTGGTCATCTTTTACAACATGTTGTCAGTGGGACATTGGTACAATTCTTGTCGCTGGCAAATACATAGCCCTCCTGACAACTACTTACATATAACTTAACGTCTTTATACTGGTTTAGAAGACTGCAGAGTCTGTATACAACCAGTTTCATTTACATCACCTTGCTCTGAAAGCTATGCGCATCCAAATATTCTTAAATGCATTAACTATCTCTACCTCCCGTGGCAATGCATTTCAAGCATTCACCAAAATTGTTATAGTCTAATTTATCCTTTACGTTAATTTTCATATAAACCTGTATTAAATAACCTCGAATTATTCTCTTTTCTAGACACTAAAGACGGGATGGTATTCTGAGTTTTTCCTCATAACTGTAATTTTGACATCCTCACTATTAGCTTTGTCGCTCTTTTTTGTATCCTTGTCAACATGTTCATATCTCCTCTATGATAAGGACTCCAAACCTGTATACAGTACTCCAATCTAGGTATAACTAATTTTGTATACAGTTTGACAATCACTTCCTTGCTCCTATGTTTAATATTTCTTTTTTCATACTTAACATTGCATTTGCCTTTTTCACTGCTACCTGAGCTTGCTCACTCACCTTTCCTGTATGATCTATTATAACCCCTAAGTCCCTTTCCTTATCTATCTTTCTAATGTTGTTCTCTCCCATTCTGTAATTATGTTCCATATTAGATCTACCGATGTGGATGACTGTACATTTATCTACATTAAACTTCATTTGCCAGCTTACCATTCTTGAATTTTATCTAAATCTGACCTCAATATATCCACTTCCGCTTTAGATGAGACACTACTTGATGTGATAAGGAAGCTGGTGTTAGACCATTTATGTGTTCTTGTAGAGATAGTTTCTGTGGAGCTTTGTTTGGCTTGATAATGTGTGAGACAGTTTCTGTGAAGCTTTGTTTGACTTGATAATGTTTGAGACAGTTTCTGTGGAGCTTTGTTTGGCTTGATAATGTTTGAGACAGTTTCTGTGAAGCTTTGTTTGGCTTGATAATGTGTGAGACAGTTTCTGTGGAGCTTTGTTTGACTTGATAATGTTTGAGACAGTTTCTGTGAAGCTTTGTTTGGCTTGATAATGTGTGAGACAGTTTCTGTGGAGCTTTGTTTGACTTGATAATGTGTGAGACAGTTTCTGTGAAGCTTTGTTTGGCTTGATAATGTGTGAGACAGTTTCTGTGAAGCTTTGTTTGACTTGATAATGTTTGAGACAGTTTCTGTGGAGCTTTGTTTGACTTGATAATGTTTGAGACAGTTTCTGTGGAGCTTTGTTGGGCTTGATAATGTGTGAGACAGTTTCTGTGGAGCTTTGTTTGACTTGATAATGTTTGAGACAGTTTCTGTGGAGCTTTGTTTGGCTTGATAATGTGTGAGACAGTTTCTGTGGAGCTTTGTTTGACTTGATAATGTTTGAGACAGTTTCTGTGGAGCTTTGTTTGACTTGATAATGTGTGAGACAGTTTCTGTGAAGCTTTGTTTGGCTTGATAATGTGTGAGACAGTTTCTGTGAAGCTTTGTTTGACTTGATAATGTTTGAGACAGTTTCTGTGGAGCTTTGTTTGACTTGATAATGTGTGAGACAGTTTCTGTGAAGCTTTGTTTGGCTTGATAATGTGTGAGACAGTTTCTGTGAAGCTTTGTTTGACTTGATAATGTTTGAGATAGTTTCTGTGGAGCTTTGTTTGGCTTCATAATGTTTGAGATAGTTTCTGTGGAGCTTTGTTTGGCTTGATAATGTTTGAGACAGTTTCTGTGGAGCTTTGCTTGGTTTGATAATGTTTTAGACAGTTTTTGTGAAGCTTTGTTTTGCTTGATAAAGTTTGAAACAGTTTCTGTGGAGCTTTGCTTGGTTTGATAATGTTTGAGATAGTTTCTGTGGAGCTTTGTTTGGCTTGATAATGTTTGAGACAGTTCCTGTGGAGCTTTGTTTGGCTTGATAATGTTTGAGACAGTTTCTGTGGAGCTTTGTTTGGCTTGATAATGTTTGAGACAGTTCCTGTGGAGCTTTGTTTGGCTTGATAATGTTTGAGACAGTTTCTGTGGAGCTTTGTTTGGCTTGATAATGTTTGAGACAGTTCCTGTGGAGCTTTGTTTGGCTTGATAATGTTTGAGACAGTTCCTGTGGAGCTTTGTTTGGCTTGATAATGTTTGAGACAGTTCCTGTGGAGCTTTGTTTGGCTTGATAATGTTTGAGACAGTTTCTGTGGAGCTTTGTTTGGCCTGATAATGTTTGAGACAGTTCCTGTGGAGCTTTGTTTGGCTTGATAATGTTTGAGACAGTTTCTGTGGAGCTTTGTTTGGCCTGATAATGTTTGAGACAGTTTCTGTGGAGCTTTGTTTGGCTTGATAATGTTTGAGACAGTTCCTGTGGAGCTTTGTTTGGTTTGATAAGGTTGCCAGTGTGGTGGAGCGATGAAATTAAAAACAGCTACAAGAGAGAAAAAGAAAGAACCAAAGCATGGGTTAAAAGCAAAAAGTAACAAGAATATACTGACTATAAGGTAGCGAAAAAGCATTCAAAGCTAGTAAATAGGAATGCTAAATCTAAATCATGGAAAAAGTGGGGGAAAATTCTGAATTCAGATTTTTAAAATGCAACAAATTTCTATGAGAAGATCAAATGTATGAGAGACAGAAATTGCTGCAATTCAACAGAAATTATAAACGACGACAAAGGAATCACAATAAACGGCACATAATTGGTCTTGAACAAATGGCAGCAATACTTTAAAGAACTTCTCAACTTACAAACAACTGGGAACAATTACACAAAAGATATTAATGAAAACATAAGCAAGGAGGTAGAACCAAACATCGCGCTTTCAGAAATCATAAATTCTGTACAAGCTGCACTGCTCAACAAATGTCCAGGCCCTGATGAAATTCCTGTTGAATTAATCAAAGCAGCGAAGGAGGTACTGATATTGTGTCTACAAAGATTGTATAACCTAGTATGGACCACACAAGACATGCCAGAAGATTGGATAAATGCAATAATAATTCCAATATGGTAAAAGAAAGATAGCAAAAGAGACTGCATAAAATACAGAGAAATATCGCTCATGAGCACACGGGCAAAATATTTTGTAAAATCTTAGAAAAAAGATTACGCTCCATCAACAAACCACAGCTCAACAATACTCAGATGGGCCTCTCAAAGGACAGAAGGTGTACGGATGCAATTTTTATTATCAGACAATTGGTGGAGAAAACTGTTGAATACGATCAGGAACTCTATGTTACGTTTGTAGATCAAGAAAAAGTGTTAGATCATGTAGATAGACAACATCTATGGAAAATATTGACACACAATGGAGTAAAGGATCACCTAAAATATCTATGCGAAAGTCTTTAAATTGATAGCCAGTTCTCTGTTATAACAATAACCAGACTCTCAGAGAAATTTCATATCAAATCTGGAGTATGGCATGAATGTATGCTATCCCCTTTGTTGTTTATCACATATGTAGACCACATGTGTAAAACATCCAACTCAAGTGACGGAAACAACATTGGGGAACTCATAAACAAACTTCTTTTTGCAGACGATCAAGCGGTCATAGCAGCTTCAGAAATACAATTGCAACAACTTAATGACCAACTAAATACAACATGTAAAGAATACAGCATGAAGAATAATGTAGAAAAAACTGAGGTCATGAAAATATCTAGACAAGCAGGAGAAGCCAATATCTTTCTTGAAAAGCAGAAACTCAAACAGGTGAAAGATTTCACATACTTAGGGAGCACGTTATCAGCAGAAAGAAGAATTATAGTGGAAATCCAACAAAGATGCAATACTGTAAATCAGATCATTGGATGGGATCAAGATGCTGAGCAGCACATGAGTTGCAGTGGTTAGCGACCCATAGCTGACTGCTAGCATCAGGGCCAGCGATCCATATCTGCCAAGACCCTTCTACACATCCACGCGGTGATCCTGGATAACAGGCTGCAGCAGAGCAGACTGGCTAAGGAGAAGGGATCAAAGAGGGAATGCTAACCTGGTACTCAAAAAATGCTTGCTGAAGTCAGATGTGTTGGACCGAAAGGTGCAAATTTTGCAGCCAAGCTGTAAACTACGACACAAGGCCTCTGGACTGCTACTTATGCCCTTTCAGGGTTTGGTAGTGGGAGATTGAGAACGAAGAAGAAGAAGAACATTAGATACTTAACTGCAAGCACATGAGAATAACTACCAAAAGAGCTTTATGCAACACGATTTTCGTCTCGCCACTATGCTACCAATATCAAAACTTGACACTAACATCAAATTAAAAATGACAAATTGTAACAGAAGAAATGAAATGACTGCAAAGAATAGTGGTTGTAACAAAGAGAGACATGATTAGAAACAATGACACCAGGAGACTGGTTGGAACAACACCAGTATTAGACTACATCAAACGACAGCAACTAAAATGGTTTGGTCACGTAACAAGGCTACCACCACATAGCGCACACCAACAAGCGATGCTTGGCCACGTAACAAGCCTACCACCACATAGAATCCCTTAACAAGTAATGCTATTTAGATATAACAGATTCAAGGCTAAAGGCCGACCGCAAAAAAAGTGACTAGCAGAAATATATGAGGTGATGAATACCACTGTGCATGAGGCACACAGTTGTGCTCGTTCTGAGATCTCTTCATAACCTGACGCTGATAGGCAAAACAGGATAAGTGAAAAGAAGAAGAAGAACCCTGCTCTTCCTCACTGCGTTGTCTTTCCTAGCTGTAAGCCAAAGCTCATTTACAGCTGGGTGGACGAAAGCATGAATAAGTATTGAACCCAGTACCTTTGCCATAAGAAGCAAGCTGTCTAACCACTATGTTAGACAGTTGTTTTGATCTACTATAAAACAGATAAAGATACTTCTTTTACCTGTTACTTTTATTTCATTGTTTGACTTTGGTAGAGTTAACTTTTACTTTGAACTATGATATAATTTATTCTGTATTATCTGAACTTCAGCCAACAAGAATGTCCTTATGGACCAGTTAAAACTTGCACTTGCCTGGAACCGAATGGATGTGGCCAAGTCTGAAATTTTCACTGACGACAGGCGGTGGCGTGTAAGTTTTCATACTGTAGTTGCAATGTTTTGTGATTTTAATCAATAATTTTATGTTGGTAAGATTTTAGCAATTCATGAGTTTAGTTGTAGTTCCTGTTCCCTTTTATGGATTGTGGGAGCCCCTTTTATGGAAAAAAAAATTGAATAACTCCGTCAGAGTAGTGAAGAATGGAGGGGCAGGGATCTATGTTGTCTACTCAGATCAAGAAAACAAAATAAGTATTGCTGCAGAAATAATAAACAAAACAACAAGCCAATGTCCGCAGGTTGTGTTCCTCAGCCAATCAATTCTCTCTCAGGACTAAGCAAGTATAAAAACTACACAAATTAAACTCGGAGTCCGCTATAGCTGAGATGTAAGGTGATCTCCTCTCAGGAAAATAACATAAGATGCTAAATGGTGGGAGTTTGAATCCTGATAGTTTCAATGTTCTCTGATCCAAAGGAGGGGAAATCGATGCCTAGTTCTTTCAAAGGCAGACGATAAACTCAGAAGTATATGTAGTGCATGTAAAATAATCCTTGGCAATTGAAAAGTGCGGGCTGTTAGATGCTGTCCTGGCAACAATTTTAAAGGTAACGAAATTCCAAACCAATAGTGACCTGCATGAAGGCCAAATGGAGGGGGCCGTATTCATCATGCAAAGACACAATAGGTCAAACACCTGTTCGTCTGCACATTTTTTTTTTCTATTTTTTTTTTTTTTTTGCTTTCACCTTATTTCCCTAATCCCCAAGGCGGTGTGCGTTGCACTGTGGTTTTTATTTTGCGCCTGTCGCCCCAGTGCATCCGACTTCAGCATGCATTTTATGTAAGGGTCTGCTTCCTCCTGCATTTTCTAAGGGTTTGCTTCCCCGAGGTAATGGCCGGTGCTGTGATGGAGATCGAACCCAGTACCTTCGGATTGTGAGCCATGCCACTTAACCACTAGGCCACGCAGTCCCAGTTGTCTGCACATTTGATTGCAAGTACATACCAAAAAAAGGACCTCTACACCTTCATCAGTAGAAAAGCTTGAAGCTGTAGGGCAACCAGGACTTCCAAGTGGATGCCTAAAATTGTAGGGTCACCAAGACTTTCGATTGGATGCCTAAAATCGTAGGGTCACCAAGACTTTCGATTGGATGTCTAAAATCGTAGGGTCACCAAGAATTCCGATTGGATGCCTAAAATTATAGAGCCACCAGGATTTCCAAGTGGATGCTTAAAGTTGTAGGGCCAAAGGACTTCCGATTGGATACTTAAAATTGTAGAGCCACCAGGACTTCCGAGTGGATTCTTAATCCTTTGAGCCCTGGCCACCCGCTAGGTAAAATCTCATTACTCTGTGCTCCTGAGAGAATACACACACGGTAGACATCTGAGGAAAGCTATTTACTGTGACAAAACTATGTGCTCTAATTTAATTATTCTATCTCAAATCGACTGAGCTGATAATCTCTAATGTTCTTACTTGTTATGCCAGTAAATTGTGGAATATATTTATTGAAGACCATCAGGTATCAAATGTACTTGATACATTAACGTCGGATACACCCACGCCCCTTCCCCCTCCCTTTCACCCTGGACAATGTTCTAAAGGACAGGAAAGGTTTTACTAGCTTCCCAACACGTGTAATTAAAATAATTACTTGTCCTTTTTAGAATAAAGGCCATCCAAATAAAATTTATTGGCCTCCAAATTCTTGAGAATACTATCAATGGCTTGTTTTGTCATTTGCCTATTAGAAGGCCATTTTCCGAATTTTCAAAATTAGTTTCTATCACAAAAATGACAAATTCATCTGTACAATTTCTTATTTGTGGATGCCACTATATTTGTTATTTCCAGAAATGTGTGTACTGTCATGATATTATTGCCAAAATCTAAGCAGTACAGCCTGAAATATGCCTTCGAATAATGGTCCACCTGTCACACTGTTTCATACATGTCGCAGGGAGTGGGATATTTACACACACTGGTACATCGGTGTCACGAGTTCAAAGGGTTAAAGTTGTAGGGCCACCAGGATTTCTGAGTGGATGTTTAAAATTGTAGGGCGACCAGAGTTAATACTTAAAAATGTAGGGTCATCAAGAGGCTACTTTTCATGTCTTAATTCCGATATTTGTGATCACCAGACGGGCATGCTAGATGAAGTGATGATGTCAGCAATCCAGCTCAACCGAGTGGACTTCGTTGACCTTTTCCTTGACCATGGTGTCTTCTTGAAGGATTTTGTTACTGTTGAAAGGCTGATCAAGTTGTACAACATCGTGAGTATCTTATTTAATATTCTCAATAGTCATATTTTTTATGTTAATTGGAAAGCTTGAACAAATGAAATCGCAACTGGGCGGTCTCCTGTGTGCTCAGTCCTTTTCATTGCTGAAAATACTGACGACAGAGCACATAACTACCATGATGACTCCTAAATTTCTCCCTGACTTTATCAGGTATTCAATACCATGGTAGTCCGTCTTTATGTGAATCTAGACATCTTAGCTGACCACATGAACTCGTTTTCAGTGTGGGATAATTTATGCAAACAGCGAGATCATGGAAAAATGTCAAAAAGTGAAATACGAGCTCTAAAACTTACACTTCTTTCTATCAATATATCTAAGCTCACATTACTAGCAGGACGTAATTATCACACTTTACTGTGAATTTGACATTTGTTTTATTAAGCCAACATAAGAGTAGCCACAGACACGAGGCACCCACACTGGCCCAGGCCAAGGCCAACATACGAGTAGCCATAGACACGAGGCACCTACTGCACATGAACGATGCAGATATATCTTTTAAAACCCGAAAAGGAATGTCATGGATGGCACAGGTAGAGTAAATGATTGATCAGGTAACTACAGTGGAAACCGTAAACAAAGGGGACGAATGGATTCATACAGGAGATGAAATCACAGACTACCACTGAGGCATCATCACATGAGAGAGGGGATGCAGAGACTAGCGCAATAGAAAAGCAGATCTCGAGGTTAAACAACTAATATGAGTAAATGTTAACATATATGACGATGTTAATGTTTCGTCCATCACATGTGATGGTAACATTGCTTTGTCTGCTGAAATGGGTGAAAGATTGACGTGCGCTGTGATTTGGATTAAAGTGAGGAAGATTTGCGCAATTTGTCAACCTGAGCTACCTTTAGCCAGTGGCAAGACATTATCAAGATGACTGGAGATAGCACAGGATACAGATATTTCCTCAGGGCTTATTCATAAAGCCTTTCCTGTGAACAGGTATCTTGCAAGGCAGTGAGGATGTGTTACCCAATAGGTTGAGAATGTAGGATGACCAGGACTAAATCTCTATGCTCATAACAAATGGCACAGAAAACTGTAAATATCAAATCATGTTCTAGATGTTGACAAAGTGTTGTCACAGAGTGAAAGGCAAAGAAATCCACATGGTAAAAGACACACTATGAGCAGTCTGACTTGCCTGAAACCTACAGGTGGCAGCGCAGGTAATCCAGCCAAGTGGTGAGGGTGTGTGAGAACCAAAGATACAAGCTGCAACAATTTCATCAATGGCAGTGACAAATGAAGAACTAGTTGATTATGAAATGTCACACAATATAAGGATGACAAGTATCACAGACAAGATAATCAGCATAACAATGGACAACCATCAAATCTATACAGTCGCTATGTTTATATCAAATGTCACATTATAATAATGACAAACGCAATTATCCGGCTTGCCTCTAGATGAGGAAATAAACAGCAACTGGTAATAACATATAGCCAGCCATCCTACACACCAGTAGCATGTGTCCTGAGGCTCTATTTAAAAGTTGATTAATATCCAGTATAAAAGGGGCTTGTCATAAGTCTTTACCCTGACCATGAAGGACTAGGAGGAGAAAGTTGAAATTTGGCATATATGTAGCTCATTCAATTTGTACTGGACTTGAGAAGTATGAATTTCCCTTGTCAACGGGTTTACCCGGTATGGTGCATTGGACAACACACCAAATTGACAATGGAGCAATCAGAGGCCAGAACTGTGATAAAATTCTTGATGTTGCAGGGAAAAACACCTACAGAAATACACACGGAGATGGAGATGGAACCAGTGTTTGCGGAATTCTGTCCTTCGTATGCTTATGTAAAAAACTAGTGTAGGCAGTTTAAGTGTGGCTGTTCCCATTTTGTTGATCTTCCAAGATCCAGGAAGACAATCCTCAGAGTGCAGTGATGAAAATGCTGCAAGAGTGAAGAAAATCATTGACCAGGATAGGAAAATGACAATTGCAGAGTTATCTAGGTCAGCAAAACTGAATGAAAAGTAGTTTTTAGAATTTTACACAACAGACTGAACATGAGAAAAGTGTGTTCACTGGGTTCCGAGTCTGCTGACATGTGAACAGAAACAAACGAGGGTTGATTGCTGTGGCCAGTTGCTCAAAATGTGTAGGTCAAAAAACATGTTGCTGACCATAGTGACAGTAGATGAGACTTGGGTTCACCATTATGACCCAGATTTTTTCTTTTCCCAAAACTTAAAAAACAGCTGAAAGGAAATCATTTTGACAGTAACGAAGATGTCGTACTGGCTTGTGATAACTGGTTTAGTTTGAAAAATAGGTTACTTTATTCTGAAGGTCTTTTCAAGGTCATACAGAGATGGCAGAAATGAATAAATTCAGGTGGTGGCTACATTGAGAAGGAATACGCACTGTACCAAATTTCAACTTTCTCCTCCTACTCCTTCATGGTCAGGGTAAAGACTTATGACAAGCCCCTTGTATAACTCAAGACAAACCAAAAAGTTGATTTTAAGCCATCTTTTGTGGAGTACACAGAAAGGTACCACCATCTTGGTCACTATGTGTCATGTATACCAATGCATCTGTGCTGTGTGTTAAGAAAGTCAGCTGGGACCTCTCTACTAGAGTGACAGGCAGGGCCGTTGCTGAGAGAAGGGGTGTATTCATGACATCAATCTCCAATATGAGAATGACGATTGAGACAGTGAATATGGCTCTGACGGAGCTATCTGTGACTTCTTTAATTAGTAACATAACTGTCTCTGACTCTCAATCCTTATATTTTCTCAAACATTGTGTTTTTTCTTTATTTCTACAGATACCAAAAAACTGCCTACTGTACACACTGCTTCGGAAAACTGTAAAGAAACACTCACACACTCTTGTAAGTGGATGTTCTGTGGTTTCTTGTACTCTTTCCTCTCTTTCTGTATTTCTTACTTGTAATATTAAGAATTTTGTATGTAAGACTTTCTTTGGGAATGAATTTATTATTTACAGCAAACAAATGACTGTTCTAAACATATTCAAATTTAAAATATTTGATAGAAACAATTTGTAATATTAAGAATTTTGTATGTAAGACTTTCTTTGGGAATGAATTTATTATATACAGCAAACAAATGACTGTTCTAAACATATTCAAATTTAAAATATTTGATAGAAACAATTTGTAATATTAAGAATTTTGTATGTAAGACTTTCTTTGGGAATGAATTTATTATATACAGCAAACAAATGACTGTTCTAAACATATTCAAATTTAAAATATTTGATAGAAACAATTTTTAGACTGTGCTCCAGTCAATGGAAAAGACAGGAGAGCATTTGCCTGCTTAAGTATGATTTAGAAGTCTTCACGGTACAACATAAGTACCAAACTAAGAGCATACAATAGTTACATACTTTCTGGACTTAGTGTAGGGAAGCAGCTTCAAACACATTTCCAAATTGCCATCTTTCCACACATTGAATTCACCAACACCAACATAGTTAAAAAGAGTTGCTTACCTGAATTAACTGAGAAGACATGCACACCATCACAGCCGGTTGACAACATAATTGTATTGACCATATCTTTGGATAAACACAAACATCATCCCCAGAATTGTCATATTATGGACTCCAAAAAAGAGATGAAAGGGGAACCTATCTATAACAACTGGCTTACAGAAGCTGAAACTAAAATCATGAAGTCAATAATAAAAAACAATAATTACTATCCATTACCTAAGTCAATTTTATCTATGACCTGATATCAGACAATGAAAAGCTACATTACAAACAAGGTCAGGATTTGTTCTAAATGACTGAGATTCAGTTAGACTTTCTCTGAATTCTGTGTTAGTCATTGTTTCTCACTCATTTCTTTACCTCTTACCTGTCTGGTTTAGAGTGACCAATTTAATATTAGTGGAGTGTGCTCAATTAATTTTTAATTTTTTTTTTTTAACGTTTGCCTTATTTCTCAATTCCCCAAGATGATGTGCGTTACACTGTGGTTTTTATTTTGCGCCTGTCAGTCCAGTGTATCCAACTTCAGCATGCATTTTTACATAAGGGTCTGCTTCCTCCTGCATTTTCTAAGGGTTTGCTTCCTCGGGGTAATGGCCGATGCTGTGATGGGGATTGAACCCAGCGCCTTCTGGTTGTGAGCCATGTCACTTAACCACTAGCTCAAGCCGTCTCTTCCCTCGCCGCCGCCCCCCATCCCCCCCCCCCCCCAATTTATGTATTTCATTATAATTAGTTAAAGTTTCTTCCGTAGTCATCTTGAGTCAAAATAAAGACAGCTACAATTTGCCTTCAATGGCCCCTTGGTTCAGGCTCATACACACAAAAAATCAGTAGACAAGTCCTGCTGTCTCACTTTGTCTTTCAATTTGGAATATTTATTCATAATCTTCGTTCTCAACCTTTCTTATCTCTCCTGATGTGTGTATTTCAACTGATCAAAATTTCTGTTGGTAAAAAATTATATTTTAAAAAACTCTTCATTCTTTTTTACATGTTTGAATATTCTTTCCTAGCAGAAAATAAAGAACCAAAGAAAAGAAATTATGGGAAAATTGTTTTTAAAATATTATTATTTTAAAAGTTAATCTTATTTATATATATAATTCTTCGTGTTATTTATTCCTTAACTCATTTACTCCCAAATATTTTGGACCTCTGGGCATAATTTTGTTCTTGTGTAAATCTAAAAATACAGCATCACTTAGTTCTGATCTGTCTATCTTCAAAAAAGTTCCCTGAAATAACCCATATTATATACCAAACTGTTTACAATTGTGGCCAGAATTCAATGGAATACATATATTTTGCAAATTGATGTGAACATCTGTGTATGAGGGATTATAGTTGCACAATAGTTTTTATTTTTTTAAATTATGAAAAAAATTGTTCCCTTCATCAACACATTATTCACTCTAAACCAATACATGAATAACGAAATGAACTTCTATTGACGGTAATCCACAAGGGAAGATTTTCTGAAAACTACACCTAATTTTGTGCAGTTGTTTTTACAGTATTCATATTTTACTGAAGGCACGTGAAATTGAAAACATACTAAAACATAAAAGCACCAATCAACATTATAGTGAGTGTTTACAATTTACGCACACCCAGAAAAAATGTTTCTGCTGTATTAAATATACGAGTACATGTATACACATTTATATTATACACACTAGTATGGCTGTGGAGGATCTTGAACCTTCACTGAATTTGTGAACTGTTACTACCATTGCTTGAGACAAAAGAGGGCACTGCCCCCTCGTCAGTAGATTTAGTTTCACTTTCATTGCTCGACTTAGAACTAAGACTAGATAAAGAAATTGAAATATCACTATTAGAACGATCAATATCATCATCATCTCTACCGTTAGCAATGATATAATCTAACTATTACCGAACTCGTACTGTAAAAAACATTTGGTCTGACTGAAGAGGTATGGGCTAAATTCAAGGCTGCCCTCCGGAAAAAAATGTGTTTCCAAATATGAAAATAAACATTTTTTTCAATGAAACACATGCCAACTCTTCTGGAATGAAAAGTACAAAATCTGGACTTTTGCCAATAACAAAAATAAAACATTCAGGAGAACTAGGAATGGGAAAATATGTGATTTTGTGAACACTTTGTGCACACAGTCGCAAAAACAAAAAAATTGGCTCCTGGGTTTTCTGAAAAAATCCGGAAGCCAATGTATCGGCTCGTGTTAGGGAATGAGTTAATCATTCTGATGTCGTTCCTCTAAAACATGGCAGTCAAGAATTCTGTTTTCTGCTGTTCAACAAAAATTGTTCCTCTTCATTGATTTATAGCACCAGTGTATTACCCAAAAAGGCAACAAAGAATAGTAACACTGTAACCTTCAATGCATATCTTAAGAGGTTATTATGGAATATTGGGCAAAGGGCTGGTTATCCCATTCTGTAAAAACTTAAAGCTACCAAAACTTTAGTAGTTATGCGCAGGTGCCCTTCTTAAATTTGTTGAAAGACATGCTCCACCTGGCCAAAAAGTGTTTTGATTGATTGATTTATATGTTCACATAATGGTGGTACTATTATCTCAAGCAGTTTACTAAAATACAAGTTATTTCGTCATTTGGTTCTACAAACTCCTTCCTTATTTTATCTTCATATTACCTAACCTAGGGCAGGCAAGATAAGAACAGCGAAGTGAGTGATGAGTCTTGTCTTTAAGTGTATTGTGGCTTTATATTTCTGATCTATAGAGCTGTATGTCATTCTGGTGTGTATTTATATTTATACTTGGCACATATTTTTGTTTTTATGTTTCATGAAATAAAAAAATTTCCGGGGGGGGGGGGGGGGGGGGGGGGTTGCATTGGAAAACAATAATTGTAGTTAAGCTTGTAAGCTTGGCATTCTGAAAACTAATTTTTTATTTACAAATATAGCTTTCTGTCTCATTTCTTAAAGTGTATAAGTGTTAGGTCTTAGAGAATAATTGTTACTGAAACAAATTAAAGACACTGTCTTCATGTGGCTCTTGGACCATAATCTACCTCCTCATGTGACCCTTGTAGCATCAAATTTGTTCTCAGGGTGCCATTGTGCCTTCAAATTTGACCTTATGTGGCCCTTGTGTCATTGAATTGTGGGAGTTTATCACCCTTGAGAGCTTGAAGTACAGATAATGAGATAATGCATCTGTGAAGATATCAATCAGAATTGATGTTGTGTTAACAGCTTTTATAGAGCTTCAAGCTCAGCTGTATAGCTGGGACATAATTATAGAGCTTCAAGCTCAGCTGTATAGCTGGGACATAATTATAGAGCTTCAAGCTCAGCTGTATAGCTGGGACATAATTATAGAGCTTCAAGCTCAGCTGTATAGTTGGAACATAATTATAGAGCTTCAAGCTCAGCTGTATAGTTGGAACATAATTATAGAGCTTCAAGCTCAGCTGTATAGTTGGGACATAATTATAGAGCTTCAAGCTCAGCTGTATAGTTGGAACATAATTATAGAGCTTCAAGCTCAGCTGTATAGCTGGAACATAATTATAGAGCTTCAAGCTCAGCTGTATAGTTGGAACATAATTATAGAGCTTCAAGCTCAGCTGTATAGCTGGGACATAATTATAGAGCTTCAAGCTCAGCTGTATAGCTGGGACATAATTATAGAGCTT
Source organism: Ariolimax columbianus (assembly GCA_036924085.1). NCBI lineage: Eukaryota > Metazoa > Mollusca > Gastropoda > Stylommatophora > Arionidae > Ariolimax > Ariolimax columbianus. The sequence continues at coordinate 157,271,824 of JAVGWX010000002.1, read as the reverse complement.
CAAGCTCAGCTGTATAGTTGGGACATAATTATAGAGCTTCAAGCTCAGCTGTATAGCTGGGACATAATTATAGAGCTTCAAGCTCAGCTGTATAGCTGGGACATAATTATAGAGCTTCAAGCTCAGCTGTATAGCTGGGACATAATTTACTGCTGGGGATACTCCTTGTCTCACAGTAATTTTCAGGATCTGAGACATGGATATTGGCACTTCTATTCTTAACAACATTTATTGCTGATCTATTGAGTTTATGACTGGTACCTGTAGTTCGTGGGACATTTATTGCTGATCTATTGAGTTTATGACAGGTACCTAGTAGCTCATGGGACATTTAATGCTGATCTATTGAGTTTATGACAGGTACCTAGTAGCTCATGGGACATTTATTGCTGATCTATTGAGTTTATGACAGGTACCTGTAGTTCGTGGGACATTTATTGCTGATCTATTGAGTTTATGACAGGTACCTAGTAGCTCATGGGACATTTATTGCTGATCTATTGAGTTTATGACTGGTACCTGTAGTTCGTGGGACATTTATTGCTGATCTATTGAGTTTATGACAGGTACCTAGTAGCTCATGGGACATTTATTGCTGATCTATTGAGTTTATGACTGGTACCTGTAGTTCGTGGGACATTTATTGCTGATCTATTGAGTTTATGACAGGTACCTAGTAGCTCATGGGACATTTATTGCTGATCTATTGAGTTTATGACTGGTACCTGTAGTTCGTGGGACATTTATTGCTGATCTATTGAGTTTATGACAGGTACCTAGTAGCTCATGGGACATTTATTGCTGATCTATTGAGTTTATGACAGGTACCTAGTTATTCATGGGATGAGGATCATTTTGACGGCTTGGCAAGAAGATATGGTGGCACATTAGAAAATTTATTGCGGGTCTGTTATTGTTTTTTTAAAGTTGAGAATTCCTTTCTTATGCTGTAAATTTACAACTTTTCGTGTCTGCCATGTACTGTTGATCTTATCACATAGCAAACATTTCTGCCATCCATCCTGTTTTGTTGGTTGCACAGTTTCTATAGCATTATTTGTAATTTCAAAAAACATTTTATCCACACAGATTTCTTCAATGTTTGAATTTGAATGTTTATGAGATAGCACGCACATATTTTTTGTTGTTTCATTATATGGTTCTGCTATACACATTTGTAAGTTTTCTTTTAATATTTAGGACTTTAACTTAGTCACTCTTCTTATACCATGGGCCTTCATTAATTTTTCATTGAGAGTTTAACATTTCTTTAAGATGGGGTAGTTGACCCGATGTTCAACCATCCTTGGTTGTCCCGTACGACTATCCTGGAAAGATTGGGTGCTAATATTCTTTACTTCCCTTTCCTCAGCAATGCATGAACATTTATATATATCTGTGCCAATTTGTGCACACCTTTGTACGTTGAAAGGTTTTTGTTTTGTATTAGGTGCACCATAGTGTATGCACATTCAAGTTTTATTTATGGGAATAAGCCAGATGTTTATTGCTATATATTTTGAAGAGTGTTTTATGTCATTGCTGCTTGTCACTGTAACAAAAAACATGACATAATATTTTCCTGGACTTTGTAACAGTGGACCACATTAATAGCACAAATTTACAAATGATTAGTGTTTATAGACTAAGGAGGGCTGGCTGAATGGTTTGGATGTCTAGGTTCTTTCCATGAGGACGTGCGTTCAAAACTTTGGAGAAGCAATTTTTTTTTTTCTGTCAGAGACAAAATAAATCCTTACCTTTATAGTGCATCTTTGCTGCAGGGGCACACATCCTTTATTCCTCCACTCTGTAAATCCTCATTATGACATTCAGCAATGAGAATAATCACTAGAGTGATAGTTTGCAAAAAGAATAGTTTATAGGCCACTTTATCTAATGAAAATGTAGATATACAAATGAATAATTCAGTTAAAGAAAGTCAAGTATTTTTAACCTTCAACCCCTCACAATTTCTCTGAAAGTGAATGTAATGTTTAGACCTCCAAGTCTACCTCAAATTAATAAAAGAATATCTGGCAAAGCAGTTGTAACAAATTAACGATGAATCGCTTCACACATTAATTTAAAGTCAACTTAATTACTTGACCTTCCATCATTCCCTAAATTTAGTGACAAATCTGCTAAAAATAGATAAATATATCACTACAGTATTTTGCCCAATGGTGCAGAATTTATATGACTGAGGAGTAAAGGTTGCTTACCACTAACAGTCATTAAGATTAAATCTGAAAAGATGAACAAACAAAGTGGTTTTTATTTATCCCTTGATTAAAAAATCCAATAGAAATTACCATCCTACAAGAACAGTATACTAACCAGCTCATCCAACAATTATATCGTGGAACATTTAAGCAAAGCATCAACAACAAATGCAAACTAATATTTTAAGCACTTGGGATACATATATTTGAATTTTTTATAATACTTGTCTTTAACATTTGTTATCATAATAATCTTTAACATGTATTTATTTTTCATGTTTTTAATCTATTTTATCTTTCATGTATTTCATATATATGTTAAACCTGTCTGTCATATATTTGATTAAACTTGTCTTTCATTTATTTTGTTAATCCTGTCTTTCATATATTTTATGATTCATCTCTTTCATATATTTGTTAAACCTGTCTTTCATTAATTTTGTTAAACGTCTTTTATATATTTTGTTAAACATGTCCTTTATATATTTTATTAAACCTGTCTTTCATATATTTTGTTAAACATGTATTCACTGTATTTTGTTAAACATATCTTTTATATTTTTTGTTAAACCTGTCTTTCATATATTTTGTTAAATCTGTCTTTTATATATTTTGTTAAACATTAATTTCATATTTTTTATAATTCATGTCTTAAATATATTTGATCATACATGTTTCAATGAAATGTTTAAACAAGATTATGGAAATCAGTGCATGAGCTGTACAAATAATTTAAAGATGATTGGCAGTCAACAGATGACCACCTGCATTCGGGACAGCTTGTGACATCATCTGGCAATGCTGGGCTCATTGCTCAGTTTTGTGAAATGGTGTATGCCAATCGTCATCTCATAGTTTGGATAGTAGCAGAAAAATCCATCATCTACATAGGATCATGCCATGATATTCTAACAGAAACGTCAGGAGAAAAAGGTCTGAGTTGCGAAGAAACAAATTCTGGTTTCTCTACCATAACAATGAGCCAGCCCATACGTTACTGCTATATGTGAATTATTTGACAAAAACAGAGAGAAGTGTGCTTCACTATCCACCCTACTCACATAATTCAGCAGACTTTTAAAACATCTCTCAAACAAATTACAGGCGTTGCACTGCGGTTTTTATTTTGCGCCTGTTGGCTAAGTGCATCCGACTTCGGCATAAATTTTATGTAAGGGTCTGCTTCCTCCTGCATTATCTAAGGGTTTGCTTTCCCGGGGTAACGGCCAGTGCTGTGATGGGAATCGAACCCAGCACCTTTGGTTTGTGAGCTGGGTCACTTAACCACTAGCCCACGCCGACTTCTCATGTTGGGATTTATTTCCTTTAGTTTTTATATTGGTCTAGCTCACAGGTTTTCATCTGTTACAAATGGATGTGTATGCATGTTACATAATGTTGTCGTCTTGAAGTATTAAATGTTATCACAGGTGTTGTTATCAAACATGACAATATCATCTGCTGTTTTTAAATGTTGTGTTATTATCACATATTATGCTAGTAGACATTTTCATATTGCATATAGTGTTGTTATCTTATTACTTTGTTATTACACTATGTTGTTAATACAGGTAAGTATTACATATTACATTATATGCTATCAATGTTGACATATTTCTTCAAGGTGAGGATAAGAAATGTAAGAAAATAAGACCTTACACAATGACAGATAAAAGTATAGTCATCCACATAAGTAGGTCCAATATGGAACATAATTACAGAATGGGAAAGAACAATATTAGAATGATAGAAAAGGAAAGGGACCTAGAGCTTGAAATAGATCATACAGGTAAAGTAAGTCAGCAAGTCCAAGTAGCATTGAAAAAGGAAAATGGAATGTTAGGTATGATAAAAAGAAATATTAAACATAGGAGCAAGGAAGTGATAGTCAAACTGTACAAAGCATTAGTTAGACCTAGATTGGAGTACTGTGTACATGTGTGAAGTCCTTATCGTAGAGGAGATATAAACATGCTGGAAAGGATGCAAAAAAGAACGACAAAGCTGATAGTGGGATTCCAGAATTACAGTTATGAGAAAAGACTCAGAAAAACCGACTTACAAATTGACAAAAGAAAGGTCCAGATTAGATATTAGGAAATATATTTGTGTTGCCATAGAGTTGTGAATGCTTGGAATTCATGGCCATAGGAAGCAGTAGAGGCAGGGACAATTAATGCATTTAAGAATAGATTGGATGCACCTAGCTTTTAGAGCAAAGAAATGTAAATGAAACTGGCTGTATACAGACTCTGCAGAGTCTTCTAAACCAGTATTAAGATGTTAAGTTAAGTTAAGACAGCTTAGCAGTCATTGCCAAAGACAGAGTGCTGGTTCTATACTACTGGGTAGGCTAAATGAAAGCAGAGAAAAGCCCAGATGCTCGACACCACAGAACTGCACTTTCCCTAGGTCTAGTAAGCCACAAGAGTGAAACCACCCATAAACTTACTACTAATAGCCAAGTGTGAGTACGAAAAACAAACTATAGAAAGCATGAGATGGCACCGTCTACAAGTCCACCAGATAGATTGTCTGAACAATATGATAGTTTTTGACAACCTGGCATCAGGCACTTGTCTGCCTGATCGAATACAAGGATTCCAGTATTATATTATTTTGTCACTTTGTTTGTATGTGTGTGTGTATGTGATGTGTACATGTACATGTATTGTGTCATATAGTTATACCATGTGTATTCTGTCATATAGCTCTACCAGGGGCATTATGTCATATAGCTCTACCAGGGATATTATTCTCATAAAACTCGACCAGGTCTGACTAGCAATAACCCATCACTAATGACAGAAACAAAAGCCATTTAATGGCCTCTGACTAAACAATTTGATGACCAGTCAATCTAACAGTCCTTTAATAACAATATTTTTTTTGTAAAAGTGTCTGAATTTGTTCATAGAATGTACCCCTGAATTTGTTCATAGAATGTACCCTGATTAAAAAGTGTTTTTAATAACTTCAGTTTTCATAATCTGTTACTTAGGTGTGGGTGACATAGAACTGATCGTGTCCGAAAACATGTTCAGGAAGGAGAACTTCTATGTAACCAAAAGATTATTACATTTTTAAAATATTTAATACAAAATTCATTGGTTTTATGGCTCCTGTGATGTCAAGAATTGCTCTTTGACCTAAATATGAAGGAAACCAGCTGCATATTTATATTTAGACTTGGGGTTACAGGAGCTTCTTTTTCTTCTTCGATCAACTGATGCTATGCTGCTATCCTGGTGAGGTCCATATTGGAAACTGCGTTTCGTGTTTTGTCGATTCCCCACAGATTTTTTAGCATCGTCACTTCCCCGAACCTTGACTACATCTCTTTGGTCTGTGTAAGTAGGATAGTCCTGCAGGAAATATTCTGTTGTTTGTTTGCATGCTCTGCAATGTAGCAGTGTCTCTGAAACCCAATCTGTGGGCCTTGAGTCTGCACTGTCCCGTTCTATGTCTGCCCATTTCTCCCAAGTTTGTCTAGGTTATCATTCTCTGACTTGTATTCTTTGTGCTGGTCTCTCCATTCTGTTCTCATGGATCATTTGATGCATGTCTTTGATTCTTTACAGCTCTGTTATTAGTGAGTCTGTGTGTCACCACTTCTAACTTTTGCAAGCCTGTCTGCCTTCTCATTTCCAAGGATCCCACAATGGGCAGGAATCAACTGTTTGACAAGATCTGTTTTTGGGACAACAACCCGATGCTATATTTTATTAAGTGTAAGAGTTTATCTTGTTTGGAGCTTGAGATGGCTTGGAGTATGCTCCTGGAGTCTGTTAGAATGACCATTTTCCTTTGCAGTTGTATTTTGGCTGATAAGAATCTAAGTTGTTGCATTTACAGCCATTGCTTCAAGTCTGAAATTGGTACAGGTCTCTCCTGCTGGTATGGAGTGGTTTTATATGTTATCGTTGGAGTGTGTGATGTTGCGGGAGCAATGAATGGGTATTGACATGAGTGGAGGCTGACAACCACATAGTACTGTGGATGAAGTAGAGTACAAACAAACAGTGTAGAGTTATGGTATTTATAAGCTCTTCCATGTGTATTCCTGTATTGCCTTTTATTGTGAAACAGAAAGAACAGAACCACTGCATTCTACTATCATTATCATCATCAAATACCATGTGGTGTTGACAGTCTTGAATTTCTTCAACTTCCTGTTCCAAATGTTATTAATTCTACTGTTCACCATCTACCTTCACCTTTTAAGCATTCCAACATTTTCTATATTTTCTTGTTGTTCTAGCAATTATGCCCATTGTCACAGTGCGCTTGAACCATGTTCTTCTTATAACCATCGTCGGAATAGATGATTGCTTTGTTCTGATGTGGTTCTTCTTCTTCTTGTGAACGCATCTTTGGTTTTTTGTTTTCTTTGTTAGATGAGTTCTCTTGTTGTACAGTTTTTAGATTAGTGTTGAATATTTATCCAGGTTGTCTTACTTAACTGATCTTACAGGGGACAGTCCCGTAATAATATTTTAAATAGTTGCCCATCGCAATCAGATGATAAAGCATCAGACGTGCTGTGAGATGTGATAACAACCTTCATTTTCTCACAGATTTTTTGGGTGAGTTTTTCTGATGCTGTAACTTGCATTTTCTTCTTCTTCATCGTACGCTGTTTACAGCGATATTTACGTTGCAGTTTTATTTTGTTAAGCCTATGGCTCAGTGCATCCGATTTCAACAGGCGTTTCTGTAGGGATGCCCTCCTTAGCCTTTGGCTGTCCCCAGCCTATCTGCAAGGCAGCAGTTGTTTTTGGTCAGAGTTGTCTCTCTTAGGGAAGGTGTCTTGCAGGACTAATGAGTCTTCCCCACTCGTGTCTATAGGGTTTGGCAATGATATGATATGATGGACTATGTACTAGTTTGTACTATCCCGGAAGAGAGGCAGTCCAGTGTGACTGTGTCTCAGGATCGTCACGTCCTGCCAGAAACGTAGCATATGCATGTGAGTGGGTTATCTCTTTGCTCCCTTTATTTTCTCGGCTCATCTGCAGTGATGGCACGCCTAGCATTCCTCGCCACCTGGGACGTTGTTACAATAGGGCAGAGGTGCAATGTCCGCTGGACTGCATCTCTTCTGCATCCATTTGGGATGGCTGATAGCAGACAGAGGTAAAGAGCGAGGCAGGAATGCATTTGGCCAGGTGCATTTCTGCGGCTCGACCGGGCCGGGCTGAGACGCGAGCCCCAGGTCCCAACCATATCGTGGCCTCCCATCACAGCGGTGCTGAGATTTAGGGCGGGATTCTGGCTTAGAGGCGTTCGGCCGTAGTCCCTCAGGTGGTAGCTTCACACCATTGGTTTATCAGCCAAGCACGTGGACCAAATGTCAGCGACCTACGATTCCTCTCGAAGAAGTGCATTTAACCAGGGGACAAGCCTGGTAATGGCACGGAGATGTTGTTCGCCTGGTGTGCGGACATATCTCATGATCAAGGGGTTGCGTCTCAACAGTTCACAGTGAGGTGGCTGCTCTACTGCTTACGACACCCCGACCGAGAACTAAGTCTTCTACTAGTGGTTTCACACTTCATCGCTGTATGGAGTGAATATCAGACAGCTTCCAGCCCGCTTTGATCGGCGGACGGCAGAGACCTCTTTCTGCGGCTTGACCGGGTCAGGCTGGGATACGAGCCCCAGGTCCCAACCCTATCATAGCCTCCCATCGCAGTGGTGCTGAGATTTAGGGCGGGATTTCGGCTTAGAGGCGTTCGACCGTAATCCCTCCTATGGTAGCCTCGCGCCGTTGGCTTATCAGCCTAGCACGTGGACCAAATGTCTGCGATTTGCGATTCCACTCGAGTTGAGCAGGACTACCGTAGCAACACTCTGTCATTAGTGGGGTAAAACTAACCTGTCTTCCGAGGGTCTAATACCAGCACTCGTTCCCTATTAGACCCAACGAGAGTGCTCTCAGTCTGTCAGTCATTTTACAGTGTTGGCGTATTGAGTCAAATTAAGCCGCAGGCTCCACGTAACTTGCATTTAAATAGACTGAAGTGAGAAAGATTTGTGCTGTGTCAGCCCTACTCATTCATCCCTTGCTACCTTAATCCTGTGGCATGAAGTAGTCAAGATAACATGAGGTAGTGCGGGATGCAAATTTTTACTCAGGGTTTACTTCCGAAGCCTTTTCCCTACACAGGTGACTCACAAGCCAGCAGGGAGCAACAGTTAATGCCAATTTTTGCTGTGATACATGTTCAGCAGTGTGTTTACATGTGCGCATTGGCGAAGAAAATGATCAGAGGCTGTACATGTGTTTGTTCAGTCTGTTGTGTCTTGTCCTGAGGCAAAGAATAGTGATCTGTCCCTGCAGGTCAAGCAAAGGTAGCTATTTTGTTCACAGAGCTGATCGTCTCACACACTAACTTGATGCGATAGTAAAAGTAATTATTCTGTTCACACAGTTGACCCTCTCACATCCTAACTTGATGTGATAGTAAAGGTAGGTATTCTGTTCACAGATTTGACACTCTCACACTCTAACTTGGTCCGATAGTAAAGATAGTTGTACTGTTCGCAGAGTTGACCGTCTCACACAATTCCTTGATGTGATAGTAAAGGTAGTAGCTATTCTGTTCACAGATTTGACTCTCTCACACCCTTACTTGATATGACGATCCCGATATCACAGTGGTTTATTAAACCCATCGGCTACCCTCACTTGGTTTAGTGATATGATAGCTGAGGTAGCTATTCTGTTCACAGAGTCGACCTTTCACCCTATCTTTATTTGATAGTAAAGGTAGCTATTCTGTTCACAGAGCCGACCTTTCACCCTAACTTTATGTGATTGTAAAGGTAGCTATTCTGTTCACAGAGTCGACCTTTCACCCTAACTTTATGTGATAGTAAAGTAGCTATTCTGTTCACGGAGTCGACCATCTCATACCCTAACTTTATGTGATAGTAAAGGTAGCTATTCTGTTCACAGAGTCGACCGTTCACCCTAGCGGATGTGGGACACTTGATCCAAGATCTCCTCGGAGATTACTACCAGCCACTCTACCTCACCGACGAATTCCGTAGCATCAGCGGTGAACTTACCAATGGATCGAGCAAGACTTCTACACTTCCTGCAGGTGGTTATATCTGTTACACGATATTTTGGTTCTGTCACAAATTTGTGGTTGCTGGTAGCACTTTGTGTGTTTGGTTTTTGTTTTTGTTAGCCTTGTTCCGTAAGACAGTATCTGTTTTATTGTGTTTCTGCATCCTATAGCCCACTGCATCCAACTTCAGCACATATTTATTATTGAGTAAAAATGTTTTAGTGGTGCAACCTTGCCTATTCATGAACTGGAGCGTCTACTACCCTAGAGGGATTAGAACACCCTGTTAGTCGCCTCTTGTTCTCAGTGTAACAGTAGTCTTATTCATGTCACTGTCACAAATACAGTCCTGTAAAGAACCACTTGGATCAGACCTCAACTCTAGATATCGTCGTCATCATTCACCTTATCAGTACAGATGGCGAAGCATAAGACCGACACTACAATTGGTTTACTGTAACCAGCTTTTAAGAAATCCTGAATCCATGTGTTTGCCGCGAGCTTTCAGTAGCAGTTATTTTTACATAGTGAGGTTACCAACCACAGCTCAATCTTCCCTAGTCACCTGTCATGACCATCAAAAATGGAAACAACTTTATTTTCTAGAAGGGTCCATTGATGAATGATCAGCAGCTTGTGCAGACAATCTAGATGTTGATCATTTTATTGCAAATAAATCTCACATTCCATGTTGACTCTCAACTGCTTGTGGTAGAGTCTAGGTTTAGCTGAGTAGTTTACTTAATTCACATATCTACGTGAATCTGTACCATCACACATAATTAACAAACTCGTCCTCACGATCAGATTACATAGATCACTTTGCATACTCAGACAAATTTGTACATTCATTTGTAATTAGATCACACATCATTCACTAGATGTCCTGCACATAAGACACACATTCAGATCTCGCCCTTAGGCAATCTGTACACTTGTGTAACCGTTCAGAACATACATTGTTCACAAGGTGTCCTGCACATACAACACACATTCAGATCTCTTACTGTTTACAGGGTGTTCAACATAAACACCTATTGAGCTACTGGACAAAACTCGAGGTGTATGAAGGTATAGCCACCCTGTAATCTCCCCTCCGAGTGGTCAGCTCTGAACCTCAGCGTCGAACACCCACCCCTGTACCAGACAAAGTCTTCCACCTAAACCCTTCGTCTCCTTTGTCTACCTAGTGTTGAGACAGTGATTGATCTTGGCACGCATTCAGGCAACCTTTATTCTTAGAGTCGCCAGCCCAATCTCCTTTGCCCTAAACGCCCATGCTCCAGCTGGACCTGCCACATGCTCACACCGACCTTTCACAGTAAATATATACACCAGATATTCCACTTGTATTTGAAATTGTAATTCCTTGGAGCCAAAAGATCCACATGAAAACACCTGCACGTTTCTTTGTTATCACTTGACAGATGCTAACCAAGCTGAACGCAAGGTAGATTTCTCCACTCCAGCCCAGGAACTCTTTATATGGGCAATTCTGATGAACAACCACAGACTTTCGAAACTCTTCTGGGAGGAGGGAAGGGTAAGGCCTCCATTTTTGTCCTTTGTCTTAATCTTAGTCGACCTGTACTTCTACAGGGGCACGCAGATGTACCTGTGCAGGTCCCAGCTTTGACGGGAGCATTTAGTCACCTCTTACAACATGCTCTCTGTGGGGCAGTGGTGCTGTTCTTGTTCTTGTCATAAACAAAAACCCTGGTGGACCACTTGAATATGTTATTATCTTGTTCATGCATTTGTGATACTGTGACATCATTGCCTTTTCTTGATTTGTGACCATATATGTTGTTGGGTTGTTTGATCTTGTAGTTTTCTTGATTTGGGACCATTGTAACAGAGTCATGAGTTCCATGGGGACTAACGAAGAAGGGGATCCATCTACCACAGTTTGAGAATGCTCGAACAGATAACTTTAGAACCTCGACCAGACAAGGAAAATTCTTTGTTCAAACTATTACTCTCCGATGGTCAAGGTTGACAGGTAGAAAGTTAGGGGAACGGATGGACATTTACACAGTCACAAGAAAGTTGGGGAAGGGGATGGAAATTTACAGTCACAAGTTACCCAAATACAGACAACTCTGGTCGAGGTCTGTCTGAAAGAAGGAGCACATCCTAGTTGGACCAAGACAGGCAATAATCCAAAAGAATGACTTATCACTCATTTAGTCCTGTATCCTCGGTTGCATATACTACTTTATCTAGATATCAATATTGTACTGACCTTGAGACAAGCTTGTCCTCCACTCTTGTCAGGAATCATCTACTGCTGCAGCCTTATTTGCCACCAGCATACTCAACTCTATGAAGAAGGAGACGTTTGATGCTGAGATCAGACGCAAGCTTCAGGCTAGTGTTGAGTAAGTTCATCCATGCATATTATGTTTCTCACTTCCAAATTTCTTTTATTTTTGTTCAAGAAATTATTGTCAAGCAAAAATAAAAGGACAGCACAAGAAGATGTAGTTAAAACCAATAGCAGTAGTAGTTCTTGTATTAGTTAGATTGGTGGTGATACTTATAATAGTTGCAAGTAGTAGTAGTAGTAGTAGTAATTGTAGTAATAGTGGTGGTAGCAGCGGTAAAAGTAGACATAGTAGTAGTAATGGTAGTAGCAACAGTAGTAGTAGTGGCAGTAGAAGTAATAGTAGTAGAAGTAGTGGTAATTGTCAAAGTAGTAATATTTGTAGTAGTAACAGTAGTAGTAACAACAGTCATATTAGCAGTAGTAGCGGTAGTAATAGTAGTGGCAGTGGTAGTAGTATTAGTAGTGGTGGTAATAGTAGTGGCAGTGTTAGTAGTATTAGTAGTGGTGGTGATAGTAGTAGTAACACTGGCAGCAGCACACAAATGGCACCTCCCTATGACAACAAAAGTGAACAGATGAGATGTGATGTATAGTTTGCATGAACCACTTTCACATTTAATCTGACCAGTTTTGTTCAATATATCTTGCAGAGGTGCATATACATGTATATAGTCATTGGTAACTTTAGGCGGTGCACACACTGTGGAAGACAAAGCTGATAGTGGGATTCCAGAATTACAGTTATGAATAATTGCACATAAGACACACATTCAGATCTCGCTCTTAGGCGATCTGTACACTTGTGTAACTGTTCAGAACATACATTGTTAACAAGGTGTCCTGCACATACAACACACATTTAGATCTCTTACTGTTTACAGGGTGTCCAACATAAACACCTATTGAGCAACTGGCCAAAACTCGAGGTGTATGAAGGTAAAGCCACCCTGTAAACTCCCACAACCTCATCATGCTCAAGTCGATGCAGCTGTGATATGTGTCCATGCTGCAATGACTCTTACTAGTCTATGTGTTTATCAACATTTTATTTTTAGTTTTGCCGCAGCCACTTTAATTTTTACTTATGTAAATTTGTACCTGACTTCCTGTTAGGAAATAAAAGTCAGCTTGGAAGGGAACTGGTCACCCCCACCTCAAAAAGCTGAGAATAAGTATTCTTCTTCAGGGTTTCATCCTGAAAAGGACCTTCCGACATTGTGTTGTAGTTTACAGTGAGACTGCGATATCTGCATGTCCAGCACATCCAATTTCAACTGGATTTTATAGATGGTTTGTCTTCCCACTGCAATTTCTATTCTCTTAGCCAGACCAGACTAATGTAATCTGCTTCCAGGGCCGCTACTTAACGGGGAATATGGTCTTGGTCAGCTTGTTCACTGACCCCGATGCAAGCAGCCAGCTATGAGTTTATGGCTGCTTTCAGCTCATTCACTGCTGCTTCTTTGGCCACCTGAGAACAAATCAATATGTACAATTCGCAATATGACATTGCTTATGATGTAAACAGCACATACCTTCCTACTCATAGTTTCCTCAGCTGGCTGTGGACAACATGGCGGGTGTGATACGGAGTTCGTACAGAGTTGACCGTCTCCAGAGCTTACATTCGCCAAACTTTTGTCACCATACATTGCCTGCATTCTCCGATGAATGTCAACAAGTCGACATCCTTCAGCTGTTAGAAACCATATCACTGCTAGCTGATCAACTCTGGACAGATTCCGTATCACACCCGCCATGTTTTCAATGGTCTGCTGGAAACAATGAGTAGGAAGATAATGAAATTTTGCAAACTTGATGGCTGGTATGGGCTGTTTACATCAGAAGTGATATCATCATGTGCATCATACGTATGTTCACTTGTTGCAGTCAGGTTCGGTTTCATTTGAACACGCCTCGTATTATCAAACGTGTACAAATGAATTAAGTACATATGCTCACACGTACTCACAAATACGAATATATATATATATATAATACATGAACTAATGAGTATGCACACTAACACAAACCACTATATATATATATATATATTTATATATATATATATATATATATATATATATATATATATATATATATATATATATATATGTATATATATCAACAGACACCCATGTATATATATCAACAGACACCCATATATATACCCATTTAAAAAACACACAGAGGCACACAGAGACACATATACATATATAAGAATACAGAGATGGATGTATAAACATAATAATAATAATAGAGAGGTATAAAGAAAAAGAGAGAGAAGAGGGAAAGAGAGTGAAAGAGAGAAATGTGCTGGGAAGCCTATGCAAAGGTAAAGAATGTACTGAAACATGAGGTTTAAGGCATCCATTAAGGAAGTTTAAATTATTTTTGAGCTCAAACTAGTGTTGATTATCAGTGGAGCAAAATATGATGCCAGTGACTGTGATTTTGACCTTACCCTGGTGTCCAGGACCATTGAAATGGTTGGGGACTGGAGTTATTATAAATGTCATTGAGGTGTTGGCAGAAGGGGGGGGGGGGGGGGGGGGGGAGCACAGAGTTCATGGCCAGTCTCCCCAGTGTAAAAGGAAGTCTGTAACACTTCATACCCGATGGCAGTGTCTGCTATAGGACCACCTCATTAAATAAAACATTACTGTTAACACTTCAATGATGAATTTATAATTTGTTAGCATTTTTATCAAGCATTACTTTCTACATTTCAGCGACTATGCCCAACTGGCAATCGGCGTGATCAACAAATGTTACAGTTCTGATGAGAAGCGAACGTATGATCTGCTGACTCAGGTCATGCCACATTGGGGCAAGTCTACATGTGTGTTACTGGCTGTACAATCGGGCAACAAAGAGTTTGTTGCACAGACAGCATGCCAGTCACTCCTAAACTCAATGTGGATGGGACGCATGGCACAGGGCAACAGCCTTATGTGGGTTAGTTTGTTTTATCCTCATGCCCTTACTGATAAACATAATGGAAAGTTCCAATTACTCGTCAACATTCAGTGTATCATCACTTCCTGACAGCTTTAACCTTCTTCTTCTCTGTTTGTTCTCAATCTCCCGCTGCCAAGACCTGAAAATGGCTTAGTACGTAGCAGGATGTTGTCCGGAGACCGAAATGCATTGTGTCGTAGTTTACAACTTAACTACGATATTTATGCTTTTCGGTCTGACACATCCAACTTCAGCAGGCATTTTTGAGTACCGGGCTAGCCTTCCTCTTTAATCTCTTCTCCTTATCCAGTTTGATCTGTTGCAGCCTGTTATCTAAGATCATTGTGCAGAGGTGTAGAAGGGTGTTGGCAGCTCTGGTTTGTTGGCCCTGACACTAGCAGTCAGCTATGGGTAGCTGACCGCTGCAGCTCATGCACTGTTCAGCATGTTGCTACCCCCCTGACAGCTTTAATAACAGTTCTGTAGAGTCTAACTTTATTTTGGAGAAGAAATTCCTCTTTCGTCAACAGACAATCATTTTAGTCATATCAGGGCATGTGAACTAAGGCTAAAGCATTTGGCTCCCCTAACTAGCTTTTAAGAAAACTTTATTCCATATTCTTTTGCAGTGCGGTTTTTTAGCAATTGCTTTTAAACATAATGAGGTAGCCAACCCCATGCACAACCATCTTTCATCGCCACTACATGCCACTTACATATGCATGGAAGGAAACCCTATTATGTTTTTCCTGAAAACACTTCCTTCCCTAAAGAGAGCTGCACTCTAAGCCAACCACATGACTAAGTTGTTTCAGCCACTTCTTTAATCTATTTTGTGGTTGCCTACTGCTGCCTCCTTTCTGATTGTTTGGCATGTTGAGTTTATGCTGGAGATATCATTTATCAATTAAGTAACACTTTTTCTTCATTTCTTGTGTAAGTCCGGTGCACATTCAAAGTGGTATTTAATATGAGCAGTTTCACGTATTATGTTATGTCTGATTTGATCTCTTCTTGTATCATGTAGTTGCCTTTCTATCTTGGTCTCTCTTCTTCTACTCTGGGGGTGTAGAGGTTTTGTTTAAACTAGCAATCGCTTATGCAGACAAACATATGATTGGCTTATTGTGTCTTTGCATGATTGAAGGACCGCCTCCTTTTGGTCTTCATGCAGGGCTACTATTCTGTAGAAATTTTGTTACCTTTAGAATTTTGGCCGTACAGTAATTTGAGTCTGCTCTTTTCAATTTTAAACTATCAAGAGTTCTTTTATATGCACAGCATGTACACTGTCCTCCGAGTTTATTGTTCATCTACGATAGGGCTAGGTGCTGATTTCACCTTCAGACCAGGGAACACTTGAAACTTGTGAGATTCGAACATTCACCATTTCTCACTTTTGGTTGTTCATTTTTTCAAAGGCAAACATCTTACCTCTCAGCCATCATGATCTCTTTCTCTGGCAGTATATTTCATTAGCTGTTTCTTTTTCCATTTCTAACCCTTGTTTTGATTTATTGCTTGACCATGTGGCTATGTTGTTGTTTGTTAAGGTTGTAAAATTATTTTTGTGAAGGCACGTTACTTTCAATCACATACAGAGTCTATTTCGCTATATCAGAGTGTGTGAGCCATACAAAATAGTCACCATTCAGGTCTGAACTCTTGTGCAATGCTTAAAAACATTGTTTAATGTGGGTAGGAATATGGAATTAAAATAAATTTGACAAAACAACTTGATGATTGCAGATGACTTGGCTCTACTGTCCGATAACCGCAATCAGTTGCAAAATAAAATAAGTATACTTCACAAGAGGTCACAGAAATCAGGACTGAGAAATCATTAAAAAGAACAGATTATAAGAAGAAATGCAACAAAGGACAATCAGATTGCATTGCGAGACAAACTCTTGCAATATGTTAAATTATTTGTACATGTTAGTAGGAAAATAAAAGGTATAGATAAATATATTAAAATAAGAATATAAATGTTATGAAGAACTTTTCTTGCATTGTGGAAATTATAGAAATCAATAGAAATTGAGGCCACAAGTATAAAAATTTACTCCTGCTTCAATGTAAAGTCTGTTGATTGTATGTCTCTGAAACATGGAGAACAACAAAAACAACAATTTTAAAAAATATGAACTTTGTACAGAATAGATAGATTGACATTATATAAATAAGATGACTAATATAGAACTGTTGGAAAGTACCAGACAGATATGAGTGGAACATGACACGAGTAAAAGGAAACCAGGTGATAGTATTGCAAGACAGTCTCTGTTCTGGAATCCCAAAGGTAAGAAAAGTAGAGGCAAACCAAAACACACGTGAAGAAATGAGTTCAAACATAAACAATACAGGATGAACATAGCTGAGGCAGATAGTCCAGGACAGGAGAAGTTGGTGAATATATGTTTAAGACATGTGCTCCATAGGTAGCTGAAAGATTTTAATTGATGTGGATCTGATTGTTCTGTTTAATATTATGTTTGTTCATCTGGATATGTAGACATAGTTTTGAGTTTTCTGTTTTGTTGATCTTTGATTTGATGGGATGTTCTTGTTACGTGCTGTCAGCAGGAAATCAATGATTCTTGCTCTTGTATTTGTGTTGAAAATTCTGCTTGTGTACATTTATTGGTCTTTTTTATATAAAATTATTACCTTTTACGCAAAAACAGGTCAATAATGTCACCCATTTTTATAAGTCAATCAAAATAATATTTCAAAAATTGTTAATGCTTTTATCATAGAATGTTGAACGAATCAACAAATTCTCTAAGCTGGATTCGAATATCAGGGCAATAATAAAAGATGGTTTTAGATGTCAGTCAAAATAAAATTGAAAATGTTTTTACCATACTACTTTGAAAGAAAATATATACCAGGGAGCTGGATTAACAGTTAATAATGATAGAAGTTTTTAGATGTCCATCGAAATAATATTTGGGGGGAATGAGCAAAACATAACTGACTATAACCCTATTCTACCTCCACCGCCCTGGAAACAGACTGCACTTGTGCAACTGGCTAAGAGAATAGAGATTGAAGAGAGTAGGCTAACCCGTTTCCAAAAATGCTGTGCTAAAATTGAATTAGGTGAGACGACAGGCGTAGATATCGCAGCATTACTATAAACTATGACACAACGTGACAATGTTCTTTCAGAACAAACATAAGAAAGAAAAAACATTTTTTTAATATTAAATATTTTTATCCTACAACTTTGACCCCCAAAAAATTATACCTTTGAACCAAATTCAAACCAGCTACCTAAGAATTTTGGAATTATCCACTACCAACAGAGTTATTAAAAAAAAAAGATCCAGTCACACCATGCGTCGCATAGGAAATATGGTGTTAGGCCCATATTATTTTGTAACCCACGGCACTTAGTGGATGATGTGGTCAGCTTCACACCGGCCGCCTTAATTCCCGGACTGAACGGGTACCCATTTAAGGCTGGGTCGACCCGAGAGCCATTGCAGTCTGAAAAACCATTTTCGCCTCAACTGGGGAATTAACCCAGGACCACTAAGAAACGAAGTCAGCATGCTACGCAGCTCCCTGAATTATTACTGATCATATAAATAATTATGGATTTGTTTGTACTTATATGTTAAGGCTGTAAGGATTTCATCACATCCATCCTTATTGGTACTGTGATGTCGAGAGACTATCTCTGTTCGTTTCTTGGAAGGAAGGGTCTAGCTTGATATGTTGTGGAGAAATTGTTCTACGAAAAACTTTTCAATATTTAAAAACTTTTAAAGCCACACCTTCTTTAATGTTTGATGATGTTTTCGATGCCAATGTGACATTCTTGTCAGTATATAACTTATTTGGTTTTTATTTAGGTACTGTGACCAGAGTTTAGTTTCATTTTGGCACACTAGCTGACTAACAGTGAGAATTATAATTATGAAAATGATTGTAATATTTTTATTATTGCACAGATTATCCCAAGCACAATTCTGTTTCCACTTATACAAATCGGAATCAAATTTCTGGAAGTGGATAGTAAAAATGAGAAGGAAATTACACCTGTAGAAGCTTCTGTGGTAGAGGTGAGTCTGTGTTTGCATTTTTAACGTCCATGTTATATTCTTTTAGTTGTATGTCTTTATTGGATCATCATATTGATCCTATTCTATGCTTCCCATAGTCCACTCAATTAAATGTTTAATTAACACAAAACTAATAATATTCATTCATTTAGATTTATATTTATATCATTTACTTACTTTATTCTTTAATTTGATTTAATCTCTCTCTCACTCTCTCTATGTCTGTCTCTCTCTCTCTCTCTCTCTCTCTCTCTCTCTCTCTCACTCTCTCTCTCTCTCTCCCTCTCTCTATCTCTCTCTTGTTCTGTAATTATCATATTGTTATTATATACAATTAGTGCATTCCACACAGCCATTTGTCCCCTACATTTGAGTTAAATCTTTACTACCTGGAATCCCAATAGCTCTCATTTCCAGGTCAAGGGGTCAAATATCAGTAACTGGGTCAAATTCCTTACCAGTGCTCATAGTTAGTTTGTGACATTCAGTATACATGTTTTACAAATGTATTTTAGCATAAACAAACAAACAAGCCAATCACCATCCCTATGGATATTCCTATTGAACAAATGAATGGGGGGAACTATGTTTTGGTTATAGTTCAAATATTTGAGACACCTTTGTTTTGTCTGTAAATAAAATAAGAATATACTGGAAATGGGAAGCTAAAACCATTTCAGGGAGTCCCAATTTAAAAATATAAAAGTCAAACTAAGTTGCAAGGTTTTGTGTGCCCGTACACAGATGTGTCCTTCTTCTTCTTCTTCGTACGCAGTCAGACAGTAACCATTATTTTTTCGAAAAAAGCGGCGGTCATCCTGAGGCTGTCGCCACTGCCATAGAGCTTGTCTTGCAGTTCCTCTGGTGATGGCCACATCTGCTCTCTCTGATCCTCGTATGTCGGGCAGTTCTGCAGCAGATGTTCAGTGGTCATTTTACCGGTACCGCACGGGCATTCGTCGGTACCACATATCTTCAATTTGTTGAATAGGTGGTATCTCAGTCTATTGTGGCCAGTGCGAAGTCTGAAGACAACGACCTGCTCTCTTCGGTTCAACTGGTAATAGGCATCGTTTTTGGTGTAACCAGTATGTTCGGTTTCCCATTTGGTCATGTATCTGGCTTTAATAAGCCGTTTTGACTCTTCGTACGTCATACTAGTATCTGTTTGTGGTAGTCTTGCACCTTCTTTTGCCAGTCTGCCTGCCTCCTCATTGCCTTGGATGTTGCAGTGTGATGGGACCCACTGTACCACTACCCTTTTTGGTGCGGACTGCTGGCACAGTTTGCAGAGTGCTGCTCTTAAGTCATTAAGCTCAGTGTTTTTCTGGCTTTTTAGCGCTGTGACTACGGCCAGAGCATCTGTAAGCAGGACTGTATGGCTTTCATTTTCTTTATGTGTCACCATTTCTTCCACTGCCACCCTCAGTGCCTCTGCCTCCGCTCTGAAATTGCTTGTGTACTTACCAGTAGCGAATGACAGTGTTATTTTTCTGCCATTTGGTAGGTTCAGGAATGCTCCTGCCCCTCCGTTCTGTGTAGTGTTTGTTACAGAACCGTCGGTGTATGCATGGGTCCAGTCCATGCTTGGGTAGCTTTTCGATATAAAGCTTAGGGTAGTATCTCTCCTTTCTTTTTCAGTCTGGCAGTTTTTGTTTCCAATAACTGGTATATTTTCTACCACCTCTGGAAATATATCCTGCCTCCAGGTGGGTTTTCGTACAGTAGTGATGGGTTTTGGTGTTGTTAGTGCGTTTATGGGATCTTCGTGCATCTTTGCTTTGGCTATTTCTGCAAAACAGATGTGTCCATCTTAATGACTTTATTATGTCTACAACCATTTGGTGTGCTATAATGGTGGTAGATGTGTTTGTAACTGAACAGTTCAAATACCAGTTTCTAAGTCTAAAGATACAGGTTCCAATCCATGTAAGGGATATTTATTAAAAACAGTCTGGATAGAGCTCTGTGGCTTCCGGGAAAAGCTGCCTCTAATCCTCATTCCTATGTTTGTTTTGTAATAATTGAGGTTAAAGGTACAACCTTAATTTTACATAAAATCATTTTAAATGACAGAACTAAGGAGGTGACGGAAAACTTTGTGAATTGTCATCACCAAGCATATGTGAAGAAAATGGAACAAAAGGAACATAAAAAAGCAGGGAAGGGTATAAAGAAAATTGATGTTTGGAAGGATGCAAAATAAGAGATCGTAACTGTTTATATTAACTTGTTTATTTCTACTTCTCTTCTTCTTGTGAACCCAAAAGGAATGAGTTATTGTTTTTGTCTGTATCATATTAATGGGCATTGTTGCCAGTTTTATTTCAAACTCAGAAGGCTGCTTCCAATTCAGCAGATTGAGAGAGCAAAGCGAGTACTGATAGAAGACAGCATCAGACTGGGGGAGACCAAAGCGAGTACTGATAGAAGGCAGCATCAGACTGGGGGAGACCAAAGCAAGTACTTGTAGAAGGCAGTATCAGACTGGGGGAGACCAAAGCGAGTACTGATAGAAGGCAGCATCAGACTGGGGGAGACCAAAGCAAGTACTTGTAGAAGGCAGTATCAGACTGGGGGAGACCAAAGCGAGTACTGATAGAAGGCAGCATCAAACTGGGGGAGACCAAAGCGAGTACTGATAGAAGACAGCATCAAACTGGAAGAGAGAAAAGCAAGTACTTGTAGAAGGCAGTATCAGACTGGGGGAGACCAAAGCGAGTACTGATAGAAGGCAGCATCAGACTGGAAGAGAGAAAAGCAAGTACTTGTAGAAGGCAGAATCAGACTGGAAGAGAGAAAAGCAAGTACTTGTAGAAGGCAGTATCAGACTGGGGGAGACCAAAGCGAGTACTGATAGAAGGCAGCATCAAACTGGAAGAGAGAAAAGCAAGTACTTGTAGAAGGCAGTATCAGACTGGGGGAGACCAAAGCGAGTACTGATAGAAGACAGCATCAGACTGGAAGAGAGAAAAGCAAGTACTTGTAGAAGGCAGTATCAGACTGGGGGAGACCAAAGCGAGTACTGATAGAAGGCAGCATCAGACTGGAAGAGAGAAAAGCAAGTACTTGTAGAAGGCAGTATCAGACTGGGGGAGACCAAAGCGAGTACTGATAGAAGGCAGCATCAAACTGGAAGAGAGAAAAGCAAGTACTTGTAGAAGGCAGCATCAGACTGGAAGAGAGAAAAGCAAGTACTTGTAGAAGGCAGTATCAGACTGGGGGAGACCAAAGCGAGTACTGATAGAAGACAGCATCAGACTGGAAGAGAGAAAAGCAAGTACTTGTAGAAGGCAGTATCAGACTGGGGGAGACCAAAGCGAGTACTGATAGAAGGCAGCATCAAACTGGAAGAGAGAAAAGCAAGTACTTGTAGAAGGCAGTATCAGACTGGGGGAGACCAAAGCGAGTACTGATAGAAGGCAGCATCAGACTGGAAGAGAGAAAAGCAAGTACTTGTAGAAGGCAGCATCAGACTGGAAGAGAGAAAAGCAAGTACTTGTAGAAGGCAGTATCAGACTGGGGGAGACCAAAGCGAGTACTTGTAGAAGGCAGCATCAGACTAAGAGAGAGTGAAGCGAGTACTTGTAGAAAGCAGATAAAAATGAGAAAAGAGATGCTCAAGATAATATGCCCTGAGATAACCAGAAATATTATGGGTTTGTAAGGATGTGTAAGGATGCTTGATGTTCAACACAAATGGCTGTTAAAGAGAAGCAGAAAGCAGATAATAAAAATAGATATTTAGAGCAGAGACAGGGCATCGAAAACAGACATCACGAATAGTGTCCGAGAACAGATCTTAAGAACCAAGTCCGAGAACAGATAGTGGAACCGATTCCAAGAACAGAGTCCAAGAACAGATCAAGAATCAAGTATGGAAACAGATATCAAGATCAGAGGCCTAGAACAGATATCAAGAGCAGATATTAAGAGCAGATATCAAGAACAGATATCAAGAACAGATTTCAAGATCAGATCCTAGAACAGATATCAAAAACAAAGTCCAGAAATATCAATAACAGATACTGAAACCAGTGTCATATAATTGATACTGAAACCAGTGTCATATAACTTATATTGAAAACCAGTGTCATATAACTTATATTGAAAACCAGCTCCAAAAATAGATATTGATGGTAAACTACAAACAGTTTGATAAAAGTGAGGTACTACAGGTAATAACAAGATCCTGTTTGTCCAATCAAAGGAGAGCCAACCTGGGTTGATATAATTTCAGGGAGTAACATCTGTGCATGTTGCACAAACATCCCAGATAGATAGATTGACAGAATATCACTATGGGTTCAACATAGTTGTACAGAATATCACTATGGGTTAAACATAGTTGTACAGAATATTACTATGAGTTAAACATACTTGTACAGAATATCACTATGGGTTAAACATAGTTGTACAGAATATTACTATGGGTTAAACATAGTTGTACAGAATATTACTATGGGTTAAACATAGTTGTACAGAATATCACTATGGGTTAAACATAGTTGTACAGAATATCGCAGAGCCATCCTGGATATCAGTCTGACAAATCATGTATAGCCATTATGTAACAAACACACCAGAGCAGAAGAATTTAGATCCAGTGTGCCCTTCTTCTTCTTCTTCTGCATTCATTCTCAATCTCCCGCTACCAAGCTCTGAACAGGGCTTTGCAAGTAGCAGGATGTAGTCCGGATTTGCGTTGTGTCGCTAGTTTATAGTTTGACTGCGATATTTGCACCTTTTGGTCCGACACATCCGTCTTCGGCAGGCCAGTAGGCCCTTAACATAGATGAAGATGGTGTCTGAGAGTTTGATGTGATCTTTGTCTATGTTTACAGAAAAAGGACAAATCAAAGACCAAGGAAAATGAGTTAGCTTTGACAAGGGAGGCAAGCTATAACCACCACCACAGTTTGGCCAGACAGATGACAGTCTTGAATCTGTGAGTCTATTTACAGAATGTCAATGTCATTTTGGTTGTCTGTCTGATTAGTATAGTGATAGAGCACTCAATTTCATAGCAAACGTACAGAATCAAGATGCTGAGCAGTAAATGAGCTGCTGTGGACAGCGACCCATAGCCAACTGCTAGCGCCAGGACAAGCGAGCCAATCTGCTCTCTATGCAAACAAACAAAAATTAGAATCCTGTGGACATATATATTCGCCTTGGCAATGTATGGATGTGAAACATAGACCTTCACAAAAAATACTGAAGAAGAAAATTGAATACTTCAAGCTAAATTGCTACTGGAAAGCTTCCAGAATACCGTAGATAGAAAACAAGAAAAACACAGATGTACTAAGGCAGCTGGAAATAGAACAAAATTGCCTCATAAACAGTATCACAATTAGGAAAGTAAATTATTTTGGTCACATCAAATGACACAATGGTTTAGAAAAAATATGCTGGAGTGTTTAGTATGGTACCTAGAAAGAGGCAGACCAAAGAGAAGATGAACTCATACATCAAAGATGTACTGAAGATGACAGTGACAGAAACGAGACAACTGGACAAAGATCCAGTCTTGTAGAGTGGCTGTAATTTTTTCTGCAAAGGACATGCTTCATAATGAGGATGATGGTAATTGAAGTGAAGCACTTACTCAAAGCACTCACTCAAGTCATTTGAGATGTTGTTTTTCCAGAGAATGTTGAAACCACATAACATGAAGGTTACAGAGAATCTGCTGGGAAAGAATGCACTAAAGAAACTTTTTACAATTGTCATAAAGAAGTATATTTTTACTATTAAATCATTAAATACATTTAATCAAACTGGTCTCAATGTCCTACAAAATGGTGATGCTAAAAGGTTAAACAGACACATAGCTAAAATAGTGACTCTGAATGTCATTTACCTTGGTACAAAAGATAGAGAGTTGGTAGGATTTATGGCTTAAAACTGTCAGATATAAGAAAGAAGGGACAAAACATCAAGGACATCCTTGGTGACTATGTCTTGTTGTGGAGTAGTGTTGACACAAAGAAGAGAGCTAAACTCCTTTTTCTTTGTTTGTTCTCAATCTCCCACTACCAAGCCCTGAAAAGGATTTTGCAAGTAGCAGAATGTTGTTCAGAGATCGAAATGCATTGTGTTATAGTTTACAGCTTGACTGCAATATTTGCACCTTTTGATCTGACTTCAGCAGACATTTTTTAGTACCAGGTTAGCGTTCGCTTTTTGATCCCTTCTCCTTAGCCAATCTGCTCTGTTGCAGTATATTGTCAAAGTGTAAAAGGGTCTTGGCAGCTCAGTTTCACAGGCCCTGATGCTAGCATTTAGCTATGGGTCACTAATCACTGCAGCCCATGCACTGCTCAGCATCTTGATATAGTTATTCTTGTTCATCCAAATTAAACAAAGTTCATAATGGAAACAAAATACATCAGTAAGGCATGATAAGTCTGCCAATGGTTGGATGTGGAAAGACAACAATGCTGATGTAGGTATATTCACCATGTAATGACAGCAGCAATGTGAAGGACTGGAAGGACTTTCTTTAGATGCTATCACTGAAGTAGATTGACAGAATGTTTTGATTATGATGGTTGATTTTAATGGATGAACTGGCAAGACAGATCGTCACGCAAATGCTGTTTGGAGCTTTTTTTTGGTGAAGCATCTCTAGATTGAAACAGCAAAGGAAAAGAACGTATCATCTTATGAACTGAGAACGGTCTAATAATTACAAATAGAATCTTTCAACACAGAAGAATCCATATCAAAACATGTTATCAGTGGAACAATACTGATGTATCTTCACAAATAGATTACATTCTCACATGACACAGAGTTAGAAGAAATGTAACAGACCCCAGAGTAGTCCCTAATGCCTGTATGGATACTGATCATAGACAGTCATAATGACACAAATGTCATCTCAGAGGTCAAGACACTATGACACTCAATAGCACAAGTGGACCAAAAACTAATTAATTATAACAAATCAGCTGACATTTGTGTTTTTGCATGTTGTCAGGAAAGGAATGTTAGTAAAGAGAGACTATGTAGGACATTTTATAAACATAACATGTAGAATGAGATGCTTGTGACAGGTGGTTGAAGCAGAGTAAGAAAGGAAGAGGTCAGCAGAAAGTTGTGCTTGTCACGCAGGACACATATAGTCAGACAGTGAAGTAAATGGTTTGGTCACATGATAGGAATGTCTTCAAACTTACTTCTCACACAAGCATATAGCAATAGACAGCAGTACTTCAGAGCAAGAGGAAGGCCAAAAAAAAGATGGATTGACAGTGTTAATGGAACACTACAAAGGCATGGATTGAAAATGTCAATGGCTACATAGATGGCATACAGAAGACAATTGCACCTTTTTATGACATCTAGCGACATAAGTTGACAGATGAGATGAGATGGAAAGATGACATGGAAGAAAGCAACAGGAAATTGTGAAGAGACATTATTGGCAATGCCAGTTGTATTTAGATGGTACAGTTTGATGTGGATAGCACAGTTGGATATGGATGGCACAGTTGGGTGTGAATGGGGATGACACAGTTAGATGTGGATGACAGATGTAGATGGCACAGTTGGATGTGGATGACAGATGTAGATGGCACAGTTGGATATGGATGACAGATGTAGATGGCACAGTTGGATATGGATGGCACAGTTGGGTGTGAATGGGGATGACACAGTTAGATGTGGATGACAGATGTAGATGGCACAGTTGGATGTGGATGACAGATGTAGATGGCACAGTTGGATGTGGATGACAGATGTAGATGGCACAGTTGGATATGGATGGCACAGTTGGGTGTGAATGGGGATGACACAGTTAGATGTGGATGACAGATGTAGATGGCACAGTTGGATGTGGATGACAGATGTAGATGGCACAGTTGGATGTGGATGACAGATGTAGATGGCACAGTTGGATATGGATGGCACAGTTGGGTGTGAATGGGGATGACACAGTTAGATGTGGATGACAGATGTAGATGGCACAGTTGGATGTGGATGACAGATGTAGATGGCACAGTTGGATGTGGATGACAGATGTAGATGGCACAGTTGGATGTGGATGACAGATGTAGATGGCACAGTTGGATGTGGATGACAGATGTAGATGGCACAGTTGGATGTGGATGACAGATGTAGATGGCACAGTTGGATGTGGATGACAGATGTAGATGACACAGTTAGATGTGGATGACAGATGTAGATGGCACAGTTGGATGTGGATGACAGATGTAGATGGCACAGTTGGATGTGGATGACAGATGTAGATGGCACAGTTAGATGTAGATGGCACAGTTAGATGTGGATGACAGATGTAGATGGCACAGTTAGATGTAGATGGCACAGTTGGATGTGGATGACAGATGTAGATGGCACAGTTAGATGTGGATGACAGATGTAGATGGCACAGTTGGATGTGGATGACAGATGTAGAGGGCACAGTTGGATGTGGATGACAGATGTAGATGGCACAGTTAGATGTAGATGGCACAGTTGGATGTGGATGACAGATGTAGATGGCACAGTTAGATGTAGATGGCACAGTTAGATGTGGATGACAGATGTAGATGGCACAGTTGGATGTGGAAATTCACATAAAGATGAAGATGCAATTGTTGTCCTTGAGTAGATGGACATGAAAATGTGTAATTTAATCTGTACCAGCTATTAATTTCTCAATCTCTGCCAACATTCCGCCATGTATTTCTGATTTCCCCTTCACCTCATTCCTTGTTGGTTCTATTAAAAGGGGCAGATGAGTTATACTAGAAATTTGACTTTTTATTGAATGTCTGTAAGCTTAGCACTATTGGAATGTTGATCCTTATGTAGCAGATCCCACTGTTTGCCTTGGCCGTGATCTATCTTAGAACATTCTCACACTCATCCACATCATCATGACCATACTCAGTAAATGACATATCAAACAGCAGGTGGCATATTTATTATATCATACTCATATCATACAATGAGTAGAGAAATTACAAACACAATATAATACATATCTTAACTAAACATTCTACTAAAACGGGAATTATAAGCATTAGCTATTGATGGAATTCCCAACTAACTAAAAACCCAGTTCTATTGCCTTGCAATTACATCACACACACATCGCCTTAACTGCGTCTTCAACACACCTTATCAAATACTCTTCCTCACTGAAATCCCCTCAGGCGGGCGATCTCGACATAACTCGTTCACAATGTGTCCTTGCTTACAAACACACTTTCACATTATCTATTAATGCAAAACTCACACACCTATTTGAGCGATCCTGTTCTATCACTAAACATTCGTCCAACCGTCAATCAATCGCTCCTCTATCTAAGTCGGTGAGTTAAACATACTATCCACATTCAGTCTCTCTCTCTCCTCCATACAGCCACTCTCTCTCTCCAGCCTGTCTCTCTCTCCAGCCTCCTGAGCTAAACTTTGTCTCGAGTTATATATCCTCAAGCAAGGCCAGAGCTTGACCAATCGATCTCAGGTATGGTCATCTTCAATCCCAATTGGAACGAAACACTTTGCACACCTGTCACTCATTCTCTCGCAGCAAGCCCCGTTGCCAATTTCGTCTGTCAATCAATCTCCCCCTACCAAAATCAGATGGCCAGTGGTCAGTTTCTATCTGTCCACATTCCTTAACCCAACTCTGTTCTCCTTTGCTGAGACGGTGAGTGACCTTGACATGTTCAGGCATCCTAAACTCCCCTTGCTCCGGCGGGAACTGTTACACTTATCTCATTGACCATACTGTTATGATTCAGCCAGGAACACAAATGATGACTTGAGGTTTGATCTTGATCCATATGTTTCACCTGACCCTGATTACTCTTTGCTCCCAATAATTTAGATCAAATTAATGGCATCAAACTCTATTGATATGGCTTGTCACATCACCGCTTATGAAGCTAAGAGCTCTTGTATTTTCCTTTCAGGGATACCAACTCAGCAGGCAAGAATGTCAAGGGTTACAGCATTTTTAAGAAGCACAGACTTTTTTATCGATCGCCGCTGGTCAAGTTCATTCTTAATGTGGTCAGTAAAGTCTGTAGATGCTGTATCAACTCCACTCTAAGATGCTAATTTTTTCCAAAATGTTCAATTTCTAACGTTTTAAGAAATGCATTTTTTTTTCAACATCTTGCCATTTATAACATTCAAGGATACAGATTTATGTCAACATATTAACATTCTAAGAACCACATTTTGTAAACATATTAACATTCTAAGAACCACATTTTGTCAACATATTAACATTCCATTAACATTTTATCTACATCATGGCCTTTCTAAAATTGGAGCTCTTTAATTGCAGAGAAAAAATTAATATCACTAAGCACTACTATGCATGTTAAATAAAACAACTAAGGAAGGTTTGCATATAGTTGACAACCTCATTGTGTAAAACAGAATAGAAGTTAGCCAGACAGAATGATATTCAGTCTGCTGTCTCCTTCCCTGTGGGGTAGAGGCTAGCCAGACAGAATGATATTCAGTCTGCTGTCCCCTTCCCTGTGGGGTAGAGGCTAGCCAGACAGAATGATATTCAGTCTGCTGTCTCCTTCCCTGTGGCGTAGAGACTAACCAGACAGAATGATATTCAGTCTGCTGTCTCCTTCCCTGTGGCGTAGAGACTAGCCAGACAGAATGATATTCAGTCTGCTGTCCCCTTCCCTGTGGGGTAGAGGCTAGCCAGACAGAATGATATTCAGTCTGCTGTCCCCTTCCCTGTGGGGTAGAGACTAGCCAGACAGAATGATATTCAGTCTGCTGTCTCCTTCCCTGTGGCGTAGAGACTAGCCAGACAGAATGATATTCAGTCTGCTGTCTTCTTCCCTGTGGGGTAGAGACTAGCCAGACAGAATGATATTCAGTCTGCTGTCTCCTTCCCTGTGGCGTAGAGACTAGCCAGACAGAATGATATTCAGTCTGCTGTCTCCTTCCCTGTGGGGTAGAGACTAGCCAGACAGAATGATATTCAGTCTGCTGTCTCCTTCCCTGTGGGGTAGAGACTAGCCAGACAGAATGATATTCAGTCTGCTGTTTCCTTCCCTGTGGGGTAGAGACTAGCCAGACAGAATGATATTCAGTCTGCTGTTTCCTTCCCTGTGGGGTAGAGACTAGCCAGACAGAATGATATTCAGTCTGCTGTCCCCTTCCCTGTGGGGTAGAGACTAGCCAGACAGAATGATATTCAGTCTGCTGTTTCCTTCCCTGTGGGGTAGAGACTAGCCAGACAGAATGATATTCAGTCTGCTGTTTCCTTCCCTGTGGGGTAGAGACTAGCCAGACAGAATGATATTCAGTCTGCTGTCCCCTTCCCTGTGGGGTAGAGACTAGCCAGACAGAATGATATTCAGTCTGCTGTCTCCTTCCCTGTGGGGTAGAGACTAGCCAGACAGAATGATATTCAGTCTGCTGTCTCCTTCCCTGTGGGGTAGAGACTAGCCAGACAGAATGATATTCAGTCTGCTGTTTTGTTGTCATATCTATAAGAGCATGGAACCATCACTGAAGCTGTTCACCTTGAAGGAAGTACCAAAGCATTTATTCTTTTTTCAATGTTTTTTTCTTTGTGTGTGCATTTGCCTCATTTCTCTATTCCCCAAGGCGTGTGCGTTGCATTGTTTTTATTTTGCACCTGTAGGCCCAGTGCATCCGACTTCGACATGCATTTTATGTAAGGGTCTGCTTCCTCCTGCATTTTCAAAGGGTTTGCTTTCCGGGGTAACGGCCGGTACTGTGATTGGGGAGCAAACCCAGCACGTTTTGGATGTGAACCGTGTCACTTAACCACTAGCCCAACCCTTCCCCTATTTCTGCGTTAATTTCTATAGCTGTTAATTTTATGGGGTGATATTGCCTGCCAGTCTGTCTCATGCACACACCCCCTAATTACCTATTACAATATATATATAGTTTGCGGGGGGGGGGGGGGATGTTGAAGTGGTTGTGCTCATTCCTAACATAGAAACAAAACATGTCCTCTACCATCAGCACAAATGTCGCAATATAGGGAAAGCTGTAAGGAACCTGCACCTTAAACTACCTATATTATGTGGGAAAGTCTCCACATATACAAAGTGCAAACAAGGTAAGACAGCGCAGGTGGAAGCCAAAATGAGAGGCTAGGTCACACAATACAGGGAAGTCTATTGATAGCATTATGAAACAATTTCTGTTCTGGAATCCTCGAGGCAAGAGAGGTAGAGGCAGACCAAGATACACATGGAGGAGGGAGAAGCAAACATAAATGGCAGAGGAGAGGTATGATTGGAGCTGGAACAGATGTACCAGGACTGCAAGACTTGCGTGTATTTGTTGAAGACCTGTGCTCTATTGGGAGTGGGAATGTTCTCATTGATTGTGATAGATTCTATTTATAATTGACACATTCCAAAATAAGGGGTAGATATACAGTCACAAACGACATACTTAGCAATAATTTGTGTGTACACACACACACACATGCACACACAAGCCCACATAGTTATACATATACTCACACACACATAATATAAATAATGTAGACATTAGACACTGCCATATATTGTTATTCATCCATTACAGATGATGAAGACCTTTTCTCTTTTTGTTCAACCAGTCCTTTCAGTTGTGTATTCTGTAAGTTGGGATTGGGGATGGATGCGAAGATGGCTGAGGAGTCTGATATGGGATCTGCACACTCACAGGCAGTGAGGATATGGAATGTTCGCTTCACGAGACATCGATAGTTCACAGGCTTTTCTAGTCTGTCTCCGTTGTTCTGTTGCAACCTTTTTGGAAACATTGCACGATACTGTTCCTCTGGAGAGCTGTGAGCCAGGTTGTACAGTCTTTCACAGCATCTTCCCATGATTCATGGTTTAAAGTTCCGGTCTTTAAAAATTTTTTTTGGCCCCCATATATAAAATGTAGACATCAGACATTTTGCATATTTGTAGAGCAGACATTAGACACTTTTAGACATCTTTATAGTGTAGACCAATGCTTACCAAACATTTCAGTCGGTCAGGCCAACAGGGATTTATCCACCGCCTACTTTTTTTATTATTGTTCCTTTTTTGTCATTTTAAATATGTATTAAAATGTATTTTTAAATGAAAAATATTGTGACTATCATGTTTTGATCGATAGACAATCATGTTTTTTAAGGTCGTTCAAAGCTGAGACCAAATGAGAAATCATTTTTTTGTCAAACTGACAACTGAGGGCTCACGGATTGATAACTGAGGGCTCACGGACCAACAACTGAGGGTTCACGGACCGATGGACTCACAGACCAACAACTGAGGGCTCACAGACCAACAATTGAGGGCTCACAGACAGACAACTGAGGATTCACAGACCAACAACTGAGGGTTCACAGACCAACAACTGAGGGCTCACAGACCAACAACTGAGGGCTCACGGACTGACAACTGAGGGCTCACAGGCCGACAACTGAGAGCTCATGGATTAACAACTGCGGACTCATGGACCAACAACTGAGGGCTCACGGACCGACAGACCTATAGACTAACAACTGAGAGCTCATGGACCGACAACTGAGGGCTAACAGACCAACACTTTGGAAAGAAATGGTGTATACTTCATGTACTGTGGTATTGAGAAGAGAAGAAAGACAAACTGAAATTATTTTTAGAAATTATACTTTTGCTTATTACATTTGTTTGTTTTCTGTCATACAGATTGCATACTTCATTTTCCTGCTGTTGTTTAGCTACATTCTCGTTGTCCAGCTAACAAGCGAGTTTCACACTCTCGAGGGCATCCTCATTGGCTGGGTCTTCACAATTTTTTTAGAGGAGATCAGACAGGTACAGTCAAGGTCACATATTTATTCTGGCTGTTGAGGTTTGCCAGTACAAGTAGCTTTCCTTGTTATTTTGTAGGTGTATGTGCATTTGTTCCCAGTGGTCTCGAGGAAAAGTGTTCGCCTCAGGTGCTGGAGGTCGCGGGTTCAAATCATGGTAGAGACCGGAATTTTTTCACGTGAATCATCCATCCGGTAAATATTTCATCTGGTCTCTGACTAGTGAGATCAGACATCCGTGTGCAGTAGCGAGCACGTTAAAAAATACCGTAGCAGTTGGAAATAAAAAAGAGTAGGCTTAATGGCCGCTGCTTATGCAAAATTCAAGTTAAAAATCTACTCAAATTATTCTAAGGAAATTTCCCCCCACAGAAAATATGTTGCAAAAAAGATTGTACTATCAATACAATATTTATTCCTATTCTGGTGGACATAGTAAAGATTTATAGAACTGAGGAATAAAAGACACTTGTCTCTGCAACTGGATCACAATGTGCAGGAAAATGTTTTTTTAACTTAATAGAAAAAAAAACTAGTCATAATCTGTACATAATATGTACAGATTATGACTTGACTTAGTCGACCCTCTTATTCACTGCCTACCTGATATGTTTTTTTCTTGTTCCTGTGGCTTAAAGAATCTTTATTACGTGGTAGCCACAACTAAATGTAAGCTACTCTGTACATTCTCCTTTTTTTGCTTCCTTTCATTCTCTTTTCTCTTCCATTACTTTTTCTTTATTTCTTCATTTTATAATTATTTGCATACATCCATTTTTGTATCTTTATGTATGTATATGTGTTTGTATGTACAAATATGTCTGTTGTTATATGTATGTATGTATATATGTGTGTCTCTTGATATATATGTAGGACATAGTCTATACTTGTTAGGTCATGTATTATCATTTCTTGTTTGGCCTACTCTGTCCTAAGTGGCATACTGGGATTCACATATTCTCAGGCACTCTCTGGCTAATACGGCTACCATATTGTATTGTTTGCCGAGATATTGTCCTTGTTTATTTTGTGATTTCTTAGATGTTTTTGTTTGTTCTTTGTCCCTGATGAAGGACTTGTGGACATCACTTGGGTTTCTATCCCAGTGTGGGATTGAAATGTTGTTTGTGAATGCCCACAATGAGTAAGTTACTCTTTTTACCTTTTTACCCTGAAAAGGACATTGAGTGGCAGGTTGCAGTAGCTTTACTCACATCCCAAGCATGCTGATGAAGGTGGTCTTCCAGGCGGTTGTGCTAACCTTGGCTTCATCTGCGTGTCACTCACTGCTACGGGGATCACATCGATCCCTCACCCCATTAGCCAGGCTGCCATGAAAACAGCCCATTTCGAGGAAGGGCTACAAGGAAGCTGAGGTTAGGATCTTGGCCAGTATATTTTTCCTGACCCTGACTAACATGTCTGATCAGTATGTTGTGCCTGACCAAACATAAGTCTTCCTCCCCTTGTTCATATTGTACAATTTTACATCTTTTAAATACTTATTTAATCTTTAATACCAATATTATTTCTTTCAGTTCCTAACAGGATATGCATTCTCCTTCAAGTCAAAGGTCACTTCCTACTTCAATGACACTTGGAACATTCTGGATATAACCACTATCTCCCTCTTTGTCTTGGGGATGATTTTGCGATTTGTTGATGATGAAAGCTTCTTAGATGCTGCCCGCGTGATCCTGAGTATTAACCTGATCACATTCTTCTCTCGGATTCTGCACATCTTTTCTGCCAACAAGCAGCTTGGTCCAAAGGTTATTATGATAAATAGGATGGTAAGTGCCAAATAAGAATTTTTTTTAAACTGGAAGGTTTGTGAAAATTGACAATATAGTGAATATAGGTAATATAGGCTAATATGTTGTTGTTAGCAGCTCATATGGTTTATTGAGAGGAAACTATATGCAGAGTATCACTTATTATTGTATATTGATAGAAAACTATAAGCAGAATAATTCTTTTGGTTTATGGATATGAAACTATCTGTAAAGCAATTCATATGATTGTATATTGATATGAAACTATATGTTTTGCATTTCTTATGATATGTTGATAGGAGAACATATGCAGAGTAATTCTAATAGTGAAATAAAAGCAAAAGCCCTTGCTGAGTAGGTGTTTCTACCCCATAACTTCTCTACATTCTTTCAGATTGCTGTTGTCCAAAGCTACTCATTCTGAGTTTTTTGCTCTTGGCAATGCTTTTCTGGTAGCAGTTTACAGTGGCTTTTCTTATATCCTGAGCCTTACTTAAGAACATGGGCCTAGATCTTGCTGGATGTAATTCAAAACTAACCTACTCGGTAGGGTTGCTCTATGAGAATCACATTGTCGACCCCTACCTTATTGACCAGGCTGCTGCAACACATTCAGTTTTCAGATACACGTTTTCAATATGCTTTACCTAATCCAGACATTACTCTTCATGCCTACACTCTTAAGTGTGAGCTGGTCGTGTGCCCACATGGTTGGTCATGGTTACCCAGTGTTTATCTCCTGAAGCCTTTTCTTTTTCTATCCATTCCTTGAAATCAACCCACAACATCCTGGTTCACAGAATTTGATCTCTTCCATTTAGTGGGCTTGAGATGTCTGTGTCACACAAGTCATTGGCTTCATATGTTGTACAGTGCTTATATATGTTTATGTATTGTTAAAAACTGCAGAAAAAATGCTTGGGGTAAAGATGAGAATTTTATAAAAAATTGACAACTTGTTACTTTCTTCTTGTTTAAAAAAACATTCTGTTTGCTTACTTATATGTCCAGATTCAAGACCTGATGTCATTTGTCATCATTCTGATTGTGTTTGTCGTGACATATGCCATATCATCTGAAGCTGTGCTGTATCCCAATTCTGAGCTCAATTGGAAGCTCTTCTACAATCTGCCTAGGAAAGCTTACTGGCATATTTACGGGGAACTGTTTCTGGATGATATTGAAGGTATTTTATCATTTTTTGGAGACAGTTCTCTTGACGTAGAAGATAAAGGTTCACAATCTCATTAGAGAGTAGGTTTTTTTTATATTGAGGACAAAATAAAAGCTTAGCCTGCACACTGTTTGGTGACTGCAGGTGCAAGCAATATTTATTCCTTTGCCCTATATTGCCTCCTGGTGGTGGACCTCAACAATAGGAATGAATGCAGTGATGATAGCTTAACAAATAGTTTTGGCCCAGAGGTACTCAATAACTTTCAGCAGATGTTAAAGAATATATATCCATATGTCTCCTTTTGGGTTGAAGTCTCAGGGTATGCTGTTAGCTCTTACCAAATCCTCCATCCCATTTAACTGCAGTGAAGTACAAGAACTGTCCTCATGGATTACCTGTGGAGGACTCCAGAAGAAAACCTGTGACAATATTTGCTATGGAACTACACATTACAATAATCTTCTCCATTTCACTACACATAAAGCATAGGGCCGCCACTATAAATTACTCCTTACAGGAACAATGCATACAGGACCGAAGATGCAGCACAGTGAATGAGCTGACAGCAGTCAACAGCTCATAACTCGGTGCTAACATCAGAGTTGACAAATACCTTATTCTACCTCCAAGCAGCGGCACTGGAAAGAGGCTGCACTAGTGTGGTCTGGCTAGTGTAATTGGATGTGTCGGGCTGTAGACGCATATATCACAGCCTCTCTGTAAACTACAGCACAACTTCACAATGTCATTTTCAGTACAAATGCCAAAGAAGAAAAAGATGAAGGAACCCTGCACCAAAGCACATTGAATTTTTTTAGAAGTGATAGTTTCTGTATTAACTTAAGCCACCCACCATTAAAAAGGGACGCAATTTCATCTGTGATGGCATTATTTTTCAGCACGCCACGTTTTACTATGGTTGTTGAAATTTAGAACCTGTAACCTTTTTATTTGTCTGTCTACAGATATGATTTTGTTGTGTGTAGAAACATAAATTAATCAAGAACATGTTGGTGTTATTGTTTTTGATGAAGATGAAGGTGAAAATTTACAAAATAGAGCACAATCATTGAAACTCCCTGATTAGGGAATGTCGCTGCTCAATAAATCCATGAAATTGCCACAAAGCACTGATAAGTGTTCTTAGCAAGATGAGCATATCTGTTAGTTTTCACTACAAACGTATTTATTACATCTACATAAACAAACTAAACAGATCTTCCTTAGAAAAATCTATTGTAACAAATTAATTTCATCACCCTCAGTAATAGGATAATCATCAAATCGAATGAAATAGAGAATATATCATTTCCAAATTTGTTATAAATTTCCACAAGCACACCTCCGATTTGAAAAATAGATATGACAAAGTGACGTCTATTTACATTCAAATGCGCATATTAAGCAGTTCCCATAGCATTAACCCAGATGTTTATACACGATATTACTGATCACAGGCATTTGGCTTCCAACGAAACCTTCCGTAGGAAAACATATTTTCTTATCAGGCACGTCGTGAAACCAAGCATGTTGTAAAGGTTAAGATATTAATTATCTAATCTATAAAACATTCTGTGGCATCATTAATTTTCATCCACTTTTTCACCTTGTGATAAGTGTACAAATTAGACTAGTTTTTTTAGTTGTTCTTGAGGGTGTATAGGGTGATAGGGTAAGGTAGCACCTTTGAGGAGAGAACAATGTCATGCTCCCACTGGAAGTCCTTGTCAAACTCTGGTTCTCACCTGCCACCCAGCTCTCACCTGTGGCTACAAGTAGCTACAACATGCATGGCAGCCACAACGAAGGACACCATTTTGACTGCCGGGATAAATCAGGTGAGGGTAGCCAGGGAACACTGATCCTTTTATGGACTGGGTCTAGACTACCTGAGTATGAGAAAGACTAGACTTAGCGGAATATGAATATGGATGAAGGATGAAGCAGGTTCAACAAATAGGAAGGCCAACCCCCAGAAACGGGGTGGGGAATGCAAAGAGCATAGCGAGACGCTAGAATACCATGGTTATTCATCGCATCCTTTCATATCTCAGGCCATGTCAACTATGTTTTGCTGCTGAACTCAGATAGCTCAGGACGAGAGAGTGAGGTTGATGACCAGCACAACTCTGCGTTACTTAAATCCAAGTACAAAGCAAGCCACAGTCTCAATGATGTTGCCATCTTTGCTACTACTACAGTAACAACTTTATTCCCATTGCTGGGGTCATCGGGGGTTTTAGGCTGAAGAATACAGGTCGCTTCACACTGCTATCACAACGTCGTGTGCTGGCTAATGTTTGTTTAATTCACCCCAAACAGAAAAACAACATATGCTTATTTGGGGATGTTATCTGCTGTCCTTCTTGTCAGCAGGCAGGCATCAAATCTGAGCAGCCAAGCGCTCCACCACTACTACTGCAGCTGCTGCTGTGTTCTTATGAATCAAATACTATTTTGAAGATAATTGAATGTACTTTTTTTTCTTCTTCATCTTCGTTCATTCTCAATCTTGCTACCAAGTTCTGAAAAGGGCTTTGCAAGTAGCAGAATGTAGTCAGTCCGGAGAACGGAATGTGTTGTGTCGTAGTTTACAGCTTGACAGCAATATTTGCACCTTTCGGTCCAACACATCCTATTTCAGCAGGCATTTTTGAGGACTGGGTTGCGTTTCCTCTTTGATCCCGTTCTCCTTAACCAGTCTGTTCTATTGCGGTCTGTTATCCAGGATCACCACGTGGAGGTGTAGAAGGGACTTGGCAGCTCTGGTTCCTTGGCCCTGTTGCTAGCAGTCACTATGTGCAACCACAGCTTATGAACTGCTCAGCATCTTGATCCCCAATTGAATGTACTACTTTAACTAGCTGCTACATAATCTACTTTGGCGATGTGAGTGGCTTTTGGTAGTCAATGTATTCATGTGTTTTACATGATGAGCTTACTAGCCACATGCACAGTCCTCTTTAATTGTCTATTACTACATATATGTAGGTGCAGTGGTCCTATTCTTTTCTCCTTTATTGGGTCTCTAGAAAACAAGAATAGGACAGAGATTTTTGTGTGAATCGTTTAAGGTTGACTTGCACTTTAATTAGATTTAAAATGAGAAATATTTGTACAAATTTGAGTCAATGACTCGCAAGTGTCATCATTCTGTTGCTAGTGTTTGCTTGTTGTATTTTCCCCCCTGCCAAACTTAGGCATTGAGTCCACAACCTTCAGGTTGCCAGGCTGGTGTCTTATACATTCTGTCATATTGAAGCAATGGGAAAGCTAGTATTTTAGATGTATTTAAACTTGCTATCCAACATTCCATTATCCATTGCAGTTGTTTTGCAGCCAGCATGAGGCATTTTATTTCCCCAATGCAAGATACCAATACACTAACTGAAAAAGTTTGCAAATTGCTGATTTTCTGCTGACTCAAATTCTCGACTGACCATTTTATGATGAAAGT
Source organism: Ariolimax columbianus (assembly GCA_036924085.1). Lineage (NCBI taxonomy): Eukaryota > Metazoa > Mollusca > Gastropoda > Stylommatophora > Arionidae > Ariolimax > Ariolimax columbianus. Next base: position 157,232,935 of record JAVGWX010000002.1, on the reverse strand, counting down.
ATATTTTCTGACCAGGAGGTTCAAACTGCACAGATGATCCAGAACTGTACAACAGCTACGAAGTTCTGCGCTGTCCTTCTGCTGTTGGCAGATATTATGTCCCTATTTTATTGGGTATCTACATTCTGATGACAAACGTTCTTCTGCTCAACCTTCTCATTGCCATGTTCAGGTAAGGAGTGTTAGGGTTTTGTTGGTAGTTGTGGTGATAGTAATGGTGGGGATGAAGTGTGCTGGTAGGGATGGTTGTGGTTGTGGTGATGGTGGGGATGAAGTCTGCTGGTAGGGATGGTTGTGGTTGTGGTGATGGTGGGGATGAAGTCTGCTGGTAGGGATGGTTGTGGTGGTGGGGGTGGGGGTGAAGTCTGCTGGTAGGGATGGTTGTGGTTGGGGTGAGGGTACAAATGAAGTCTGCTGGTAGGGATGGTTGTGGTTGTGGTAATGGTACAAATGAAGTCTGCTGGTAGGTGTGGTGGTGGTGATGGTTGGGGTAGTAACAATGATTGTGGTGGTAGTGATGGTACGGATGAAATCTGCTGGTAGTGGTGGTATTGGTCGTTGGAGGTGAAGTCTGCTGGTTGGGGTGGTATTGGTAGGGGGGATGAAGTCTGCTGGTTGTGGTGGTAGTAATGGTGGGGATGAAGTCTGCTGGTAGGGATGGTTGTGGTGGTGGTGATGGTACAAATGAAGTGTGCTGGTAGGGATGGTTGTGGTTGTGGTGATGGTATGGATGAAGTCTACTGGTAGTGGTGGTTGTGGTGGTATTGGTAGTGGGGATGAAGTCTGCTGGTAGTGATGGTTGTGGTGGTAGTAATGGTGGGGGTAAAGTCTGCTGGTAGTAATGGTTGTGGTCGTGGTGGTACAAATGAAGTCTACTGGTTGTGGTGGTAGTGATAATGAGGATGAAGTCTGCTGGTAGTGATGTTTATGGTGGTAATAATGATTGTGGTGGTAGTGGTTGTGAGATGAAGTCGTATTGATGGTGATAATAATGCTCATTAACTTGTTATGACCGTCTGAGCAGCAAAGTAGTGAACTACAAGCCTCTCACAGTAAAGGTATCAGGTTGAATCCCTGTGGTCAATACTCGTTAGTTGATCCAGCTGCAAATAAATATCTGGTGTACAGATACACAAACAAAGACAGCAAAAAGGGAACTAGCTCCCAACCCTCATGAAAGGCTGAGCCTACTATAATGAAGTCTTCAACACTTCATCCCTGATAGCAGGTTATCTGCATGGTCACAAACCTCCTGTCTTTTATCTTCATGGTGCAATCTGTCAGGCCTTTCCCCAGTCCATCTCTTGACGATATCCTCCCACTTATAGTGCTTTTTACCTCTGGCACATGGAAAACTGAGACCCTAGTCCAGTCAGGCACAACATACTGACCAGGATATCGCGTCAGAGTCAATACACTGACCAAGACCACAATCTCTCTTCCATGTAGCGTTCCCTGAAAACAGGCTGTTTTTAAGGCAGTCTGGCTGACGAGCTGTGGATCAATGTGATCCCCGTAGTAGCCAAGCTTAGCACAACCGCCTGGAGGACCGCTGTCCACCTTCATCAGCTTGCTCGAGGATGTGAGGAAAGCTACTTCAACCCACCACTGAACACCCTTTTCAGTGTGCACAAAAGAGTTAATTTACTCATTGTGAGCATTCAACAAGAACAACAACCTGTGGCATATTGACCCTACACCTTCCCTTCTAGTAATGTTTTCCGCAAGTTGTTATGTCTTTTGATGTGACTAAAATATTAACTGTCGGACTCTGATTTCATTCATCAATTCTCTTTACTCTCCTAATTTCTCTAAGACTTCATTATTTGTTTTCATTTCTTTTCAGGAGATGCCCCCCATTCTTTTATATGCCCACATTTCAAAGACATCAATTCTCTTATCCAACTGTATGTTCATTGTCCACATTGCACCAAATCTCTTCGGACGACTCACGTTGGTGAAAACAGATTTGACCATCCCTATTCTCTTCCTGATTTCTATTTCACATCTTCTTCTTCTTCTTCTTCTTCTACGTTCGTTCTCAATCTCCCGCTACTAAACCCTGAAAGGGCTTAAGTAGCGGAATGTAGTCCAGAGAAATACGTTGTGTTGTAGTTTACAGCTTGGCTGCGATATTTGCACCTTTTGGTCCAACACATCCGACTTCAGCAAGCATTTTTTGAGTACCGGGTTAGCATTCCCTCTTCGATCCCTTCTCCTTAGCCATTCTGCCCTGCTGCAGCCTGTTATCCAGGATCAACACGTGGAGGTGTAGAAGGGTCTTAGCCGCTAGGGTTCGCTGGCCCTGACACTAGCAGTCAGCTATGGGTCGTAAACCACTGCAACTCATTTGCTGCTCAGCATCTTGATCCCTTTCACATCTTCCATCTTCTATTGTTATATTTCCAAGAGAAGAGAAGCTCTTGACTATTTCTAGTCTTTGATTGGTCCACGCCCACCTTCTCCAGTTTGTCTCAAGATATATGTAAAACCTCTGCAACTCGCCACCAGAGAAATCTATCAGAAGTGAAGATTTCTGTATGAGTGGCTTCAGATAGCAACAACAACAGCAGCAGCAACAACAACAGCATGTAAGAGAATGATGATTTGTATTCCTTTATCCTTCATCAGCTTCATCCTATCTGTGTCCACAGTTACACCTTCGAGCAGGTACAGGAGAACACGGACATGCATTGGTGCTTCCAGAGATTTAGCCTTGTCTACGAGTACACACATCGCCCTGTGCTGCCACCACCCCTTATTATCTTCTCACACATATCCCTTCTAATCACCAAACTTTGCAAGGGCTGTAACTTTGTCAGGGAGAAGGATGAATTCAGTAAGGAGCTATTTCCCTGTTTATGCACTTTCTCTGTCCATTTCTCTAATCCTTTCTTAAGTTATGCCACTTCTGTGTCTTTCTTTATTTTTCTCTGGTCGTACATCTAAGTCCATTTATTTACCTCTCTCTCTCTCTCTCTCTCTCTCTCTCTCTCTCTCTCTCTCTGGTTGTACATCTGTGTTCATCTGTCTCCTTGGCAGACTATATCTTTCTCTCTCTCTATCTCTCTCTATCTCTCTCTCTCTCTATCACTCTATCCCTCTCTTTAGCTGTTCCAGATCTATCTATTTCTCTATCTTCCTGTTAGGCTATGCCTTTATCTCTATCTGCCCTCTTCTCTCTCCCTCTCTGGCTGTACATTGTTGTCCATATCTCTATCTCCCTGAGAGACAATACCTCTACTCTTTCCCTCTGACATTCCAGCTCTATCCATCTCTCTATTTCTATGTTAGACTATGCCTATACTCTATCTGTCTGTCTCTCTCTTTCAGACTACATCTTTGTCTCATCTCTCTATCTCCCTGACACATCTTGCTCTCTTTCTTTCCAACTAGAGCATGAGCGTTTAGGGCAGGGGAGATTTGGCTGGCGACTTTGGGAACAAAGGTTGCCTGAATGCGTGCCAAGGTTAATTACCATCTCGACACTAGGTTGGAAAAGAAAACTAGGGGTTTAGGTGGAAGACTTAGTCTGGCACGGGGGGGAGGTTAGTGTGACTTGACAGTCAGAACCCGCCACGACCGGCTACGACATTTAGAGAGTCAGGGATTCAGGAATAGTCATCCAATAACAATTAATTAGTTGGGAGTAATTCCAAATTTAGAGTGATGGCTAAGTCAGACAACCAACAGAAGGCCATTGGACAGCCATGTTGTTGTTTGAGACTATAAAATATTTTGCAAAGAGGAACTCTAGGAGAGTGGCTGAGACTAGCTGGGAAGAAAGCTGATAGGCTGTCAGTAGTCTATGTGTGGGTGAGTTTGCAGGGTGACTGAGCCAGCATACACTTGGATTTTTTGCCAGACGCTCTATAGGTATTTATATCTGTGAACAGTAAAAGATCTGAATGTGTGTTGTATGTGTAGGACACCTAGTGAACGATGTGTGATCTAATTACATATAAATGTACAGATTCGTGTGAATACACAGAACGATTGAGTACGCAATCCGATCGTGAGGACGAGTTGGTGATTGTGTGTTGGGTGTGCAGATAAGGGAGAGCAGAGGCAAGAATATGGATTATGTAGTTTGGGGGAACCATCAAAAGCTAGTGCTTAAAAACCTCCTATGTAGTTCAATATATATGTTATGATTATTTAATTTAGATGTACTTAATTTTTTTTTGTTTATATTGTTTTCTTGATATGCATGTTAATAAATGATAATGTTTTGTTTCCATTCAGAATAGTATTTCCTGCGCTTTACTGTGTGAAGTCGTGTCATGCTGTGTATACATGTTGTGACTCTTTAGATAAGTAAACTACTCAGATAAACCTAGACTCTACCACATATCTTATTTTGGTCCGAGTACCAGGATATCTTTGATAGGATAAGTACTACGCAATGCTGAACGCCTTACTCTGCCAAATATACACCAGCGATCAACCTATAGATACAGAGGTGACAAAATTCATATATGCCAATGATACAGCAGTAGCTTCCCAGGTTAGGGCTTTGAAGAAGTTGAACAGAAACTAACAAACGCCCTTGATAGCCTTGCTCTATATTACGAGAAAATAAAATCACCTCAAACAACACCTCCAGCAAAACTCAAGTATGTGCCTACTATCTCAGAAATAGAGAAGCGAACAGAAAGTTACAGATCAAATGGCAAGGACAGGATCTAGAACATAGCATGGCCCCCAAATACTTGGGAGTAAAGTTGGACCGCACGCTGTACAATGCCGGACATTGCCAGGAGACAAAATAGAAAATACATGCAAAAAATAGTATCATACGAAAACTGACTGGCACAACATGGGGAGCAAAGCCAGATGTCCTCAGAACAGCAGTACTCGTTCTTTTTTCTCTGTAACTTAACTTAACTTAACGTCTTTATACTGGTTTAGAAGACCCTGCAGAGTCTGTATACAACCAGTTACATTTACATCACCTTGCTCTAAAATCTATGCGCATCCAGTTTATTCTTAAACGCATTAACTGTCCCTGCCTCCACTACCTCCCCTGGCAATGCATTCCAAGCAGACACCACTCTCTGACTAAAAAAATATTTCCTAATATCTAACCTGGACCTCTCTTTAACCAGCTTGTAGCTATGCCCTCGTGTTATTGTAGGTGGCTGTATTTTAAAAAACTTGTTATAGTCTAATTTATCGATTCCTCTGATCATCTTATAAACCTGTATTAAGTCACCACGAATTCTTCTCTCTTCTAGACACTGTAGGCCCTGTAGCTGAGTACCGACACCAGTCTGGAAGAACTCTGCACATGTCAAATATATAGATACAGCAATAAATGAGTCAAGCCGTATAGTTACTGAATGCCTAAAACCTACACCAACTGAAAAAATATACCCCATAATCGGCATAGCGCCACCAGAGATACAAAGAACTGTTGTATCAGAGAAACAGGTAAATTACCCAAGATACTCTATGTTCGGACATGAGGTGCAGCGCGCAAGACGAAGTTTCTTATAGCCAACGCAGTCCCTACAGACTAGTCCAGGAAAATGATGCGTCGAAGGTTGGAAACAGCTGACACAGGTCCCCTTGATCAAGTTATGGGAGGAACCTGCACCTGGAAATCTCCTGCCCTATACAACATGGAAGTCACTAAATAGACTTCAAACTGGTGAATCATGATGCAGGGAAAACCAGATAAGATGGGGATACAGGGATGATGAAACATGCGAATGTGGAGTAACACAAAACCAGGACCATCTGATGATCTGCCCAAATCGCCTGCAAAATTGTAGCATGGATGACCTGCTGAGTGCCAGTGACAGGGCAGTCCACATGGCTGAATACTGGAAGAATGAAGCGTAGTAGTGCCTAGGACATGGAAAGAAAGTACTTCACTCCACTCAGATTGCTCCATATTTATGCCCACTCCATGCCTTCTTTTCGTTAACCAATTTCAATCCATGTAGCAACTTCCCCACCAATTTCATGTGATTTTAACTTCCGAAATAATCTTTTATGAGGTACTCTATCAAAGGCCTTTGCAAAATCTAGATAAATAACATCCACTGGCTTCCCTCCATCTATCATTTTACTAACCTGCTCCATGAATTTAAATATTTCATTTTTAAAGATTTGTTAAGCACGATCTCCCTTTAGTAAACCCATGCTGACTTTTTCTGATTATATTAAACTTGTCTAAATGCATTACAATGTTTTCTTTTATTATTGACTCTAACAACTTACAGACTATGCTCGTTAAACTCACCGGTCTATAATTTGCTGGATCTGATTTTTTGCCCTTTCTGGATAATGGGATCACTCCTGCATCTTTCCAATCCCATGGAACAATCCCTTTTGCAAGTGATGGATAATATAATATTATAAAAGATAAGTTGGAGCATGAGAAAGAGCAAAAGGGAAATGGTTGCAAAGAAGTATTCACTAACGTAGAAAAGGTTGTGGGACCATTGAGAAGTGATGTGAAGTCTAGATAAGGTTGTGGGACCATTGAGAAGTGATGTGAAGTCTAGATAAGGTTGTGGGACCATTGAGAAGTGATGTGAAGTCTAGATAAGGTTGTGGGACCATTGAGAAGTGATGTGAAGTCTAGATAAGGTTGTGGGACCATTGAGAAGTGATGTGAAGTCTGATATAAACATACTACATACCAGTAAATAACAAATAGTACCAAATATAAAATGTAAAACTAAACGCAATAACTACATTTTAAAAAGAAATAAAACACCTGACACAAATAGAACTGAAATAGAAACCACTTATTTATACAAAATATAATTATGTGCACTTGTCACTGGCCAAGTGGCTTGAATGTCGGCCTTCTGACCACCAAAATATGTGTTCAAAACCTCAGTATGGTATAGATTTATCTATCCCGGGTAGAATAGAAACCTAGCCTATACAGTGCATGGTGATTACTGGGACAAGTGGTCTGTATTCCTCATCCTTATAATTTCTCCTAGTAGACCTCAACAATAGGAATAAACACTGTAATAATAGGGGATAGGATATATGAAACGAATGAACTCTTCTTCTTCTTCTTCGTATGCTGTCAGACGTCAACCTGTATTTTTTCGAAAAAAGCAGCGGTCGTCCTGAGGCTGTCGACACTGCCATAGAGCTTGTCTAGTGTTGCCACTGGTGATGGCCACATCTGCTTTCTCTGATCCTCATATGTCGGGCTCATTTGCCCTTTCCCTCCTCTCTTCAATTGAACCATAGTACAGCACTATTGTTGGCCCCTTTACTGGGAGCTTCTATCCGAGCATTTGCATTGGCAGCTTCACAGCAGTGGTTTTATGTGATAAGATTACTAGGCCTATACACAACCCTCATTAGCTGACATTTACAAAATGCTTGAAATGTTGCAATAGTTTTCTTTTAATATCAGGTACCCATGACACAGCAGTTGGTATAAAATAATTTATACAGTGCAAAGTTAATGAGAAAATAACTGAAATTTTGTCTTTTTAATCTCAGGAAAAGTTTTCAAGAACAAGCTAGAAGAGAAACAGCTGATGCAGTGGGAGAATGTGATTGCCGATAGTTACCTAAGCTCGACGGAGAAGACAGAGAGAAACAGCATAGCAGGACGAGTAAAATCCTCAGTGGAAAGGTTATTATCTTTGTCTCTGTTGGTCTTCGATGCCCACAGAATGAGCAGCCAAGATTGAATAATTGTTCGTGAAAAAGAATTGCACAAATTGTTTTTAATGTTCAAGTCTACAGTTGAGAGGGTCGGCATAGCTGAGAAGTAAGGCGCTCGACTCTCAAGAAACTAAAGAAGATATTGTGTTTCAAATCACACGAGTTGCAAACGTCCCCTGGTCTCAAAGAAAGTGAGATCTGCACCTGGTCTTATCTGAGATTTTAAATGAACTTGTAGGTTCTGTGTTCATGCTGTTTGGCTAAAAGAGCCCTTGGCGGGTGAAAATATAAAAGAGCAGGTTGTTAGTTGCTATCGAAGCAAAAATGGAAAAGGTAATGAAATTCCTACAGAATATTGGTTGGCATGAAGGCCGAAATAATATGACTCCTCCATCATGCAAAAGACACAGCAGGTCACTCACATATTTGCCTGCACACTTGATGGCAAGTAAATATAAAGACCTCTATATCACCAAGGATAGAAGAGGAACGACTAATAAAAAAGAAGTCTGTTTGATTATTTACATTTGAAGAAATAGTTGCAGCAGACCTGATATCGCATTAATGAGGGCAGTTATTTTTTATGACAGTCATTTCCTTGGAAGGTCATGAAGGGAAGGTTACCGCACAATTGGGTGGGAGATACAGAAACCTAACACTTTCAGAGACTTAACTTAACTTAACATCTTTATACTGGTTTAGAAGACCCTGCAGAGTCTGTATACAACCAGTTACATTTACATCACCTTGCTCTAAAATCTATGCGCATCCAGTTTATTCTTAAATGCATTAACTGTCCCTGCCTCCACTACCTCCCCTGGCAATGCATTCCAAGCAGACACCACTCTCTGACTAAAAAAATATTTCCTAATATCTAACCTGGACCTCTCTTTAATCAGCTTGTAGCTATGCCCTCGTGTTATTGTAGGTGGCTGTATTTTAAAAAACTTGTTATAGTCTAATTTATCGATTCCTCTGATCATCTTATAAACCTGTATTAAGTCACCACAAATTATTCTCTCTTCGAGACACTGTAGGCCGGTTTTTCTGAGTCGTTCCTCATAACTGTAATTCTGGAATCCCACTATCATCTTTGTCGCTCTTTTTTGTATTCTTTCTAGCATGTTTATGTCCCCTCTATGATAAGGACTCCACACCTGTACACAGTACTCCAATCTAGGTCTAACTAAAGCTTTATACAGTTTGACGATCACTTCCTTGCTCCTATGTTTAATATTTCTTTTTATCATACCTAACATTGCATTTGCCTTTTTCACTGCTACCTTAACTTGCTCACTCACCTTTCCTGTATGATCTATTATAACCCCTAGGTCCCTTTCCTTATCTATCTTTCTAATATTGTTTTCTCCCATTCTGTAATTATGTTCCATATTTGATCTACCCATGTGAATGACTGTAAATTTATCTACATTAAACTTAATTTGCCAGTTTACAGACCATTCCCAGATTGTATCTAAATCTGACCTCAATTTATTCACTTCTGCTTTAGATGAGACACCTCTGCATAGTTTTGTGTCATCAGCGAATTTTGCAATCATGGATTAGATATCATTGTCCAAATTGTTTAAATATATCAAAAACAAAATTGGTCCCAAAATCAAGCTCTGTGACACTTTACTTTTTACTTCACACCACTCAGAGTACTCCTTATTTATGACAACTCTCTGCCTTCTCCCCATTAACCAATTTTCAATCCATTTGGCAACTTCGACATCTATTCCATATGAGTTTAACTTCCTAAAAATCTTTGATGAGGTACTCTATTAAACGCTTTTGCAAAATTTAAATAAAGATTATCGACTGGCTCCCCTCTGTCTTTCATTTTAGTAACCTACTCCATGAATTCCAATAGATTTGTTAAGCAATATCGTAATACGAAATATGCCAATATCACTCATAATGCGAACATTAGATGTTTGATGTGGGTAAAAGAAATATCCTGACATAATTCAATGACAAACTGTTATATGATGACTGAGAAAACAATGACTAAACTATGAACAATGTTTTAGGTGTGACAGAACTTAACTATGAACAATGTGGCGGGATTAAACTGTGTAACAATGTTCTAGAAGTAAAAGGACTAAACTGTGAACATTGTGACAGGATTAAACTATGAACAATGCTTTAGAAATGACAGAATTAAACTATGTAACAATGTTCTAAAAGGGACAGGATTAAACTGTTAACAATGTTCTAGAAGTAAAAGGACTTAACTGTGAACATTGTGACAGGATTAAACTATGAACAATGCTTTAGAAATGACAGAATTAAACTATGTAACAATGTTCTAAAAGTGACAGAATTAAACTATGAACAATATTCTTGAGAAAGATCTAGAAGACAATCATTTACGCAATGATAAATACATATTTTGATAAGTGATGATTCAATTATCATGTATCAGCAAATTATAATTAAATAATATATTTTACTCAACCAAGTTTAATATATGTCACATTGCCTTAACTGTATTGTGTATCTCACTTATGCTCACCCAACACATATCAATCTCAAGGCTGGAGATGGTTCTGGCTAAAGTGGATGAGTTGCAAGAAAGTCAAAGCCAGGCTTCGTCAGCCTCTATGTCCAATCAAAGCATGTCTGCAGATTCGGCCTCATCCAGACACCCATCGGATATAAATAAGAGAATGGAGACTTTTGAAAATCAGGTTAGTCTGAGCAGTTAGGTAGTTAAAGAAAGCTTGACGTTCAGTTTTTAAGATTATATGAAATTTGATAATAATTGTTTTCTTTGTACATTCTCATTGTCTAGAGAGACTTCTTCTTCTTCAGAAACTATCATGTGTTATTAATGAAGTGAAACTGTTGGTGACAAAGAGAGTGTGAAGTTTTGTGTTTATGATTTTGTTTAACAATTTTCTAGTCAAAGATTATTCCATAACATTTGTTATAGTCCGTCTTTTAATTCATAAACAAGGTCCAAAGTAATTTTCTACAAAAATACATATCTGTGGTTAGCCCGCTGGCTTCGCATCTGAGTGGTCCTGGGTTCATTCCCCAGTTGAGGCGGTAATGTTTTTTTCAGACAGCAATGGCTCCCGGGTCGACCCAGCCTTAAATGGGCACCGGTTCAGTCCGGGAAGTAAAAGTGGCGAGGGAGAGGAGATGGCTACCGCCCTCATATAGCCGAGCCTTTGAAATGTGAGATCGCTAACACCTCACACCCCTACGGCAGTAATGCTATGGGATACTTTACTTACATATCTTATCCAAATGATTTTTTGCATGCAATCCGTGACATAAAGTAAATATTTGTTTCTCTAGGAAATTTGATGTATTTTGACAAATTTATTCATTAGGTTATATTAAAAGCAACCTCACTGAATTGGACACAATTTTAACATGTTTACGGTACACAGTCATGTTGATTTAAAAATAGAGGTTTTGACCTTCAAATTAAATTAGTAAAAACAAGTTCTTGATTATCTCGTGCGCCAATTAGACACTTTATCTAGTGCGGAAAACAACTAGGGTTATTCATACAAAACTGTCATTTAGATAAAGGCCTATCCCGATACTATAGTTTGTGGGGTTGTTATTGTGATATATAGTTGCTTTTTCCAAATTTACATTGTTATCAATTTCAAAATTAGTTGAAGTGTATATTTATAACAATGCAGAAGGTTACCGTTTTACTATACAAGTTTTTCTACAGGGAATCTAAGATGGGTAATTTAGATTGCAATATTCATGACCCAAAGAAACAAACACAATTGGCGCTTGGTCTGGATAGTTCATCCTTTTACCATGTGCACTCATATCAAGCAAAGTTTAAGGGGACGGCGTGGGCCAGTGGTTAAGTGACGCGGCTCACCACCTGAAGGTGCTGGGTTCACTCCTCATCACAGCACCGGCTGTTACCACTGGGAAGAAAACCCTTAGAAAATGCAGGAGGAAGCAGACCCTTGCATAAAATGCATGCCAAAGTCAGATGAACTGGGCCAACAGGGGCAAAAATAAAAACATAGTGCAACGCACACTGGCTTAGGAAATAGAGAAATAAGATGAACACAAAAAAAAGAGAATATCAAACAAGGTAGTGGAAAAAGGAAATTTGACGATTTCGACAGAAATGTCATAAAACTGGAGATTTTGAAACTGTTGATGAAAAATCAATTTGTTACTCTCCGGAAACTAAAATTAACATTGCAATCTTACTGTAGTATTGAAATTTCAAAAAGTACTCTTGGAAAATTGTAAGAGCCGCCGGAGTTACATTCAGGAAAACTTCAAGCGGCAGGAATATTATATGTGAAAAGCCACATTTGACTGCTGCCAGAAGCAAATACCTTAGACAGATACGTGAATGATGTAGGCAAGGCTAAGATAGTGTATACTTGGAGGAATCCTGGGTCAAAGCTCACTACACCTATAGTAAGAAATGGCAATCAATTGAAGGTGAACAGAAAAGATAAATTCCAAGCAGCAAAGGGCAGTGCATTATGCTAACTTATGCCAGAAGCAGTGAAAAAGGACTTGTCCATGACACTGAACTTATTTTCAAATTAAGTAGTACCGACGGTAGAGACTACCACACTGAAATGGATGAACAAATTTTCAGGACTGGTTGAATAATGATCTGCTTCCAATTCTGGATAGACCGCCATGCCTAGTTATGGATAATTCATCCTATCACAATGAAGTATCAGAGGAAGACAAAGTACCAACTGCATCAAATACAAAAGCTCACATTAGGACATGGCTAGCTAAAGAAAAAGTGAATTTCAACAACACGTATTTGAAGCCCAAGTTGTTGCAGCTTGTGAGGAAGACATATAAGACAAAGGTGAATCATATTGAATAAATCATCGAGGAGTATGGTCAAACGTCTCTCCGACTACCTGCATATCATGCGCATCTAAACGCTATAGAGCTTGTGTGGACTAAAGTCAAAGGACAAGTTACCGAACAGAACATGACATTTCAAATGTATGATGTTGAAGGGCTGACACGTGAGTACCTTTCAAAAATAGACATTCAGTTATGGAAGAAGTGTGTTGAACATGGGCTCCAAGAAGAAAAACAGCACTGGCAACGAGATTGATTACAATTTGTCCATCCAGTAACAATAATCAACCTCTTTGAATCAACAGATTCGGAATGATTAATATCATCATTTGTGGACATACTGATTAGCAGACTTGGATGAATTAGCGTATGTTTTTCAAAACAATTAAGTGTACATACAATGACAACAGGAATGTATAATGAGAAATGTTCGAGAAGACGAGAACATTGAAAGTTTCGACCCATTTACGATTGGGAGGTACGAGATTCCAGAGTTACGATACACAGATGACACAGTGATACTATCAAGAAGTGCAGAAGGACTAGAGCAGCTAATTTCAGCCGTAAATGGACATAGTAAAGATAAAACCTGTTTATAAACATAAATAAAACAAAGATATTGACGACAGACAAAACATAATTTCAGCATAAATTTACAGTGGGTGGTGTGAAAATAGATCAAGTCACACATTTTGAATATCTGGGCTCCAGAATTGAAAGAAATCAGAAGAAGACTAGCTATGGCAATGCAGAGACTGAACAGCCTGAAGAAATTATGGCTGAGCACCAACAAAATGGTAAAAGTTTTGAGAGCCTGTGTTTTTCCTGTGGCAGCTTATGGCTGTGAAGCATGGACGATTACCAAAAATTCTGGACAAAGAATCGAATCCTTTGAGTCAAAATGTTACAGTAAGATCCTCAGAATACCCTGGACAGAGAAAAAAACAAATGTAGACATTCGGCAAGAGTTGAGCATAGAGGAGAACTGGTTTATCAATTCCATTATGACCAGAAAATGCAAATACTTTGGTCACATCAAGAGACACAACGGTCTTGAGAGAATGGTGATGGAAGGTATGGTGCCAGGCAAAAGAGGAAGGGGTAGACCAAGAAGACGATGGCACCAAGATATCCAAGAATGCCTGGGTATGACTGGCGGAGGCTGGAGTTTTGGCAAGGGAACGAGTTTCTTTCAGACTGTGATGAGAGCGACGTTCTACAAAGGAACGAGCTCCTTTCAGACAGACCGTGATGAGAGCGACGTTCTACAAAGGAACGAGCTCCTTTCAGACAGACCGTGATGAGAGCGACGTTCTACAAAGGAACGAGCTACTTTCAGACAGACCGTGATGAGAGCGACGTTCTACAAAGGAACGAGCTCCTTTCAGACAGACCGTGATGAGAGCGATGTTCTACAAAGGAACGAGCTCCTTTCAGACACACCGTGATGAGAGCGACGTTCTACAAAGGAACGAGCTCCTTTCAGACAGACCGTGATGAGAGCCACGTTCTACAAAGGAACGAGCTCCTTTCAGACAGACCGTGATGAGAGCGACGTTCTACAAAGGAACGAGCTCCTTTCAGACAGACTGTGATGAGAGCGACATTCTACAAAGGAACGAGCTCCTTTCAGACAGACTGTGATGAGAGTGACGTTCTACAAAGGAACGAGCTCCTTTCAGACAGACTGTGATGAGAGCGACGTTCTACAAAGGAATGAGCTCCTTTCAGACAGACAGTGATGAGAGCGACGTTCTACAAAGGAACGAGCTCCTTTCAGACAGACCGTGATGAGAGCGACGTTCTACAAAGGAACGAGCTCCTTTCAGACAGACCGTGATGAGAGCGACGTTCTACAAAGGAACGAGCTCCTTTCAGACAGACTGTGATGAGAGCGACGTTCTACAAAGGAACGAGCTCCTTTCAGACAGACTGTGATGAGAGTGACGTTCTACAAAGGAACGAGCTCCTTTCAGACAGACTGTGATGAGAGCGACGTTCTACAAAGGAATGAGCTCCTTTCAGACAGACAGTGATGAGAGCGACGTTCTACAAAGGAACGAGCTCCTTTCAGACAGACCGTGATGAGAGCGACGTTCTACAAAGGAACGAGCTCCTTTCAGACAGACCGTGATGAGAGCGACGTTCTACAAAGGAACGAGCTCCTTTCAGACAGACTGTGATGAGAGCGACATTCTACAAAGGAACGAGCTCCTTTCAGACAGACTGTGATGAGAGCGACGTTCTACAAAGGAATGAGCTCCTTTCAGACAGACAGTGATGAGAGCGACGTTCTACAAAGGAACGAGCTCCTTTCAGACAGACCGTGATGAGAGCGACGTTCTACAAAGGAACGAGCTCCTTTCAGACAGACTGTGATGAGAGCGACGTTCTACAAAGGAACGAGCTCCTTTCAGACAGACTGTGATGAGAGCGACGTTCTACAAAGGAACGAGCTCCTTTCAGACTGTGATGAGAGCGACGTTCTACAAGGGAACTAAACCCTGAAAGGGCTTAAGTAGCAGAATGTAGTCCAGAGAACGGAATGCGTTGTGTCATAGTTTACAGCTTGACTGCGATATTTGCACCTTTCGGTCCAACCAATCCGACTTCAGCAAGCATTTTTTGAGGACCGGGTTAGCATTCCCTCTTTGATCCCTTCTCCTTAGCCAGTCTGCCTTGCTGCAGCCAGGATCACCGCTTGGAGGTTTAGAAGGGTCTTGGCAGCTCTGGTTCGCTGGCCCTGATCCTAGCAGTCAGCTATGGGTCGCTGACCACTGCAGCTCATGCGCTGCTCAGCATCTTGATCCCCAACCTTGAGGTTTAATGGTGACCAAAGGGCTATACTAAATGTTGCATATTGGGGTCATGTTTTACAATTATACGTAAAGGGCAACACAACAATCAATGAATCTATCAAGACATTAGGAGATATGCCTATGTACAAAATGTGATTTGAAATTAAGCTGTATACTGTAAAGTCTTAAATGCGATTTCTCTGTAATGGTTCTAAAAGATCATAAGAATTCACCAATGTGTAAATGTCTTAACATCTATGGACTAAATAATATTGATGTTTTAGCACCATGGATATTCTAAGGCTGCATGCGAAAAATCATTCTGATATGACCTGCAGTTTAGTAGAAAATTGCTTCAGACCTTGTTCTTGAACTAAAAGAAGGACTATATTACGTTAAACAAGTGATAAACAGGTTTCCAATTGCCAATATATTTCCTTCTTCATCGTTCCCTCTCAAATAATCGGGTTTATCTTCTTCATACACATGTCGATGTGCCTTAAGCTTCACTTGCTGCTATACAGTTTATCCCATAGTTGGCTTGGGAAGGGTGATGTTGTCACTGTGCTCATCTCATGGAACTGACACACCTGACCAACATGTTCTGCTATTAATGTGTTCTCCCATTGGACACATGTCTATGTGACCAATTTTGTATTTTATTGAACAAATGATTTTGACCTGTGTGTTGTCTGAATATTGTCACTTGCTCTTTTCTTGCAAGGTGTAGTATGCTTCTGCTAAATCAGATTCTTTGTGTGTTCTGTGCTATTTGTCTTTGAAGTTAATTTGTATCATTGTCTTTATTTGTTAATATATAGGCCTTTCTTCAGTTTGGGTTTTGCTTGCTCCCTCTTTGGCTAGTCTATCTGCTTCCTCATTGTCATGTATTTTACAATGTGCAGGGATCCACTGAATTTCAATCTGGTGAAAATGTTTCTGCTATTCATTTGTGCCTCAGACAAATTGCCCAATTTTTTTTTGGTAATGATTTTTGAGAACCATTATGATTGATAGGGAATCTGTCCGGAGAACAGTCTTATATTTGACATGACCCTCGTTTCCCATGATAGTTGTGCTTCTTAGGTGTTGTTAGTGCTTCAGCTCTGAAGATGTTTGAAAATATTCCAGTGGACAATAAATAAGTTACATGTAGGTGTTAGAATATACCTTATAAGAAGCCAGCAACTTTTAATCTGCGAGTTGACTAGACAAATTGAACCAAACAAATGGTTACTGCAACTACAATTCACATTTTATCTGTGCAGCTTATTCACACAACCAAAGCCTTGGAATGGATAATGATATCACTGCAAGAAAATAACCTGGCAGCCAAAGTAGGACGGCCAGTGTTGCCAGACCTGCAGAAACAGAAAGAGGATGGTAAGTTTATCTATGATGACAAAATACAAATTAAAAGAATGTTGATAAACATGACATTTCTCATCTAATATATTTCTTTAATTTCTGTGTAAAAAAATCATATTTCTGTTTTGTTGTCTCAGACACGTTAAACTTCATCCTGCTTTTAGTGTGATTTTGTTTACCTTTCCAATTACTTTTCATTTTGCAAAAAACACCATATTGTCACTGAGTGCCACCACATTGTGTTAATATTAACAAGTTAACTTGTACAGGTTATCCAGAATTTCTACATTTTTTCTTCCATTTTTTTAAGTACAATATTTTGAACTGGGTTTTTTTTTTAACCTTAAGCGGTTTTGCTATTACAAATTGCAAATTTATCCTTTTTTTCCCAAGCTCTGGATGTGTCAACATTTTACCAAGAAATTTAGCTTTCTGATATTTTTTCTTAGAGTGATAAAAAGTATTTTTGAAGTCAAATCTCAATTGAAAAAAAAGATAGCTCATAGTCTTCTAACCTGCTTGCTTTACAAATGTTTTTAAAAATCCATCATTAATCACATATATTTTAAGATAATTGAAAGCTTTATAAATACAATTTTAGTTCGGTCTGCTCTTTCAAAAACCAATATAAACCGCTTGTGTATAGCAGGAAGTAAGAGAAATCCAGCCTACAGGAATATCCATCCTTAGTGCATGATGACAGACAGATGAATTGTAAAGATCAATGATTCCTGAAGTGGAACAGGAAAGTTTGTGACACACATGATGGGACGTGAAAGAAAATAACGACTGGCCACTGTGGAAGAAATAGGGCCTCACCGTGTTTACCTTTATATTGGTAGTGGCAGAGACTAGACTAACATATCTTGGTTACACAAGGAAAGAGCAGTATACATTTATACATTGAGAAGAAGTAAATCATTAACGAGGAATTGAAATATTGCAAAAACTAGAAAAATGTGTGTAGTTATTGTACACACAATGATCGAATGATGATGATGAAGTTCGTTATTACCATTTTACAATTGTAGCACCTGCTAAAAAACAGAGTGATCAAGAAATAGAAAAAACTTATGGGAACTTACAACAGACCCCCTCAAAGCAATAAAAATATACTGATCTTCTGATAGTAATAAAAAATATGAACTTCAAAATACCAAAAATCAAATAGAAGAAAATAGTAGAGCAATTTGAACTGGGACAATTAACAACAGAGAAGATATCCTGTTATCATTTTGTGAAGAAAACCAATTAATTATATATAACACATTTTCCAAGCAAGTTCCAGGAGATATAATTAAAAGCCTGACTGACTTCATAATGATAAAGGACACATTCAAAATTGGTGCCACAGTGGCACAAATAATCAAGGTGCATACATAAATTCTGATCACAATCATGTAGTGATTTAAATAGTGTCAAACTGAAAAATATATAAAGAAGATATAAAAAGGATCCCCAAATAAATATGTCAGCATTAAAGCAGTGCAACATTAAACAGATATACTTTATGGCAGTCAAAAACAAATATGGTAACCTACTGTCAGACAGCATGGAGCAGTATGAAAGAGAAAGCATGGAGCAGTATAAAAGTGAAAGCATGGAGCAGTATGAAAGTGAAAGCATGGAGCAGTATGAAAGTGAAAGCATGGAGCAGTATGAAAGAGAAAGCATGGAGCAGTATGAAAGAGAAAGCATGGAGCAGTATGAAAGAGAAAGCATGGAGCAGTATGAAAGTGAAAGCATGGAGCAGTATGAAAGTGAAAGCATGGAGCAGTATGAAAGTGAAAGCATGGAGCAGTATGAAAGTGAAAGCCCATTAGAAAATGTAAAGCGCTAAGTGGGACTAACTAAAAACAAGCACACCAAATAAAACTCTACCCGATGAAACTAACTAAAAACAAGCACACCAAATAAAACTCTACCTGATGAAACTAACTAAAAACAAGCACACCAAATAAAACTCTACCTGATGAAACTAACTAAAAACAAGCACACCAAATAAAACTCTACCTGATGAAACTAACTAAAAACAAGCACACCAAATAAAACTCTACCTGATGAAACTAACTAAAAACAAGCACACCAAATAAAACTCTACCTGATAAAACTAACTAAAAACAAGCACACCAAATAAAACTCTACCTGATAAAACTAACTAAAAACAAGCACACCAAATAAAACTCTACCTGATAAAACTAACTAAAAACAAGCACACCAAATAAAACTCTACCTGATAAAACTAACTAAAAACAAGCACACCAAATAAAACTCTACCTGATAAAACTAACTAAAAACAAGCACACCAAATAAAACTCTACCTGATAAAACTAACTAAAAACATGCACACCAAATAAAACTCTACCTGATAAAACTAACTAAAAACAAGCACACCAAATAAAACTCTACCTGATAAAACTAACTAAAAACAAGTACTCCAAATAAAACTCTACCTGATGAAACTAACTAAAAACAAGCACACCAAATAAAACTCTACCTGATAAAACTAACTAAAAACAAGCACACCAAATAAAACTCTACCTGATGAAACTAACTAAAAACAAGCACCAAATAAAACTCTACCTGATAAAACTAACTAAAAACAAGCACACCAAATAAAACTCTACCTGATGAAACTAACTAAAAACAAGCACACCAAATAAAACTCTACCTGATGAAACTAACTAAAAACAAGGACCAAATAAAACTCTACCTGATGAAACTAACTAAAAACAAGCACACCAAATAAAACTCTACCTGATGAAACTAACTAAAAACAAGTACACCAAATAAAACTCTACCTGATAAAACTAACTAAAAACAAGCACACCAAATAAAACTCTACCTGAGAAAACTAACTAAAAACAAGCACACCAAATAAAACTCTACCTGATAAAACTAACTAAAAACAAGCACCAAATAAAACTCTACCTGATGAAACTAACTAAAAACAAGTACACCAAATAAAACTCTACCTGATAAAACTAACAAAAAACAAGCACACCAAATAAAACTCTACCTGATGAAACTAACTAAAAACAAGCACACCAAATAAAACTCTACCTGATAAAACTAATTAAAAACAAGCACCAAATAAAACTCTACCTGATGAAACTAACTAAAAACAAGCACACCAAATAAACCTCTACCTGATGAAACTAACTAAAAACAAGCACACCAAATAAAACTCTACCTGATAAAACTAACTAAAAACAAGCACACCAAATAAAACTCTACCTGATAAAACTAACTAAAAACAAGCACACCAAATAAAACTCTACCTGATGAAACTAACTAAAAACAAGCACACCAAATAAAACTCTATCTGATGAAACTAACTAAAAACAAGCACACCAAATAAAACTCTACCTGATGAAACTAACTAAAAACAAGCACACCAAATAAAACTCTACCTGATGAAACTAACTAAAAACAAGCACACCAAATAAAACTCTACCTGATGAAACTAACTAAAGACAAGCACACCAAATAAAACTCTACCTGATAAAACTAACTAAAAACAAGCACAATAATAATAAAACTCTACCTGATGAAACTAACTAAAAACAAGCACACTAAATAAAACTCTACCTGATGAAACTAACTAAAAACAAGCACACCAAATAAAACTCTACCTGATGAAACTAACTAAAAACAAGCACACCAAATAAAACTCTACCTGATGAAACTAACTAAAAACAAGCACCAAATAAAACTCTACCTGATGAAACTAACTAAAAACAAGCACACCAAATAAAACTCTACCTGATGAAACTAACTAAAAACAAGCACCAAATAAAACTCTACCTGATGAAACTAACTAAAAACAAGCACACCAAATAAAACTCTACCTGATGAAACTAACTAAAAACAAGCACACCAAATAAAACTCTACCTGATGAAACTAACTAAAAACAAGCACACCAAATAAAACTCTACCTGATAAAACTAACTAAAATCAAGCACCAAATAAAACTCTACCTGATGAAACTAACTAAAAACAAGCACACCAAATAAAACTCTACCTGATGAAACTAACTAAAAACAAGCACACCAAATAAAACTCTACCTGATAAAACTAACTAAAAACAAGCACCAAATAAAACTCTACCTGATGAAACTAACTAAAAACAAGCACACCAAATAAAACTCTATCTGATGAAACTAACTAAAAACAAGCACACCAAATAAAACTCTACCTGATGAAACTAACTAAAAACAAGCACACCAAATAAAACTCTACCTGATGAAACTAACTAAAAACAAGCACACCAAATAAAACTCTACCTGATGAAACTAACTAAAAACAAGCACACCAAATAAAACTCTACCTGATAAAACTAACTAAAAACAAGCACCAAATAAAACTCTACCTGATGAAACTAACTAAAAACAAGCACACCAAATAAAACTCAACCTGATGAAACTAACTAAAAACAAGCACCAAATAAAACTCTACCTGATGAAACTAACTAAAAACAAGCACACCAAATAATACTTTACCTCATAAAACTAACTAAAAACAAGTACACCAAATAAAACTCTACCTGATAAAACTAACTAAAAACAAGCACACCAAATAAAACTCTACCTGATGAAACTAACTAAAAACAAGCACACCAAATAAAACTCTACCTGATGAAACTAACTAAAAACAAGCACCAAATAAAACTCTACCAGAGAAAAGAGTTGAAATAAAATCAAATGTGGATGACAGATGACATTTTAGACGTTAGAAAGAGACAGAGCAAAATACACCAGAATAAAGAGTACTGGGCATTGGGATATATATATAATATGTGTGTGTGTGTGGTGTGCGTACAAGTACCAAATGCAAAAGAACAGTTGATAGAATCAAAATATAAGATAATAGAAGCACAACACAAGAGCTATGCATGCAGAAATAGAGCAACTTTCAAACATGACAAGGCTAGCTCAAAGTAGAGGATGCATGGAAACGCCTTGCTTGATGAGCAAGATATATCAAACAAATGGGCGGAATATATAAGCATGTCCTTGTTTATCCAATGTTTAATATTTCTTTTTATCATACCTAACATTGCATTTGCATTTTTCACATCTGGACTTGCTCATTCACTTTACCTGTATGATCTATTTTAACCCCTAGGACTCTTTCCTTTTCTATCATTCTAATATTGTTCTCGCCCATTCTGTAATTATGTTCCATATTTGATCTACCCATGTGGATGACTGTACATTTATTTATATTTAAACTCTGTTTGCCAGCAGGCAGACGATTCTCGAATTTTATATAAATCCGACCTCAATATATCCACTTCTGCTTTAGATGAGACACTACTGCATAGTTTTGTGTCATCAGCAAATTTTGCAATCATGGATCTGATATCAGTGTCCAAATCGTTTATATATATCAAGAACAAAATTGGTCCCAAAACTGTGCCCTGTGGCACTCCAGTCTTTACTTCACACCACTCACAGTACTCCTTATTTATGCCCACCCTCTGCCTTCTTCCGGTTAATCAAATTTCAATCCATTTGGCCACTTCCCCACCTATTCCATGTGATTTTAACTTTCTAAATAATCTTTGATGAGGTACTTTATCAAAGGCCTTTGCAAAATCAAGATAAATAACATCCACTGGCTTCCCTTTATCTGTCATTTTAGTAACCTCCTCTATGAATTCTAATAGATTTGTTAAGCATGATCTCCCTCTAGTAAACCCATGCTGACTATTTCTGATTAGATTAAATTTGTCTAAATGCATTACAATGTTATCTTTGAGTATTGTCTTTAACAATTTACAGACTATGCTAGTTAAACTCACCAGTTTATAATTAGCTGGGTCTGATTTTTTGTCCTTTTTAAATAAGGGGATCACTCCTGCATCTTTCCAAGCTCCTGGAACAATCCCTTTTGCAAGTGATTGAGAACATAATATAGCCAATTGTTTTGCTAGTTGGTTTCTAATTTCAAACAGCAATTTTGGATGAATACCATCTTGCCCTGGACATTTATCCACTTTCAACAGCTCCAATTTTTTTTAAACTATTTCCTCTGTAATACAGATTGATCATAATTCCTCTGTATCCATGTCTCTTTGGAGAATATCTATTGCTCTGGGATCTTGGAGCAGTTTTCTATTGTGTATACTGTGCTAAAGTACTGATTGAATAGATTAGCTGCCTCCTTATTATCACTTATTATTTTTGTCTTTCGTTCTTTGTTTATTTCTAACATAAGAAAAGAAGCTTTTACTATCAGTTTTGATGTCATTGTATTGGTAGTGTGTTTACATAATCATTTATGTAACGTAGAGAGGAATGCACATATTGTATCACCTCTTGCCCCAAATCAACAACTGATGTATACCATATTTTGAAACCATACCGTTTTTAAAAACTTAGATTCACTAGCAGCTGATTTTGTTCTGTAAAGATGCACTACCCCTTTAGTTGTACATGAAAATTTGTCTTGTATAGTTGACTTCTGCAGTGTCAGACTTGCTGTCAAATTGTGTTAGTATTATGCTAATGTCATGTAGGCTTTTTCCCGACTTGTGTGTGTGTGTAGTTTAAAAACCTAAAAACCTAAATTATTGTTGTTTTCCAAATCACCTTCATATCCTCTTCATAGTCTAGAAAATTGGTCAGTGCGTCTAGCTCTCAAACAACTAATATCTGCTGCATATTTTTTCATGCAATTTAATTTTTCCTCATACCAACAACAAAAGTATTTACATTTATTCCATTATTTAAAAATTTTTCACTTTCCCAGTGGGTGTCTTCTTAACAATAGTTTGTGCGGTTAAAACACAATTTTTCCTATAGCTTTTCTTACTTTATATTAAAATAAATTTTCTATGTTCAATAGAAATGATCATCCTAGACTGAATTTAAAAACATATTATTTTAAAAATAGTCGATCAGATTTGAGTTTGTAATGTTCTAATAATAGTCAGTTGGACATTTTAGTTTCACAACTTCACTATTCAACGAAAGATGAAAATTTGAAGTTAAAAGTTTATCAATCGTCTATATCTGTCAATCACTCGAGTTCAAAATATGTGTGCTCAATCAATAATCAATTAAAACTATATGAAAACAAGAAATGTTACGTGAATAATAAATTAACAACAAATTACCAATTACAATTGAGTACACAAATATAAATAACAAATTAGGAGTATGTGGTCATGGGCTTGTGATCTTGGCTTACAAACCCAACATACCAGGTTCAATTCACGTCATACTCAGTTATCTATGACTGGAAATGATGTGGATTTCTTCATGACCGCTTGTTACAGTAGTCTCAGCTGTAAATGGGTACCTGACAGTCAGAGAATCATTTTGAGCTACTGCGGGAACTACAAAAGTCATGCTCTGTCATCAGGGCTTTCAGCAATGGAAGGGACTGAGCATAAAAAGAATACTTTGGTGTAATACAGTAAATTCTATGAACCATTTTCCAAATTGCACCTCTTTGATGTAGTTAGTTAGCTAGTTAGTTAGTTAGTGAGTTTGCTATTGGTCTATTTATGTCCTGATAGACATTGTGGGGAACCTAAGTCGGCATTCCTGGGCAAATGTGTCAGGTCTGATGTCATCAACCCATGTCGCTTGGAAATCGTCTTTACATCATCTTTCCCCTTATTCACCCTCTTGCTATCACACCATCAGACATTGTAAGCTTGCAGAGGAAGCTGTTCAGGGGGCATTCTCACATGTCTGAACATGGAATGGAATCAACCCTTTTGCAAATGTCAGTGTTTCTCAACAATGAT
The DNA here is from genome assembly GCA_036924085.1 of Ariolimax columbianus. Classification (NCBI taxonomy): domain Eukaryota; kingdom Metazoa; phylum Mollusca; class Gastropoda; order Stylommatophora; family Arionidae; genus Ariolimax; species Ariolimax columbianus. Next base: position 157,208,523 of record JAVGWX010000002.1, on the reverse strand, counting down.
TTACAAACATCTCATTTCACAGGTGGAGTTTTTGCTTTGGACATAACCTATATTTGGCTCTTGTAGTACAGGATTGGTTGGAAGTTGCTGTGAATCAGTTGATAAGCTACTTCTGCTGAATTCTGGCACCTGGTCTCAATTTCTCTGTTGCACCTGCCATCTTCTAAGATAATGTTGTCCAGGTACCTAACCCTCTGAGCCTGCTGGAGAGCCATGTTCTGAATGCTCAAGTTAAGCAGCCCCAGAGTTTTGCCTACCTTCAGAGTTGTCGTCGTAGGCGTGCTGATACGCATATCATATTTATCGCACATTGTGGTCAAGTGATTTTGTCATTGTTGTTTTATACATTTTGCTCATAGCAGTGCTTAAACAAACCCTGACAGACTCGTCTCTCAATTGTTGGAGGTTCGTGATCTTGCTTGTCTTCTCATTTTTCTGGCAGTTCCATGTTGGAGAGAAACGTGTCATAACGACCAGGTTGTGATCGGTATTCACACCCACATTTTTGGTAACTGTAGTCCGTTATGAAACACCTTTGTCTGTGTCAAATTAGAAATGAGTCTATCTGTGGGCACTCTACTGTGTCATTCCATCTATACCATGCCTTAATGTGGCTGTGACTGTGTTGGAAGACTGTGTTCATTATCAGCAGACTGGGTGTGGGACACAGATTTACAAGTTCTTCCCTGTTAGTGTTCCATTCTAGAGAAGAATCACTGTGACATCCAAGACATTCGTCCTCTGATGACTTCATACTTTCTATTTTGAAGTCCACCATCACAACCAGGTTGTTCCTCTCATCCACCCCACACAATACATCTGATAGATTCTGAAAAAAACTTCTCTCTTCAGTATTGATCTTATTATTGCATGGGACGTACAGTTGCACAAATATTGTGGTTTTTCGATCTTTGTATAATTGCAGACTTATCAGTCTCTCACTGTTATAGCCCATACTTACAATTGGCTTTGCTTCTCAGAGTGGATAAGGAAACCCGCGCGTTGTTTGGCTCGCTACACTTAAGCCTACACTGTGCCACATCAGAACATAATTGCCAAGTACCTCCTCACTATTCTGCCCCTTACGGGCACATCAGCCAGTTCAAGTACCCTGACCCTCGAGATGATCATAAAGTCTGTGGCTTTTTTATACCCAGCCCACTGTCATTCAGTGTCCTAATTTTAATAGACTAGAATTTGAAGCCTTCGAGGGACATATTTCCGCAATATCTAGAGACCAAGTAAGTTAGGCTCTTGTATTCAATTATACTAAATTCATCCATTGTTGTCAATGAGGACGAGCACCATCATCCCATGTCATACAGCATCCTAGAGTATATGTGTACGCTTGTTACTGATTAATCAAATGCGAGCGCATGTGTCTGGCAAACATAATCTGAAGCTGCCCCTGGTATACCCTCTGCTCTAGACTTTCAGATCGTGCATCATAGCAGAAGAAAATATGCTGGCTGCTTGTTAGACCAGTCACATCATTGGTTTCGTTGTTGTTACGCTAGGTGCACCTATCCCATTCCCTGCAGTCAAGTTCACTTAGCCTAAATTTTACAATACAGGCTGAATAATCCACACTTGCAATGCGTTCTCACAGTATACACAATGAAATATGCCTCACAAGATTAGGAGACTCAGTGGTCTCGAGATAAAGTGTCCACCTCGGGTGCTGGAGGTAGCAGGTTCGAATGATAGTGAAAACCAGGATTTTTTCACATGGATCTTCTGGTACAAATTCTCCTGATCTCTGGGTAGTGAGATCGTACTCCTGTGTTCAGTGTTGAACACGTTAACAATTTTGTGGCAGTTAGAAATCAAGAAGAATAGGCCTAACAGTCACTGCCCGGAAAAAATAAAAAAAATTATAGTTAAAAATCTTCCCAAATTATTTGTGCCTTTCCCCAGGGCTAGTAAGCCGCAGGAAGTTTTAAAATACCTACTATGTACAGCCGAAGCCTTTGGCTACCTGGCAAAAGACATTAACATGCCTGTTTGAATACCAGAAATCCATGTAATCAAAGATTTTCATTCACATATCGGGTCATTGTAGTGATGTAGTGTCTTTCATAATTAGCAAAACATTCAAAAGTCTGTATCCTTCAAAGTATTGTTTTTTTTTAAAAAGTACAGAGACTCCGGTTATTGAAAACAAAATACAAAAAATTGGAGGCTTGAAGGGGCAGATGGGATAAATAAAATGCAGAAAATAATATAAGCAAATATTGATTTGTTCATTTTTTTTAAACTACCTCACAAGTTGATTGTAAGAACTTGCACTTGCAAAATTTACCAAAAATCTTACAAAATATAACTAAACTTTACATGTAGACAGGTATAGTTGGTTTCTTCTGTGTGTAGTGTAGGATTTATATAGCGTATAATTTGTTCGTGCAGCGCAATAGATATAAATACTTTAGGGATGTTTAACAATTATTGAAATTGATTGTAATAGTCCATTGATATTTTATTTTCTATGTTTGTTCAGCCAAATCAAGAAGTAAGTGAAACATATGGTTATATTTTTCATACGGCTATCACATGGCATGATCTGCTAGCATTTAAACACTATAGTGTTTTTCATTCTTGTCTGCATTTACTAAATCATATAGACTGCTTAATTTTATATATATATATATAGTTTGTGATGGACCCCCCCCCCCCCCCCCCCCCCCCCCCCCCCTAAAAAATTTTTCTTATGTTTCTGTGTTTTTCAAATAAAGTGAAGCTTTTGTTGTATTGAAAGTCAAAGGTAGATAAAAAACAAACATATTTAGATATGGCTCAGTTACCAATGCAGGACAGAAAAAAAACTAAACTTACGTTACTGTCTCAAGGCCATCATCAAGGACAAAGAGCTAGCGAAAGCAGCAAACAAATCACAAAATAAATAAAGACAATGAACTTCTTAACCAGTACACATATGTGTATATATATATCTTTTGTTATATGTATATATGTGTCTCTTGATAAATATGTACGTGTAGTGTTATGCCTTAGTGCAGTATACTCAGTGGTTCATATTTTTTTCATTTATTGTTTGGCCTGCTTTGTCCTAAGGGGCATACCATGATTCACACATTCTCAGTCACAGTCTGATGAATATGGCTGCCACCTTGTGTATTGTATACTAGTTGCTAAGTTCATTGTCTTTGTTTATTTTGTGATTTATTAGTTGTTTTCATTTGTCCTTTGTTTCTGACAAAGAATTTTTTACCATAACGCAAGTTTCATGCAGTAACTGATCAATACCTATATATGTTTTTTTCAAATTAATGTCACTCAAATATTTTTTGCAGAATTTTCAAAAATAAAAATAGTTGAGACACAATTTTACATAAGCACAGTAAGAGAAGAAAACCAACAATTCAATTTTACATAAGCACAGTAAGAGAAGAAAACCAACAATTCAATTTTACATAAGCACAGTAAGAGAAGAAAACCAACAATTCAATTTTCCATAAGCACAGTAAGAGAAGAAAACTAACAATTCAATTTTACATAAGCACAGTAAGAGAAGAAAACCAACAATTCAATTTTACATAAGCACAGTAAGAGAAGAAAACCCAACAATTCAATTTTACATAAGCACAGTAAGAGAAGAAAACCAACAATTCAATTTTACATAAGCACAGTAAGAGAAGAAAACCAACAATTCAATTTTACATAAGCACAGTAAGAGAAGAAAACCAACAATTCAACCCAATCATCTGTATAAAATCAGAGGCACAAAAAAAAAGGAGATAAATAAACTTTTTTTTTTAAATAACATAGAATTACACTGTTTAAATCTACAATGAAAATAAATCCAACTCAAACACATAACATACTTAATTAATCATTTAGTTTAGTTAATGACTTTTGATGTGCTGTTTTCTTGCATATTTAAAACAAAACCTAAATTTTATATTATCAAACATTAATAAAACTGACCCTAAGTCTGTTTTGTTTTTCTAACACAATTGTAAAATTTATGTTCAATTTTCAGAACAACAAAGTGGCCATTAATTTGAACACTTTTGAGGGATTTCCTTACTCAAATACTTCACATACCCAGTTTATGCTACATTATTTTCTATTACACAACAATGAAATGTTTTAGTTGGCAAGTTTTAGTTTTGCATCTCTACTTTGCCCAAGACCGTTCTATAATGAGTGCCATAATCACCTTTTTCTCTCAGTCCTTTCTTCAGAAAGTACAGAAAGGCTGACTATGACATAAGTAGAAAACGGACATAGAGGCTTTACATTTATGTATCTTGTGTGGATATACTGTTCTGCTCATGTTGACGTTTGCAGGATTGCGGGAATGAAGAAGCTTATATCTTGGCCTCTGGAACACCCGTAGTTTGTTTGGTTTTTTTTTATGTTCGCCTAATTTCTCTATTCCCCAAGGTGGTGTCCGTTGCACTATGTTTTTTTATTTTGCGCCTGTCGGCCTAGTGCACCTGACTGGCATGCATTTTATGTAAGAGTCTGCTTCTTCCTGAATTTTTCTAAAGGTTTTCTTCCCCTGGGTAACGGTCAGTGCTGTAATAGGGTTCGAACCCCACCTTCGGATTGTGAACCGTGTCACTTAGCTACTAGCCCATGCCGTCCCCTGAGCACCCATAGTGAGGACATTGGCAATGGAAAGAGGGGACATTCTAAAGTTGATCAATAACCGCTTCATGGATAAAAATACTGCAGTCGAAAAAACCAGAAATGCACAAATCGCTAAATTTTGAAATAATACACAAATAGGAGCACCTGAGAGGATGAAGCAGGAATGTGTAAAACCAGTGAGCTACAAGAACCATCACTATCTACACTCTTCACCATTTACTGAGCAGGACTGAGTACCTGTGAGTCTGTCTAGAGTATAATGACATTGATTTCTAATAGAACAGAACAACTCCAACTCATAAGGTCATGGGTCATTGGCACAGCCCTTATACCAACAATTTCTGAATATTACTTGTCATCTTTTTTGCAATTGTCTCTCAAAAAACAATATATACTTTTGTAAAAGAAAAAAACAGTCATTATATGGTGTATCTACCAAATAACCACATCTTCATGTCCCATTTCCACTCAGGGTCTGAGTATAGGGCCACCACAACAGTTGGTCTCCTTAGAAAGCCTGCAATAAAGCATTTGTGGTTTCTTTGGCAGATTGTTTTTGAATGAGGTTGCTAGAAAAAAAACTTTTTTTAGCCATCTTTTACAGTATGCATAGATGTGCAATTGACCTATTCTTTCCTTCCCGTCACACGCTCTGGTAAATAACCACATCTATATGGCAGTAGAGAATCACATGTTTTAAAATAATCTAAAAATGGGAGAATCATACCATAAATTTTTTCATTCGTTTCCTTTTCACGTTTACTTATTTTAGATTGTTTTTCTAGTAATAAGAAATGTTTTTGTGTGGTCACAATGTATATATATATATATCTTAACATTTTTAATTAATTTGTTTATTTGTGCAAAGAAACGTATATTGGTAATTTATATTGGAAATTTTTTCACTCCTTCTTTCTGTATTTAAATTTATTCCTTACTATGCAATTGTAAAATTATTTTTAACTCCTCTGCCCATGGATTAAAATTCATTTCTTATTGCTTATGCATTATTTAACAAGTGCACTTTATACTATGCTTTGAACGGTGTTAGATTTTTCTTTATTCTATGCTGTTAATTCTTTGTAATATTTCTTCATTTTATATTCTACATTTTAAAATTTATTTTTACTCTCTTTTGCAAGCAATTCAATCCATTTCTCTCCTTGCTATGAATTATGCTATTTTAATTTTTGCATTTTGTGTTGTGAATCTAACAGTTCATTGATCAGCGTATATTGTGAACTTCTCAATCAATGTGTTCTTGTCTTGCTTCTTTAACAAATAATGTAGTCTCTACCATGTGGTTTTAGCAAATAACGTAGTCTCTACCATGTGGTTTTAGCAAATAATGTAGTCTCTACCATGTGGTTTTAGCAAATAACGTAGTCTCTACCATGTGGTTTTAGCAAATAATGTAGTCTCTACCATGTGGTTTTATCAAATAACGTAGTCTCTACCATGTGGTTTTAGCAAATAACGTAGTCTCTACCATGTGGTTTTAGCAAATAACGTAGTCTCTACCATGTGGTTTTAGCAAATAACGTAGTCTCTACCATGTGGTTTTAGCAAATAACGTAGTCTCTACCATGTGGTTTTAGCAAATAATGTAGTCTCTACCATGTGGTTTTAGCAAATAATGTAGTCTCTACCATGTGGTTTTAGCAAATAACGTAGTCTCTACCATGTGGTTTTAGCAAATAACGTAGTCTCTACCATGTGGTTTTAGCAAATAACGTAGTCTCTACCATGTGGTTTTAGCAAATAACGTAGTCTCTACCATGTGGTTTTAGCAAATAACGTAGTCTCTACTATGTGGTTTTAGCAAATAACGTAGTCTCTACCATGTGGTTTTAGCAAAAATGTAGTCTCTACCATGTGGTTTTAGCAAATAACGTAGTCTCTACCATGTGGTTTTAGCAAATAACGTAGTCTCTACTATGGGGTTTTAGCAAATAACGTAGTCTCTACCATGTGGTTTTAGCAAATAATGTAGTCTCTACCATGTGGTTTTAGCAAATAACGTAGTCTCTACCATGTGCTTTTAGCAAATAACGTAGTCTCTACCATGTGGTTTTAGCAAATAACGTAGTCTCTACTATGTGGTTTTAGCAAATAACGTAGTCTCTACTATGTGGTTTTAGCAAATAACGTAGTCTCTACCATGTGGTTTTAGCAAAAATATAGTCTCTACCATGTGGTTTTAGCAAATAACGTAGTCTCTACCATGTGGTTTTAGCAAAAATGTAGTCTCTACCATGTGGTTTTAGCAAATAACGTAGTCTCTACCATGTAGTTTTAGCAAATAATGTAGTCTCTACCATGTGGTTTTAGCAAATAACGTAGTCTCTACCATGTGGTTTTAGCAAATAACGTAGTCTCTACCATGTGGTTTTAGCAAATAACGTAGTCTCTCTCTACTATGTGGTTTTAGCAAATAACGTAGTCTCTACCATGTGGTTTTAGCAAATAACGTAGTCTCTACCATGTGGTTTTAGCAAATAACATAGTCTCTACCATGTGGTTTTAGCAAATAACGTAGTCTCTACCATGTGGTTTTAGCAAATAACGTAGTCTCTACCATGTGGTTTTAGCAAATAACGTAGTCTCTACCATGTGGTTTTAGCAAATAACGTAGTCTCTACTATGTGGTTTTAGCAAATAACGTAGTCTCTACCATGTGGTTTTAGCAAATAACGTAGTCTCTACTATGTGGTTTTAGCAAATAACGTAGTCTCTCTCTACTATGTAGTTTTAGCAAATAACGTAGTCTCTCTCTACTATGTGGTTTTAGCAAATAACGTAGTCTCTCTCTACTATGTGGTTTTAGCAAATAACGTAGTCTCTCTCTACTATGTGGTTTTAGCAAATAACGTAGTCTCTCTCTACTATGTGGTTTTAGCAAATAACGTAGTCTCTCTCTACTATGTGGTTTTAGCAAATAACGTAGTCTCTCTCTACTATGTGGTTTTAGCAAATAACGTAGTCTCTCTCTACCATGTGGTTTTAGCAAATAACGTAGTCTCTACCATGTGGTTTTAGCAAATAACGTAGTCTCTACCATGTGGTTTTAGCAAATAACGTAGTCTCTACTATGTGTTTTTAGCAAATAACGTAGTCTCTACCATGTGGTTTTAGCAAATAACGTAGTCTCTACTATGTGGTTTTAGCAAATAACGTAGTCTCTCTCTACTATGTAGTTTTAGCAAATAACGTAGTCTCTCTCTACTATGTGGTTTTAGCAAATAACGTAGTCTCTCTCTACTATGTGGTTTTAGCAAATAACGTAGTCTCTCTCTACTATGTGGTTTTAGCAAATAACGTAGTCTCTCTCTACTATGTAGTTTTAGCAAATAACGTAGTCTCTCTCTACTATGTGGTTTTAGCAAATAACGTAGTCTCTCTCTACTATGTGGTTTTAGCAAATAACGTAGTCTCTCTCTACTATGTGGTTTTAGCAAATAACGTAGTCTCTCTCTACTATGTGGTTTTAGCAAATAACGTAGTCTCTCTTTACTATGTGGTTTTAGTGTCTTATTAGCACTACAGCTAGAGCCCTTGTTCTCAGATCAAAGTTGATGCCCCAGATATGAGACTCTCAAGTCTAACCAGCTCTAATTGGTACCTGAATTAGGAAAAGTAAGAAAGGGAACTGGCCACTCTGCTACACAAATGATGAGACCTTGTACAAATGAAGTCTTTAACATTTGATCCCTGAAGACATTATTGTCTGATACTGAGATAAATTTACCGTTCAGTTCAGTTCAGTTCATCCTGTAACCCATCAGGTTGTTGGGGCACAATTGAAGACACTCTTACAATTGCACATCATCTTTCTCTCTTCTTTGCTGCCGCCAGTCGTACCTCACCAGGACAAAAGTTTGACCACTCAGTCTATCAGCTTAATTCTGTTTACTATTTCATTCTTCACAATGTCAAATTATTTATTTTGTGAATTTGTATGTCCAGACTTCACTTTATTCTTTCAACATATTATAATTAATTGTTCATTTGGTGCTGTTGAAATGTATTTATATAACCATTATTCACCTCACAATACCAGCTATTTTTTTCAATGAAATTTATCACTTCATTGTATAAGAATTTATTTTGCACTTTTATTTCTACTATTTTACTCTCTGCTGTGAATTTTTTTGAAATGAAATATTGTGTGCTGTGAACTTTTTTTATTAATTATATTAATTCTCAATTATGTACCTGATAATTGTTTGCTGTGATTTTCACTATGTACTCTTTCTCTTTTTATCTCTCTCTTTCTCTCTCTCTCTCTTTATCTTTATCTTTTCATTTTACTTTGTCTCTTGGTAATTATATATCTCTTTGGATTCTTGTACCTCATTTGCATTATCTTATTATTTGCACTTAGTGTTTTTAAATGTTTATTATTGTTTATGTAAACTTATACATTAATTTAATACTAGATATTTATACATTTGAACTGTTTGCTGTAAATTTGTATTTTTTACTAAGCCCTTTTTAATAGACATTTATTAATTCATTATTTTCTCTTTTCTGAGAAATTTATTAATAATTAAATCTTCAAACTGAACTGTCTGATTTTATTTGAGTTCAATCTTATTAGTCATTTTATTCATTCTGCACCAGCTCGTGAATTCATTACTTATTCTGAATATCCATAGTCAGTGATCAGCCAGGGTCTTTGTGTATGACAAGGACAAGAATAGCACCACTGCCTCAGAGAGAGCATGTCCTAAGAGGCGACTAACTGTGTGACATGGCATACACCGGCCATGGTTAGGTGGTTTGTTTAGAGCAGCATAGATGGCACCTAACAGGCTACAGGTCTACTTTGCTCTAGTGTCTGAGTCTATTAAGATGGACTCGCCGCATTGGTTAACCACCCTTCCCCTGACTACATCCAGCTCATACCAGAGCTGGGACCTGCACAGGAGCATCTGCTCCTGTAGAAGAATAGGTTGACTAAGAACTAAGAAGAACAACTAAGTATTCTCTGTACGGCATTAACAATTTGCCACAAGCTGGTTAAACTGCAGTGACACGAGTGTAATATTAGCCTGCCCGCTTCTATAAAAAATATTTCTTTAAAAATATATAATATGAAAAATTAATATTCTTTAGTTTTGACCAACGATTTTCTATTGTCTGCTGTAATCGTCCGATACTGTTCAGTCTAAGGTAGAATCCTTTCAATACAGCAATGAAAACTCATGGGCTTTCATATTTATTCATTTTTATAATGGAAGCCGCGTAGCACAGTGGTTAGCGAGCTGGCTTCGTATCTGAGTGGTATAGGTTCATTCCCCAGTTGTGGCGGAGATGTTTTTTCAGACCGGGTCAACCCAGCCTTAAATGGGTATCGGTTCAGTCCGGAAAGTAAAAGCAGCGAGGGAGAGGAGATGGCTACCACCCTCATATAGCCGATCTTTGAAACGTGAGATCTTTAACACCTCACACCCTTACGGCAGTAATGCAATGGGTCACTTTACTTTTATAATGAATTGCCCGGAAACATTAGACTAATTGTTCATGTGTCCCAAGGGGTTGTAGAAGTTTAACCTGTCTGCTGAAGGATTATATTTATGTTAAAATTTGTCTGTGTTTTTATCAATCTTTTTCCATATCTTTTGCTGTTGAAAATGTTGTTTCTGCATGAATGGTTATTACAAGCACTGTTACTGTAAATTGTGTGTAGTGGCTACAAGTGCTGTCAGCTTCAACTTGTAACACAATGTGGGTTTTAACATGCTTGGTTTACATACAAGAATCGTTACTCACATTTGTTCAGTCTCTGGCCTGTTTCATTCCTGAAAATGATGTAGAGAGTTACTTAAACATTGAAAATACCTGGAACATTGCCAATGTCAACCAGATATAACAGGAGTTACTTAAACATTGAAAATACCTTGAACATTGCCAATGTCAACCAGATATAACAGGAGTTACTTAAACATTGAAAATACCTTGAACATTGCCAATGTCAACCAGATATAACAGGAGTTACTTAAACATTGAAAATACCTTGAACATTGCCAATGTCAACCAGATATAACAGGAGTTACTTAAACATTGAAAATACCTTGAAAATTGCCAATGTCAACCAGATATAACACAAATTATTAGCTATCAGGCCTAAACTCTTGAACATCACTGAAAATCTCATTGTTCTCTAGAAAATTATTTTTAAGGAAGAAAAAAAAAGAACAAAGGATTTGCTTAGAAAGCTAAGAGAAAATACTAAACATTAGACTAGAATGACAAAGCTGAGTCACAGAGAAGAGTAATTAAGAGGCTATAATTTTTAAAAGTTATGTAGTGATGACCTCGGTGAGACCTTCATGGATTATATTTCACTGTAGAATTTTGCACTAATAAAATTGAAATATGTTTAACGTAATCACAGCTTTTTATTCTTAGTATTGCTTTTTCTAAACATTTAATCAATCGATCAAAACCTTTCAAGCTCCTTGTGGAGCATTGGTCTTCATCAGATGCGTGACAAATCAACAATTGTTGACCTGCCCGTATCTTTTTGTGACTTAAAGTTTCTACTGGATGTGGTAGCCAGCCACTTGTTCAGCCCTCTTTAGTCATCTCTTATGACATGTCATGCAGGTTACAGTGTTACTATTCTTTGCTCCCCTTTCGTGTCCCAATATATTTCTAACATCATCTGCATCTTAATCATTGAACTGTCAGGTTTGTTCATTCAGAATCAGCTACATTTTACAAAATTAGAGTTGCTTACTTCATTTCTGCTCATTTTTATGTGTGTTTAAATGTCATCTAAACATTCAGCTAATCTGTCCAATTATGTCATTAGATGTCATATGAACATTCAACTCTGTCTACTTCTGTCATTAGATTTCATGAGAAGATGCAACTGTTTTTAATGTGCTACCTGTAATGTTAAGACCATTGATTTTTTGGTCTTATTCTTACCCTGAAGCTCGACTGTCTGGTGTAATAATCTCAGCCGGTTGGTAGATGTAGAGACATTCTTGTCATACATCTCAACATATAATCCTATTGTCTTTCAGCAAATGCCATCCATTTCATTGTTCCAGTATTCTGTTGGATTTCGTGTTTCACTGTCTCTTCTAGTGACCCTAACAGCTTTTCATGAGCCTCTCATTTCACATGTTGATTGCTGAACATTACCAGTTTTCAATCAGGCTCAGTAATTAACAAAAACTCAATCAAATCTACAGACAGGTAAACAGTAGTACACCTTGTCTGTTTTAATAAAAAGTTTACTTTATACTTTGAATTATTGTATGCAAATGTATAGTAGAAAAAAAACATTACAGGTCACACAAAAAAAGCCAAATTGTCTGTTTGCTTTCTATATTTAAATATTGCAGACTGGTTTCTTGAGCATACTAACTTGGATCTGTTTTTATTCTGTCTTAAGACTTTCATTCATATCTGCCCATTTATTAATTGTATTATAACTGTAACAGTCTTAGTTGATCTGTAATTCTACAAGGGTGGCTGCCCGTGTGCAGGTCTTAACTCTTGTGTGAGTTGGTGGTAGATGGTAGGTGCGTTTCTCTGCGGGTTGCGCTTGAGTAGTACTGCCTTTTTTGATCTTGTGCATGTCCTAGCTCAGTTTCTAGTCAGTTCTGTCTCGAGCACAGGTTGTCCAGTTGATGGCTAGCTTGTTCATTCCAGGGTCGCAAAAGTTGTGCAACTCGAGTGAAACCTTGCCACCTAGGGGGATGGGGGGGGGTCTCCCAGGAGGATTTTTTTGCCGAGGGGTTGGGAAGGGTACCACGGAGTGGTTGCTATGCTCCAGTGTTTATCTTATTAGGAAGAAAGACTAGAAAATAAAATACTCCTGTGCAGTTTTTTTATATACAATGGACAAATAAAAATATGCTTACATTTTTATGTTTTCACTACCAAGCCTCTTTCATAGAAAAGTGCCTAGAGTCTCTATATACTTTACAAAAACTAGATTTTACCCAAGTCAGTCGCTTGAAGCAGCCAATGCAATGAAACTCACATCCAACAGATCTGTCTACATGTGATATACAGTATGTTATTTATCTCTTTTTCTTGTTCCTTTTCCGCTCCTATTAGAGTAATGGGCCACTATTACAGTAGGCCTTCTTTAGGAATCCTGCACAAAAGCACTGTGCATGTTTTTGAAGTGGTAATTTGTGGAGCAATTCATTTTGCATGATGAGGTTGCTATCCCTATACATGTTTCCTGTATATGTTTAATGAATTTTTTTTTAATTTTATAGTTTTGAACTCTTGATCTTATATAATGTATGAATATATTTTTTATGATATATGCTTTTTTAAAGATTTTTATTTATCAAACGTCTGCATTTTTATTACAAGAGGTGTACATGTGTGGCCGCCAAATACGAGAAAGTTTGCACAAATTAAGACTTAATTAACTAGTAATATATTCAATTTTGAAAAAGAATAGCCAGTTGTTTACTTGAAAGTCATTTTAACTACAAAGCTGTTATAAATATGATTATTCTAAATTGTTTTTGTTTTTTTCATTCACAGAGCTGAGAAGAAAGAAGGCACGTGAAGAAAGAGAGAGGAAATTAGTTCAAGATCTTCTGGAGAAAAAAATAATGACCCATTATAAGTCAAGGTTATCACCATACCCTGGCACTAAGATTATGAGATTCAATGTTCCAGATGAGAAAACACTATGGGAGGTAAGTAGTCTGTCACACATGTTTTCATGTTATGTCTTGTCTTTGTTTTCAGGAGTAGCTTGGTTTTCTCCCTTTTACCCAATGTAGGGTAGGGTTTTCTTTTGTTTTGAGTCATTGACTGATGACTGATAAAGTAGTCAATAACTTCACACCAGATGGCCTCCTTTAGATTAGCAACAAACTTCCTCCACTTTGCTTGGTCTGCTGCAATCTTTCACCAAGTACATCAGTGTCAGGTATGTTTTCATGCTATATGAAACCTCATATAACACTTTAAACAGTGAGTAGTTTTGAGTTTCTTCTGTGTCCGTCTATAATTTAATGTGTAACAAAATATGCTTTTAATATGTTATCAAAAAGAAAGAATACTAAAGAATAATACTTTCTGTGATATTTGAAATCATGATTAGGTACTGTAGAATCGGAACAATCTCACTTTTTATGCTATTTTGTAAAATGCAGGGTCAACCTCACTATTATGTTTGGTGCATTTATTTTTGTGTCCTGGGTAAGCATATAATCTTATAATGAAAAGCAAATTAATACAGAAACTGCCACTGCAAATGTATGCAAAGTGCTATAGCACAGACTTCCTGCAAAGAACCATCTACAGTGTTAGCACAGGCTTCAGAAGGAGAAATATGGAGAAGACAAGAAAGAGTTGATTGTTTTTAAGGAAGCTAGTTAATAAACAACATGTAACCAAACTTTAGACATATTTTTTCTTAAAATAGTTTTTAAATTGGTAAGCAGACCTCAAGGTTAAACAACTAAAAGCAATAATGTCCATAATATTGTTGCTGTCATACATGCTGATGGATCTGTTCTGCATGCTAAGGAAGCCAGTTGGAGTTTCTCTGCTAGAAGGAGAGACAGGGTCAGTATAGAGTGGTGCATACAAGACAATACATGACAACAACTTTCTGTATGAGAAGGGAGATCAAGGCTTTAGATAGAGGCATAGAGGCCTTAAACCTTTGGGATCTTGTGTTGATCTACTGTCCTGGTCAGAATGGGGTTTATTGAAATGAAAGAGCTGATATCCTACCTAAGCTGAGGTTTGCTGAAATGAAAGAGCTGACATCCTGGCCAGGCTTGGGTTTGCTGGAATGAAACAGCTGACATCCTGGCCAGGCTTGGGTTTGCTGGAATGAAAGAGCTGACATCCTGGCCAGGCTTGGGTTTGCTGGAATGAAAGAGCTGACATTGTGGCCAGGCTGGGGTTTGCTGAAATGAAAGAGCTGACATCCTGGCTTGGCTGTGTTTGCTGGAATGACAGAGCTGACATTGTGGCCAGGCTGGGGTTTGCTGAAATGAAAGAGCTGACATCCTGGCCAGGCTGGGGTTTGCTGAAATGAAAGAGCTGACATCCTGGCCAGGCTGGGGTTTGCTGAAATGAAAGAGCTGACATCCTGGCCAGGCTGGGGTTTGCTGAAATGAAAGAGCTGATATCCTACCTAAGCTGAGGTTTGCTGGAATGAAAGAGCTGACATCCTGGCCAGGCTTGGGTTTGCTGGAATGAAAGAGCTGACATTGTGGCCAGGCTGGGGTTTGCTGAAATGAAAGAGCTGACATCCTGGCTTGGCTGTGTTTGCTGGAATGACAGAGCTGACATTGTGGCCAGGCTGGGGTTTGCTGAAATGAAAGAGCTGACATCCTGGCCAGGCTGGGGTTTGCTGAAATGAAAGAGCTGACATCCTGGCCAGGCTGGGGTTTGCTGAAATGAAAGAGCTGATATCCTACCTAAGCTGAGGTTTGCTGGAATGAAAGAGCTGACATCCTGGCCAGGCTTGGGTTTGCTGAAATGAAAGAGCTGACATTGTGGCCAGGCTGGGGTTTGCTGAAATGAAAGAGCTGACATCCTGGCTTGGCTGTGTTTGCTGGAATGACAGAGCTGACATTGTGGCCAGGCTGGGGTTTGCTGAAATGAAAGAGCTGACATCCTGGCCAGGCTGGGGTTTGCTGAAATGAAAGAGCTGACATCCTGGCCAGGCTGGGGTTTGCTGAAATGAAAGAGCTGACATCCTGGCCAGGCTGGGGTTTGCTGAAATGAAAGAGCTGATATCCTACCTAAGCTGAGGTTTGCTGGAATGAAAGAGCTGACATCCTGGCCAGGCTTGGGTTTGCTGGAATGAAAGAGCTGACATTGTGGCCAGGCTGGGGTTTGCTGAAATGAAAGAGCTGACATCCTGGCTTGGCTGTGTTTGCTGGAATGACAGAGCTGACATTGTGGCCAGGCTGGGGTTTGCTGAAATGAAAGAGCTGACATCCTGGCCAGGCTGGGGTTTGCTGAAATGAAAGAGCTGACATCCTGGCCAGGCTGGGGTTTGCTGAAATGACAGAGCTGACATCCTGGCCAGGCTGGGATTTGCTGGAATGAAAGAGCTGACATCCTGGCCTCAGGAGCACCCATAGTGGGGACAAAAAAGGACTAGAGCTGAAATTTTGATCAACGACCACCTCTTGGATGAAAACTCTACAATTGATTAACCAGCAATACACAGATTGCACATTTTGTTAATGGTATACAGATCCAGCACAGAGAGGAGCGCCTCTCAGTACCTGGGAGAAGTGTGTACGACCAGTGAGTTGTGGAAACCTTCAGTATCTACACTCTTCACCATTTACTGAGAGGTACCTATGAGTCTGTCTGAGTGGATCTGTGGCTCTGTCTAGAGTAGACCTATGAGTCTTCCCGGAAAGCAATGACGTTAATTCTTATCAGAATAGGTCATGGTGCTTTTCGTGTCATCTCTTCTACATCTGACAGGATGGACTCAATGAAAAGATAATGACCAGAATATTAAGGACTTAATTAAGAGATAATGACCACAATATTGAGGGCTATAAAAACAAAACTAAGATAATGTGCCTTTTGTGCTTCCTCTGACAGATTGAATATCCAGAGTATAATCCTCCTACATACACATCCGTGGATGTTCTCAGTAAACCGAGCTATGCAGATGAGGACTTACTGGCCATGTAAGTTTTTTTAGCGTTAGCCGTATTTCCTTTGTCGATCTGTTGTGTTGTGTCTTGCAACTGACTGTTCCAATACATCCAACTACAGCATGAATTTGTTATTGAATTTACTCTCTGTAGGATACACCCTTGCTGTATCGAGAATCCGAACCCAATGAATTTGACTGATGAACACTAACTGCTGGGCCATGCTGTGCTGTATTGTAGTTTACTTGCCTTTCTTGAATTGCGTTTCTGACTCGGTCTTGTAGCTCTTGGTTGCTGTTTCTGCACTGTTTGAGTGGCATGTTAGCTCTTGGTTTCTGTTTCTGCACTGTTTAAGTGGCGTGTTAGCTCTTGGTTTCTGTTTCTGCACTGTTTAAGTGGCATGTTAGCTCTTGGTTTCTGTTTCTGCACTGTTTGAGTGGCATGTTAGGTCTTGGTTTCTGTTTCTGCACTGTTTGAGTGGCATGTTAGCTCTTGGTTGCTGTTTCTGCTCTGTTTGAGTGACATCTTAGCTCTTAATGCTTTCTTAGTTTTGTTCCAGTAATCACCCCTAAACTCATTCAGTGGGGATTCTTTTCTTGCCATAAAACTCTCACACAAAATCATTCACATGAAACCCATTAATCTTCAGTAGCATCTCATTAGCATGTCACATATTATATGCTGAACTATTAATAGCTGAATAACGGATAGAATGAACTATACATATCTGAAATATAATAAGATTCACATTAGTGTAAAAGAGAATGCAGTCGTATGGTTTTTGTTTATCAACTCAAATAAACATAAATGTTTTTTTTCTCACAAATCAATGAATCAGCTAAATATATTCAGACATGAGAACAAAATAATGGTATTCTATCAAAGGTGTTCTTTTGCAGGTCCCAGCTCTGTTATGAGCTGAATGTAGCCGAGAGAAGGGTTTCCTGCTTACAAACACTAGAGCAAAGTAGACCCACAGCCTGTTAGGCGGCATCTATGCTGCTCTAAATAAACCACCTAACCATGGCCAGTGTTATGCCATGTCACACTTACGACATGCTCTCAGAGAGGCAGTGGTGCTATTTTTTTCCTTGTCATACTCAAAGACCCCGACAGACCACTCGATAGTCATAATATGCGTAATTTATTGAATGCATCGGGGGATCAAGATCAGCGCATGAGCTGCAGCGGTCAGCAACCCATAGCTGACTGCTAGCGTCAGGGTCAGCGAACCAGAGCTGCCAAGACCCTTCTACACCTCCACACTGTGATCCTGGATAACAGGCTGCAGCAGGGCAGACTGGCTAAGGAGAAGGGATCGAAGAGGGAATGCTAACCCGGTACTCAAAACATGCTTGCTGAAGTCGGATGTGTTGGACAGAAAGGTGCAAATATTGGAGTCAAGCTGTAAACTACGATACAACACATTCTGTTCTCTGGGCTACATTCTGCTACTTAGGCCCTTTCAGGGTTTGGTAGCGGGAGATTGAGAACGAACGAAGAAGAAGAAGAAGAATGCATCGGAGGTTAAATATTCTGCTTTTTTCTATTCAATCACTACATGTTTCTATATGATGTAACAAAGAACATACAATCTAATCTTTTTTAGCTAGAAGTATCAATGTCAGCACTTTCAGAATAAAATAAATATCTATGTTTTTATAATTTTTGTATTGAAAAAAAAATGATGTGTTTAACAAAAAACATCAGTCAGATAGTGGTAATGGAAACACTACAGGGGTTTAACAGGGTATTGCAGACATCACACAAATGCTATGTAATGATCATAGATTTTTTTAGTACAAAAAATAGATTCCATTTTTCAATCATCCTTCATCGTCAAAGCCAAAGCAAACTAAAAGTTATCCAGTTTGATCGGTCCACCGCAACTGTCTGTAGTTCTTTCATGTTCCCTATTCCCATGGTTGCATCCTCTCTGCTGATTATTCTGCATAGAGTCTCTCAAGGTCTTTCTCTCTTCCTTTTATCTCTTGGTTACCTCATCATTGCTTGTAATGAAAGTCTGTTAATGTTCATCTGAAGCATGTCCTCGGGGTACGCCCATTGTTTTTTTCATGATGCCATTATAAACATATTTTTGGTTATACTGTGATCAAATGTGCGACATAGTCTATAATTTTTTCCAGGCAGTGCTCAGTATATATTGGAGACATTTTCAAGTGTACATTTTGAAGACACTTGGGGATTAAACAAGATCAAGGTTTTTGAAGTGAAATATTTTATAACTTGACTTAGCCACTCCTCTTCTACCCTGGGATGTAGTGGTATTTTTTGTTCTTATGGAAAGGGTAGACAGTCCCATGCCCATCTCACAACATCGCTAGCAGGTTACAGTGTAACTATTCTTTGCTCCTCTTTTGACCCTGATAACATTCAGGCACAAGAGAGGCTGGCCGAGTGGTTTGGATGTCTATCTTCTGACCTTGAGAAGAATGTGTTCAAAACCTCGGTAACACATGGACTTTTCTATCAGATGTGAAAAAATGGCGACTGTAGGGCCAAACAGCTGCTATTTCTCAGCTTATAGCTGTAAATTCTCTCAGTGTGTGATAGCATTGGGAATAGATGCTGTTTTAATCTTTTTTTTAATTACAAAGACGAGAATATAATATGAAAATGAAACATAATTTGTCTGGACGGTTAAGGTAACAATATGGCCGTCTTGTTGTAAACTTGTCTTCAGGAGGCCTGAGGACAGGGAGAAGTACATCCAGTTCAATGTTGAAGACAAAAAAACTCAGATTTCAAGAATCAGCTTATGCAGAAAGTACAAGGTAGTGGATGGTATTCCCATCAACCCAATGGGTCGCACTGGTTTGAGAGGTCGAGGGTCACTTGGCCGCTGGGGACCAAATCATGCAGGTGATGCTGTGGTAACCAGGTGAGAAATTCTTTTGTGCCATTTATGTTTAAGTTTCCCCATGGAATGTCTTAAACCTACATAATAATTTAAACACTATCCATACCTTTTCCTGGACTTTTTAACTTTACTTTCTTTCTTCTTATTTTTCTTATTCGTCTTATTTTTCTTCTTATTCTAAGTCTCATTCTTCTCTATCTCTTTCTCCCTCTTTATCTATATCTCTCTCATTTCATGCCATGCTTACCACCGCGTCGTATTTTATGAAGAGTTACAAATAATTAATCTTCTGCCTTGTTTACTGAGTTCATGTATGCATCCAACTTCATGAATTATTTTAATAAGTTCGCTTCCCATATAGGCACAACCTATGGTTCCAGATACATGCAATTTTGGTTTCTGAGCCCTCCTACTTAACAATTCATTGCACTGCTACATTATTAAAATATTGTATTTTTCAAACAAAATTTGTGATATGTTTTCTTTGCTTTAGGCCACATATCATATCACA
The DNA here is from genome assembly GCA_036924085.1 of Ariolimax columbianus. Classification (NCBI taxonomy): domain Eukaryota; kingdom Metazoa; phylum Mollusca; class Gastropoda; order Stylommatophora; family Arionidae; genus Ariolimax; species Ariolimax columbianus. The sequence goes on along the minus strand of JAVGWX010000002.1, from coordinate 157,188,884 downwards.
TCCTCGCATAAATGTTTGTTTGGATAATGACATATTTTTGGCTGTTTATATTTAAATCATTCATACGAGGGGGTTTTGAATTAAAACTTTAAAAGGGGGATGGAAATTACGAGGCAGGTTCTTATGAAACCAGACCTAACCGCACTAAGTGAAAATACGTACGATGCGCATGATGACATCACTTCTGGTGTAAACAGCACATACCAACAGTCAAGTTTGCAAAATTTCATTATCCTCCGACTCATAGTTTCCTGAGCAGACCGTTGAAAACATGGCGGGTGTGATATGAAATCTGTCCAAAGTTGATCAGTGAGCAGGGATTCAGTTTCTAACAGCTGAAGGATGTCGACCAGTTGACATTCATCGCAGAATGTAGGCAGTGCATGTGACAAAAGTGTGTCGAAGACAACAGCGAAGAACTGGACAATGATGTTTAAAGAACAATGCGAGTTAATGCAACAATATGCACCTGACCTGGTCTCGGAAGATCTTTCGTTAACTAACGTCATTAACGTTTTAACATCGTTGTCCAGTTCTTCACTGTTTTCTTCAACACACTTTTGTCACCATATACTGTCTGCATTCTGCGATGAATGTCAACTGGTCGACATCCTTCAGAAACCGAATCACTGCTCGCTGATCAACTCTGGACGGATTTCATATCACGCCTGCCATGTTTTCAACGGTCTGCTGAGGAAACTATGAGTCGGAGGATAATGAAATTTTGCAAACTTGATGGTTGGTATGTGCTGTTTACATCAGAAGTGATGGCATCATGCGCATCATTTGTATGTTCACTTGGTGCAGTTAGGTCCAGTTTCATTTGAACACACCTCGTAGAAAAACCATGCCATTGTATTCTAACTTGTTAATATGGTTGCTAAGGATGTCAAGGGTGTCCTGCACTAGCCATCACAGCATAGACGAACAACATGACGTCATAATTGCAATTAAAAAATGGTCGCCCCACTATTGCCATTCACCAAAGAGGAGCTGGATTCTGTTATCCGTTTTTATTTGGACAACTGAATGAAAACTGTGAACCAGAGTTCAGGCACTGTACAAAGTATGACTGCAGACCAAAGGAAGTAGTGGAAGTGTGTTACTGCCAAAAATAACACCGGCCATCATAAATGCTCATTCAGCCATCAATCAAGGATAAGAAGAAGATAATATAATATCCAATAAAAGTGAAGAATGGGGGAACATGTTTCTAATTAATTTGTTATTGTTGACATTGACAGGTGGAGAATGAAAGAGGGCGTCTGTGTGCAAGAAGATGGGAGACCTGTGCTGGAGTTTGTCGCTGTGCAGAGACTAGACAACAAGCTGTGGGCTATTCCAGGGGTAATGATTTTAGTGTGCAGAGACTAGACTAGCTGTGGGCTATTCCAGGGGTAATGATTTTAGTGTGCAGAGACTAGACTAGCTGTGGGCTATTCCAGGGGTAATGATTTTAGTGTGCAGAGACTAGACAACAAGCTGTGGGCTATTCCAGGGGTAATGATTTTAGTGTGCAGAGACTAGACTAGCTGTGGGCTATTCCAGGGGTAATGATTTTAGTGTGCAGAGACTAGACTAGCTGTGGGCTATTCCACAGGTAATGATTTTAGTGTGCAGAGACTAGACAACAAGCTGTGGGCTATTCCAGGGGTAATGATTTTAGTGTGCAGAGACTAGACAACAAGCTGTGGGCTATTCCAGGGGTAATGATTTTAGTGTGCAGAGACTAGACTAGCTGTGGGCTATTCCACAGGTAATGATTTTAGTGTGCAGAGACTAGACTAGCTGTGGGCTATTCCAGGGGTAATGATTTTAGTGTGCAGAGACTAGACTAGCTGTGGGCTATTCCACAGGTAATGATTTTAGTGTGCAGAGACTAGACTAGCTGTGGGCTATTCCAAGGGTAATGATTTTAGTGTGCAGAGACTAGACTAGCTGTGGGCTATTCCAGGGGTAATGATTTTAGTGTGCAGAGACTAGACTAGCTGTGGGCTATTCCAGGGGTAATGATCTTAGTGTGCAGAGACTAGACTAGCTGTGGGCTATTCCACATGTAATGATTTTAGTGTGCAGAGACTAGACTAGCTGTCGGCTATTCCATAGGTAATGATTTTAGTGTGCAGAGACTAGACAACAAGCTGTGGGCTATTCGATAGGTAATGATTTTAGTGTGCAGAGACTAGACAACAAGCTGTGGGCTATTCCAAGGGTAATGATTTTAGTGTGCAGAGACTAGACTAGCTGTGGGCTATTCCAGGGGTAATGATTTTAGTGTGCAGAGACTAGACTAGCTGTGGGCTATTCCACAGGTAATGATTTTAGTGTGCAGAGACTAGACTAGCTGTGGGCTATTCCACAGGTAATGATTTTAGTGTGCAGAGACTAGACTATCTGTGGGCTATTCCATAGGTAATGATTTTAGTGTGCAGAGACTAGACTAGCTGTGGGCTATTCCAGGGGTAATGATTTTAGTGTGCAGAGACTAGACAACAAGCTGTGGGCTATTCCATAGGTAATGATTTTAGTGTGCAGAGACTAGACTAGCTGTGGGCTATTCCAGGGGTAATGATTTTAGTGTGCAGAGACTAGACTAGCTGTGGGCTATTCCAGGGGTAATGATTTTAGTGTGCAGAGACTAGACTAGCTGTGGGCTATTCCAGGGGTAATGATTTTAGTGTGCAGAGACTAGACAACAAGCTGTGGGCTATTCCGGGGGTAATGATTTTAGTGTGCAGAGACTAGACTAGCTGTGGGCTATTCCAGGGGTAATGATTTTAGTGTGCAGAGACTAGACTAGCTGTGGGCTATTCCACAGGTAATGATTTTAGTGTGCAGAGACTAGACAACAAGCTGTGGGCTATTCCAGGGGTAATGATTTTAGTGTGCAGAGACTAGACAACAAGCTGTGGGCTATTCCAGGGGTAATGATTTTAGTGTGCAGAGACTAGACTAGCTGTGGGCTATTCCACAGGTAATGATTTTAGTGTGCAGAGACTAGACTAGCTGTGGGCTATTCCAGGGGTAATGATTTTAGTGTGCAGAGACTAGACAACAAGCTGTGGGCTATTCCAGGGGTAATGATTTTAGTGTGCAGAGACTAGACTAGCTGTAAGCTATGCCACAGGTAATGATTTTAGTGTGCAGAGACTAGACTAGCTGTGGGCTATTCCAAGGGTAATGATTTTAGTGTGCATAGACTAGACTAGCTGTGGGCTATTCCTGGGGTAATGATTTTAGTGTGCAGAGACTAGACTAGCTGTGGGCTATTCCAGGGGTAATGATGTTAGTGTGCAGAGACTAGACTAGCTGTGGGCTATTCCACATGTAATGATTTTAGTGTGCAGAGACTAGACTAGCTGTCGGCTATTCGATAGGTAATGATTTTAGTGTGCAGAGACTAGACAACAAGCTGTGGGCTATTCGATAGGTAATGATTTTAGTGTGCAGAGACTAGACAACAAGCTGTGGGCTATTCCAAGGGTAATGATTTTAGTGTGCAGAGACTAGACTAGCTGTGGGCTATTCCACAGGTAATGATTTTAGTGTGCAGAGACTAGACTAGCTGTGGGCTATTCCAGGGGTAATGATTTTAGTGTGCAGAGACTAGACTAGCTGTGGGCTATTCCAGGGGTAATGATTTTAGTGTGCAGAGACTAGACTAGCTGTGGGCTATTCCACAGGTAATGATTTTAGTGTGCAGAGACTAGACTAGCTGTGGGCTATTCCAGGGGTAATGATTTTAGTGTGCAGAGACTAGACTAGCTGTGGGCTATTCCACAGGTAATGATTTTAGTGTGCAGAGACTAGACTAGCTGTGGGCTATTCCAAGGGTAATGATTTTAGTGTGCAGAGACTAGACTAGCTGTGGGCTATTCCAGGGGTAATGATTTTAGTGTGCAGAGACTAGACTAGCTGTGGGCTATTCCAGGGGTAATGATCTTAGTGTGCAGAGACTAGACTAGCTGTGGGCTATTCCACATGTAATGATTTTAGTGTGCAGAGACTAGACTAGCTGTCGGCTATTCCATAGGTAATGATTTTAGTGTGCAGAGACTAGACAACAAGCTGTGGGCTATTCGATAGGTAATGATTTTAGTGTGCAGAGACTAGACAACAAGCTGTGGGCTATTCCAAGGGTAATGATTTTAGTGTGCAGAGACTAGACTAGCTGTGGGCTATTCCAGGGGTAATGATTTTAGTGTGCAGAGACTAGACTAGCTGTGGGCTATTCCACAGGTAATGATTTTAGTGTGCAGAGACTAGACTAGCTGTGGGCTATTCCACAGGTAATGATTTTAGTGTGCAGAGACTAGACTATCTGTGGGCTATTCCATAGGTAATGATTTTAGTGTGCAGAGACTAGACTAGCTGTGGGCTATTCCAGGGGTAATGATTTTAGTGTGCAGAGACTAGACAACAAGCTGTGGGCTATTCCATAGGTAATGATTTTAGTGTGCAGAGACTAGACTAGCTGTGGGCTATTCCAGGGGTAATGATTTTAGTGTGCAGAGACTAGACTAGCTGTGGGCTATTCCAGGGGTAATGATTTTAGTGTGCAGAGACTAGACTAGCTGTGGGCTATTCCAGGGGTAATGATTTTAGTGTGCAGAGACTAGACAACAAGCTGTGGGCTATTCCGGGGGTAATGATTTTAGTGTGCAGAGACTAGACTAGCTGTGGGCTATTCCAGGGGTAATGATTTTAGTGTGCAGAGACTAGACTAGCTGTGGGCTATTCCACAGGTAATGATTTTAGTGTGCAGAGACTAGACAACAAGCTGTGGGCTATTCCAGGGGTAATGATTTTAGTGTGCAGAGACTAGACAACAAGCTGTGGGCTATTCCAGGGGTAATGATTTTAGTGTGCAGAGACTAGACTAGCTGTGGGCTATTCCACAGGTAATGATTTTAGTGTGCAGAGACTAGACTAGCTGTGGGCTATTCCAGGGGTAATGATTTTAGTGTGCAGAGACTAGACAACAAGCTGTGGGCTATTCCAGGGGTAATGATTTTAGTGTGCAGAGACTAGACTAGCTGTAAGCTATGCCACAGGTAATGATTTTAGTGTGCAGAGACTAGACTAGCTGTGGGCTATTCCAAGGGTAATGATTTTAGTGTGCATAGACTAGACTAGCTGTGGGCTATTCCTGGGGTAATGATTTTAGTGTGCAGAGACTAGACTAGCTGTGGGCTATTCCAGGGGTAATGATGTTAGTGTGCAGAGACTAGACTAGCTGTGGGCTATTCCACATGTAATGATTTTAGTGTGCAGAGACTAGACTAGCTGTCGGCTATTCGATAGGTAATGATTTTAGTGTGCAGAGACTAGACAACAAGCTGTGGGCTATTCGATAGGTAATGATTTTAGTGTGCAGAGACTAGACAACAAGCTGTGGGCTATTCCAAGGGTAATGATTTTAGTGTGCAGAGACTAGACTAGCTGTGGGCTATTCCAGGGGTAATGATTTTAGTGTGCAGAGACTAGACTAGCTGTGGGCTATTCCAGGGGTAATGATTTTAGTGTGCAGAGACTAGACTAGCTGTGGGCTATTCCACAGGTAATGATTTTAGTGTGCAGAGACTAGACTAGCTGTGGGCTATTCCACAGGTAATGATTTTAGTGTGCAGAGACTAGACTAGCTGTGGGCTATTCCATAGGTAATGATTTTAGTGTGCAGAGACTAGACTAGCTGTGGGCTATTCCAGGGGTAATGATTTTAGTGTGCAGAGACTAGACAACAAGCTGTGGGCTATTCCATAAGTAATGATTTTAGTGTGCAGAGACTAGACTAGCTGTGGGCTATTCCAGGGGTAATGATTTTAGTGTGCAGAGACTAGACTAGCTGTGGGCTATTCCAGGGGTAATGATTTTAGTGTGCAGAGACTAGACTAGCTGTGGGCTATTCCAGGGGTAATGATTTTAGTGTGCAGAGACTAGACAACAAGCTGTGGGCTATTCCAGGGGTAATGATTTTAGTGTGCAGAGACTAGACAACAAGCTGTGGGCTATTCCAGGGGTAATGATTTTAGTGTGCAGAGACTAGACTAGCTGTGGGCTATTCCACAGGTAATGATTTTAGTGTGCAGAGACTAGACTAGCTGTGGGCTATTCCAGGGGTAATGATTTTAGTGTGCAGAGACTAGACTAGCTGTGGGCTATTCCACAGGTAATGATTTTAGTGTGCAGAGACTAGACTAGCTGTGGGCTATTCCAAGGGTAATGATTTTAGTGTGCAGAGACTAGACTAGCTGTGGGCTATTCCAGGGGTAATGATTTTAGTGTGCAGAGACTAGACTAGCTGTGGGCTATTCCAGGGGTAATGATCTTAGTGTGCAGAGACTAGACTAGCTGTGGGCTATTCCACATGTAATGATTTTAGTGTGCAGAGACTAGACTAGCTGTCGGCTATTCCATAGGTAATGATTTTAGTGTGCAGAGACTAGACAACAAGCTGTGGGCTATTCGATAGGTAATGATTTTAGTGTGCAGAGACTAGACAACAAGCTGTGGGCTATTCCAAGGGTAATGATTTTAGTGTGCAGAGACTAGACTAGCTGTGGGCTATTCCAGGGGTAATGATTTTAGTGTGCAGAGACTAGACTAGCTGTGGGCTATTCCAGGGGTAATGATTTTAGTGTGCAGAGACTAGACTAGCTGTGGGCTATTCCACAGGTAATGATTTTAGTGTGCAGAGACTAGACTAGCTGTGGGCTATTCCACAGGTAATGATTTTAGTGTGCAGAGACTAGACTATCTGTGGGCTATTCCATAGGTAATGATTTTAGTGTGCAGAGACTAGACTAGCTGTGGGCTATTCCAGGGGTAATGATTTTAGTGTGCAGAGACTAGACAACAAGCTGTGGGCTATTCCATAGGTAATGATTTTAGTGTGCAGAGACTAGACTAGCTGTGGGCTATTCCAGGGGTAATGATTTTAGTGTGCAGAGACTAGACTAGCTGTGGGCTATTCCAGGGGTAATGATTTTAGTGTGCAGAGACTAGACTAGCTGTGGGCTATTCCAGGGGTAATGATTTTAGTGTGCAGAGACTAGACAACAAGCTGTGGGCTATTCCGGGGGTAATGATTTTAGTGTGCAGAGACTAGACTAGCTGTGGGCTATTCCAGGGGTAATGATTTTAGTGTGCAGAGACTAGACTAACTGTGGGCTATTCCACAGGTAATGATTTTAGTGTGCAGAGACTAGACAACAAGCTGTGGGCTATTCCAGGGGTAATGATTTTAGTGTGCAGAGACTAGACAACAAGCTGTGGGCTATTCCAGGGGTAATGATTTTAGTGTGCAGAGACTAGACTAGCTGTGGGCTATTCCACAGGTAATGATTTTAGTGTGCAGAGACTAGACTAGCTGTGGGCTATTCCAGGGGTAATGATTTTAGTGTGCAGAGACTAGACAACAAGCTGTGGGCTATTCCAGGGGTAATGAATTTAGTGTGCAGAGACTAGACTAGCTGTGGGCTATTCCACAGGTAATGATTTTAGTGTGCAGAGACTAGACTAGCTGTGGGCTATTCCAGGGGTAATGATTTTAGTGTGCAGAGACTAGACTAGCTGTAAGCTATTCCACAGGTAATGATTTTAGTGTGCAGAGACTAGACTAGCTGTGGGCTATTCCAAGGGTAATGATTTTAGTGTGCATAGACTAGACTAGCTGTGGGCTATTCCTGGGGTAATGATTTTAGTGTGCAGAGACTAGACTAGCTGTGGGCTATTCCAGGGGTAATGATGTTAGTGTGCAGAGACTAGACTAGCTGTGGGCTATTCCACATGTAATGATTTTAGTGTGCAGAGACTAGACTAGCTGTCGGCTATTCGATAGGTAATGATTTTAGTGTGCAGAGACTAGACAACAAGCTGTGGGCTATTCGATAGGTAATGATTTTAGTGTGCAGAGACTAGACAACAAGCTGTGGGCTATTCCAAGGGTAATGATTTTAGTGTGCAGAGACTAGACTAGCTGTGGGCTATTCCAGGGGTAATGATTTTAGTGTGCAGAGACTAGACTAGCTGTGGGCTATTCCATGGGTAATGATTTTAGTGTGCAGAGACTAGACTAGCTGTGGGCTATTCCACAGGTAATGATTTTAGTGTGCAGAGACTAGACTAGCTGTGGGCTATTCCACAGGTAATGATTTTAGTGTGCAGAGACTAGACTAGCTGTGGGCTATTCCATAGGTAATGATTTTAGTGTGCAGAGACTAGACTAGCTGTGGGCTATTCCAGGGGTAATGATTTTAGTGTGCAGAGACTAGACAACAAGCTGTGGGCTATTCCATAGGTAATGATTTTAGTGTGCAGAGACTAGACTAGCTGTGGGCTATTCCAGGGGTAATGATTTTAGTGTGCAGAGACTAGACTAGCTGTGGGCTATTCCAGGGGTAATGATTTTAGTGTGCAGAGACTAGACAACAAGCTGTGGGCTATTCCAGGGGTAATGATTTTAGTGTGCAGAGACTAGACTAGCTGTGGGCTATTCCACAGGTAATGATTTTAGTGTGCAGAGACTAGACTAGCTGTGGGCTATTCCAGGGGTAATGATTTTAGTGTGCAGAGACTAGACAACAAGCTGTGGGCTATTCCAAGGGTAATGATTTTAGTGTGCAGAGACTAGACTAGCTGTGGGCTATTCCAGGGGTAATGATTTTAGTGTGCAGAGACTAGACTAGCTGTGGGCTATTCCATGGGTAATGATTTTAGTGTGCAGAGACTAGACTAGCTGTGGGCTATTCCACAGGTAATGATTTTAGTGTGCAGAGACTAGACTAGCTGTGGGCTATTCCACAGGTAATGATTTTAGTGTGCAGAGACTAGACTAGCTGTGGGCTATTCCATAGGTAATGATTTTAGTGTGCAGAGACTAGACTAGCTGTGGGCTATTCCAGGGGTAATGATTTTAGTGTGCAGAGACTAGACTAGCTGTGGGCTATTCCAGGGGTAATGATTTTAGTGTGCAGAGACTAGACAACAAGCTGTGGGCTATTCCAAGGGTAATGATTTTAGTGTGCAGAGACTAGACTAGCTGTGGGCTATTCCAGGGGTAATGATTTTAGTGTGCAGAGACTAGACTAGCTGTGGGCTATTCCATGGGTAATGATTTTAGTGTGCAGAGACTAGACTAGCTGTGGGCTATTCCACAGGTAATGATTTTAGTGTGCAGAGACTAGACTAGCTGTGGGCTATTCCACAGGTAATGATTTTAGTGTGCAGAGACTAGACTAGCTGTGGGCTATTCCATAGGTAATGATTTTAGTGTGCAGAGACTAGACTAGCTGTGGGCTATTCCAGGGGTAATGATTTTAGTGTGCAGAGACTAGACAACAAGCTGTGGGCTATTCCATAGGTAATGATTTTAGTGTGCAGAGACTAGACTAGCTGTGGGCTATTCCAGGGGTAATGATTTTAGTGTGCAGAGACTAGACTAGCTGTGGGCTATTCCAGGGGTAATGATTTTAGTGTGCAGAGACTAGACTAGCTGTGGGCTATTCCAAGGGTAATGATTTTAGTGTGCAGAGACTAGACTAGCTGTGGGCTATTCCAGGGGTAATGATTTTAGTGTGCAGAGACTAGACTAGCTGTGGGCTATTCCACAGGTAATGATTTTAGTGTGCAGAGACTAGACAACAAGCTGTGGGCTATTCCAGGGGTAATGATTTTAGTGTGCAGAGACTAGACAACAAGCTGTGGGCTATTCCAGGGGTAATGATTTTAGTGTGCAGAGACTAGACAACAAGCTGTGGGCTATTCCAGGGGTAATGATTTTAGTGTGCAGAGACTAGACTAGCTGTGGGCTATTCCACAGGTAATGATTTTAGTGTGCAGAGACTAGACTAGCTGTGGGCTATTCCAGGGGTAATGATTTTAGTGTGCAGAGACTAGACAACAAGCTGTGGGCTATTCCAGGGGTAATGATTTTAGTGTGCAGAGACTAGACTAGCTGTGGGCTATTCCACAGGTAATGATTTTAGTGTGCAGAGACTAGACTAGCTGTGGGCTATTCCAGGGGTAATGATGTTAGTGTGCAGAGACTAGACTAGCTGTGGGCTATTCCACATGTAATGATTTTAGTGTGCAGAGACTAGACTAGCTGTCGGCTATTCCATAGGTAATGATTTTAGTGTGCAGAGACTAGACAACAAGCTGTGGGCTATTCGATAGGTAATGATTTTAGTGTGCAGAGACTAGACAACAAGCTGTGGGCTATTCCAAGGGTAATGATTTTAGTGTGCAGAGACTAGACTAGCTGTGGGCTATTCCAGGGGTAATGATTTTAGTGTGCAGAGACTAGACTAGCTGTGGGCTATTCCAAGGGTAATGATTTTAGTGTGCAGAGACTAGACTAGCTGTGGGCTATTCCACAGGTAATGATTTTAGTGTGCAGAGACTAGACTAGCTGTGGGCTATTCCAAGGGTAATGATTTTAGTGTGCAGAGACTAGACTAGCTGTGGGCTATTCCAGGGGTAATGATTTTAGTGTGCAGAGACTAGACTAGCTGTGGGCTATTCCAGGGGTAATGATGTTAGTGTGCAGAGACTAGACTAGCTGTGGGCTATTCCACATGTAATGATTTTAGTGTGCAGAGACTAGACTAGCTGTCGGCTATTCCATAGGTAATGATTTTAGTGTGCAGAGACTAGACAACAAGCTGTGGGCTATTCGATAGGTAATGATTTTAGTGTGCAGAGACTAGACAACAAGCTGTGGGCTATTCGATAGGTAATGATTTTAGTGTGCAGAGACTAGACTAGCTGTGGGCTATTCCAGGAGTAATGATTTTAGTGTGCAGAGACTAGACTAGCAGTGGGCTATTCCAGGGGTAATGATTTTAGTGTGCAGAGACTAGACTAGCTGTGTGCTATTTCGGGGGTAATGATTTTAGTGTGCAGAGACTAGACTAGCTGTGGGCTATTCCACAGGTAATGATTTTAGTGTGCAGAGACTAGACTAGCTGTGGGCTATTCCAAGGGTAATGATTTTAGTGTGCAGAGACTAGACTAGCTGTGGGCTATTCCAAGGGTAATGATTTTAGTGTGCAGAGACTAGACTAGCTGTGGGCTATTCCACGGGTAATGATTTTAGTGTGCAGAGACTAGACTAGCTGTGGGCTATTCCACAGGTAATGATTTTAGTGTGCAGAGACTAGACTAGCTGTGGGCTATTCCACAGGTAATGATTTTAGTGTGCAGAGACTAGACTAGCTGTGGGCTATTCCAAGGGTAATGATTTTAGTGTGCAGAGACTAGACTAGCTGTGGGCTATTCCAGGGGTAATGATCTTAGTGTGCAGAGACTAGACTAGCTGTGGGCTATTCCACATGTAATGATTTTAGTGTGCAGAGACTAGACTAGCTGTCGGCTATTCCATAGGTAATGATTTTAGTGTGCAGAGACTAGACAACAAGCTGTGGGCTATTCGATAGGTAATGATTTTAGTGTGCAGAGACTAGACAACAAGCTGTGGGCTATTCCAAGGGTAATGATTTTAGTGTGCAGAGACTAGACTAGCTGTGGGCTATTCCAGGGGTAATGATTTTAGTGTGCAGAGACTAGACTAGCTGTGGGCTATTCCAGGGGTAATGATTTTAGTGTGCAGAGACTAGACTAGCTGTGGGCTATTCCACAGGTAATGATTTTAGTGTGCAGAGACTAGACTAGCTGTGTGCTATTCCACAGGTAATGATTTTAGTGTGCAGAGACTAGACTATCTGTGGGCTATTCCATAGGTAATGATTTTAGTGTGCAGAGACTAGACTAGCTGTGGGCTATTCCAGGGGTAATGATTTTAGTGTGCAGAGACTAGACAACAAGCTGTGGGCTATTCCATAGGTAATGATTTTAGTGTGCAGAGACTAGACTAGCTGTGGGCTATTCCAGGGGTAATGATTTTAGTGTGCAGAGACTAGACTAGCTGTGGGCTATTCCAGGGGTAATGATTTTAGTGTGCAGAGACTAGACTAGCTGTGGGCTATTCCAGGGGTAATGATTTTAGTGTGCAGAGACTAGACAACAAGCTGTGGGCTATTCCGGGGGTAATGATTTTAGTGTGCAGAGACTAGACTAGCTGTGGGCTATTCCAGGGGTAATGATTTTAGTGTGCAGAGACTAGACTAGCTGTGGGCTATTCCACAGGTAATGATTTTAGTGTGCAGAGACTAGACTAGCTGTGGGCTATTCCAAGGGTAATGATTTTAGTGTGCAGAGACTAGACTAGCTGTGGGCTATTCCAGGGGTAATGATTTTAGTGTGCAGAGACTAGACTAGCTGTGGGCTATTCCACAGGTAATGATTTTAGTGTGCAGAGACTAGACAACAAGCTGTGGGCTATTCCAGGGGTAATGATTTTAGTGTGCAGAGACTAGACAACAAGCTGTGGGCTATTCCACATGTAATGATTTTAGTGTGCAGAGACTAGACAACAAGCTGTGGGCTATTCCAGGGGTAATGATTTTAGTGTGCAGAGACTAGACTAGCTGTGGGCTATTCCACAGGTAATGATTTTAGTGTGCAGAGACTAGACTAGCTGTGGGCTATTCCAGGGGTAATGATTTTAGTGTGCAGAGACTAGACAACAAGCTGTGGGCTATTCCAGGGGTAATGATTTTAGTGTGCAGAGACTAGACTAGCTGTGGGCTATTCCACAGGTAATGATTTTAGTGTGCAGAGACTAGACTAGCTGTGGGCTATTCCAGGGGTAATGATTTTAGTGTGCAGAGACTAGACTAGCTGTGGGCTATTCCAGGGGTAATGATTTTAGTGTGCAGAGACTAGACTAGCTGTGGGCTATTCCAGGGGTAAGGATTTTAGTGTGCAGAGACTAGACTAGCTGTGGGCTATTCCACAGGTAATGATTTTAGTGTGCAGAGACTAGACTAGCTGTGGGCTATTCCAAGGGTAATGATTTTATTGTGCAGAGACTAGACTAGCTGTGGGCTATTCCAGGGGTAATGATTTTAGTGTGCAGAGACTAGACTAGCTGTGGGCTATTCCAGGGGTAATGATGTTAGTGTGCAGAGACTAGACTAGCTGTGGGCTATTCCACATGTAATGATTTTAGTGTGCAGAGACTAGACTAGCTGTCGGCTATTCCATAGGTAATGATTTTAGTGTGCAGAGACTAGACAACAAGCTGTGGGCTATTCGATAGGTAATGATTTTAGTGTGCAGAGACTAGACAACAAGCTGTGGGCTATTCGATAGGTAATGATTTTAGTGTGCAGAGACTAGACTAGCTGTGGGCTATTCCAGGAGTAATGATTTTAGTGTGCAGAGACTAGACTAGCTGTGGGCTATTCCAGGGGTAATGATTTTAGTGTGCAGAGACTAGACTAGCTGTGTGCTATTTCGGGGGTAATGATTTTAGTGTGCAGAGACTAGACTAGCTGTGGGCTATTCCACAGGTAATGATTTTAGTGTGCAGAGACTAGACTAGCTGTGGGCTATTCCAAGGGTAATGATTGTAGTGTGCAGAGACTAGACTAGCTGTGGGCTATTCCAGGGGTAATGATTTTAGTGTGCAGAGACTAGACTAGCTGTGGGCTATTCCACGGGTAATGATTTTAGTGTGCAGAGACTAGACTAGCTGTGGGCTATTCCACAGGTAATGATTTTAGTGTGCAGAGACTAGACTAGCTGTGGGCTATTCCATAGGTAATGATTTTAGTGTGCAGAGACTAGACTAGCTGTGGGCTATTCCAGGGGTAATGATTTTAGTGTGCAGAGACTAGACAACAAGCTATGGGCTATTCCATAGGTAATGATTTTAGTGTGCAGAGACTAGACAACAAGCTGTGGGCTATTCGATAGGTAATGATTTTAGTGTGCAGAGACTAGACAACAAGCTGTGGGCTATTCCAAGGGTAATGATTTTAGTGTGCAGAGACTAGACTAGCTGTGGGCTATTCCAGGGGTAATGATTTTAGTGTGCAGAGACTAGACTAGCTGTGGGCTATTCCAGGGGTAATGATTTTAGTGTGCAGAGACTAGACTAGCTGTGGGCTATTCCACAGGTAATGATTTTAGTGTGCAGAGACTAGACTAGCTGTGGGCTATTCCACAGGTAATGATTTTAGTGTGCAGAGACTAGACTAGCTGTGGGCTATTCCATAGGTAATGATTTTAGTGTGCAGAGACTAGACTAGCTGTGGGCTATTCCAGGGGTAATGATTTTAGTGTGCAGAGACTAGACAACAAGCTGTGGGCTATTCCATAGGTAATGATTTTAGTGTGCAGAGACTAGACTAGCTGTGGGCTATTCCAGGGGTAATGATTTTAGTGTGCAGAGACTAGACTAGCTGTGGGCTATTCCAGGGGTAATGATTTTAGTGTGCAGAGACTAGACTAGCTGTGGGCTATTCCAAGGGTAATGATTTTAGTGTGCAGAGACTAGACTAGCTGTGGGCTATTCCAGGGGTAATGATTTTAGTGTGCAGAGACTAGACTAGCTGTGGGCTATTCCACAGGTAATGATTTTAGTGTGCAGAGACTAGACAACAAGCTGTGGGCTATTCCAGGGGTAATGATTTTAGTGTGCAGAGACTAGACAACAAGCTGTGGGCTATTCCACATGTAATGATTTTAGTGTGCAGAGACTAGACAACAAGCTGTGGGCTATTCCAGGGGTAATGATTTTAGTGTGCAGAGACTAGACTAGCTGTGGGCTATTCCACAGGTAATGATTTTAGTGTGCAGAGACTAGACTAGCTGTGGGCTATTCCAGGGGTAATGATTTTAGTGTGCAGAGACTAGACAACAAGCTGTGGGCTATTCCAGGGGTAATGATTTTAGTGTGCAGAGACTAGACTAGCTGTGGGCTATTCCACAGGTAATGATTTTAGTGTGCAGAGACTAGACTAGCTGTGGGCTATTCCAGGGGTAATGATTTTAGTGTGCAGAGACTAGACTAGCTGTGGGCTATTCCAGGGGTAATGATGTTAGTGTGCAGAGACTAGACTAGCTGTGGGCTATTCCACATGTAATGATTTTAGTGTGCAGAGACTAGACTAGCTGTCGGCTATTCCATAGGTAATGATTTTAGTGTGCAGAGACTAGACTAGCTGTCGGCTATTCCATAGGTAATGATTTTAGTGTGCAGAGACTAGACAACAAGCTGTGGGCTATTCGATAGGTAATGATTTTAGTGTGCAGAGACTAGACAACAAGCTGTGGGCTATTCCAAGGGTAATGATTTTAGTGTGCAGAGACTAGACTAGCTGTGGGCTATTCCAGGGGTAATGATTTTAGTGTGCAGAGACTAGACTAGCTGTGGGCTATTCCAGGGGTAATGATTTTAGTGTGCAGAGACTAGACTAGCTGTGGGCTATTCCACAGGTAATGATTTTAGTGTGCAGAGACTAGACTAGCTGTGGGCTATTCCAAGGTTAATGATTTTAGTGTGCAGAGACTAGACTAGCTGTGGGCTATTCCAGGGGTAATGATTTTAGTGTGCAGAGACTAGACTAGCTGTGGGCTATTCCAGGGGTAATG
This sequence comes from Ariolimax columbianus, assembly GCA_036924085.1. NCBI lineage: Eukaryota > Metazoa > Mollusca > Gastropoda > Stylommatophora > Arionidae > Ariolimax > Ariolimax columbianus. The sequence continues at coordinate 157,173,383 of JAVGWX010000002.1, read as the reverse complement.
ATGTTAGTGTGCAGAGACTAGACTAGCTGTGGGCTATTCCACATGTAATGATTTTAGTGTGCAGAGACTAGACTAGCTGTCGGCTATTCCATAGGTAATGATTTTAGTGTGCAGAGACTAGACAACAAGCTGTGGGCTATTCGATAGGTAATGATTTTAGTGTGCAGAGACTAGACAACAAGCTGTGGGCTATTCGATAGGTAATGATTTTAGTGTGCAGAGACTAGACTAGCTGTGGGCTATTCCAGGGGTAATGATTTTAGTGTGCAGAGACTAGACTAGCTGTGGGCTATTCCAGGGGTAATGATTTTAGTGTGCAGAGACTAGACTAGCTGTGTGCTATTTCGGGGGTAATGATTTTAGTGTGCAGAGACTAGACTAGCTGTGGGCTATTCCACAGGTAATGATTTTAGTGTGCAGAGACTAGACTAGCTGTGGGCTATTCCAAGGGTAATGATTTTAGTGTGCAGAGACTAGACTAGCTGTGGGCTATTCCAGGGGTAATGATTTTAGTGTGCAGAGACTAGACTAGCTGTGGGCTATTCCAGGGGTAATGATTTTAGTGTGCAGAGACTAGACTAGCTGTGGGCTATTCCACAGGTAATGATTTTAGTGTGCAGAGACTAGACTAGCTGTGGGCTATTCCACAGGTAATGATTTTAGTGTGCAGAGACTAGATTAGCTGTGGGCTATTCCATAGGTAATGATTTTAGTGTGCAGAGACTAGACTAGCTGTGGGCTATTCCAGGGGTAATGATTTTAGTGTGCAGAGACTAGACAACAAGCTGTGGGCTATTGCATAGGTAATGATTTTAGTGTGCAGAGACTAGACTAGCTGTGGGCTATTCCAGGGGTAATGATTTTAGTGTGCAGAGACTAGACTAGCTGTGGGCTATTCCAGGGGTAATGATTTTAGTGTGCAGAGACTAGACTAGCTGTGGGCTATTCCAGGGGTAATGATTTTAGTGTGCAGAGACTAGACTAGCTGTGGGCTATTCCAGGGGTAATGATTTTAGTGTGCAGAGACTAGACTAGCTGTGGGCTATTCCAAGGGTAATGATTTTAGTGTGCAGAGACTAGACTAGCTGTGGGCTATTCCAGGGGTAATGATTTTAGTGTGCAGAGACTAGACTAGCTGTGGGCTATTCCAGGGGTAATGATGTTAGTGTGCAGAGACTAGACTAGCTGTGGGCTATTCAACATGTAATGATTTTAGTGTGCAGAGACTAGACTAGCTGTCGGCTATTCCATAGGTAATGATTTTAGTGTGCAGAGACTAGACAACAAGCTGTGGGATTTTCGATAGGTAATGATTTTAGTGTGCAGAGACTAGACAAGCTGTGGGCTATTCCAGGGGTAATGATTTTAGTGTGCAGAGACTAGACAACAAGCTGTGGGCTATTCCAGGGGTAATGATTTTAGTGTGCAGAGACTAGACTAGCTGTGGGCTATTCCGGGGGTAATGATTTTAGTGTGCAGAGACTAGACTAGCTGTGGGCTATTCCAGGGGTAATGATTTTAGTGTGCAGAGACTAGACAACAAGCTGTGGGCTATTCCACAGTTAATGATTTTAGTGTGCAGAGACTAGACTAGCTGTGGGCTATTCCAGGGGTAATGATTTTAGTGTGCAGAGACTAGACTAGCTGTGGGCTATTCCAGGGGTAATGATGTTAGTGTGCAGAGACTAGACTAGCTGTGGGCTATTCCACATGTAATGATTTTAGTGTGCAGAGACTAGACTAGCTGTCGGCTATTCCATAGGTAATGATTTTAGTGTGCAGAGACTAGACAACAAGCTGTGGGCTATTCGATAGGTAATGATTTTAGTGTGCAGAGACTAGACAACAAGCTGTGGGCTATTCGATAGGTAATGATTTTAGTGTGCAGAGACTAGACTAGCTGTGGGCTATTCCAGGGGTAATGATTTTAGTGTGCAGAGACTAGACTAGCTGTGGGCTATTCCAGGGGTAATGATTTTAGTGTGCAGAGACTAGACTAGCTGTGGGCTATTCCAGGGGTAATGATTTTAGTGTGCAGAGACTAGACTAGCTGTGGGCTATTCCACAGGTAATGATTTTAGTGTGCAGAGACTAGACTAGCTGTGGGCTATTCCAAGGGTAATGATTTTAGTGTGCAGAGACTAGACTAGCTGTGGGCTATTCCAGGGGTAATGATTTTAGTGTGCAGAGACTAGACTAGCTGTGGGCTATTCCAGGGGTAATGATTTTAGTGTGCAGAGACCAGACTAGCTGTGGGCTATTCCAGGGGTAATGATTTTAGTGTGCAGAGACCAGACTAGCTGTGGGCTATTCCACAGGTAATGATTTTAGTGTGCAGAGACTAGACTAGCTGTGGGCTATTCCACAGGTAATGATTTTAGTGTGCAGAGACTAGACTAGCTGTGGGCTATTCCATAGGTAATAATTTTAGTGTGCAGAGACTAGACTAGCTGTGGGCTATTCCAGGGGTAATGATTTTAGTGTGCATAGACTAGACAACATGCTGTGGGCTATTCCATAGGTAATGATTTTAGTGTGCAGAGACTAGACTAGCTGTGAGCTATTCCAGGGGTAATGATTTTAGTGTGCAGAGACTAGACTAGCTGTGGGCTATTCCAGGGGTAATGATTTTAGTGTGCAGAGACTAGACTAGCTGTGGGCTATTCCACAGGTAATGATTTTAGTGTGCAGAGACTAGACTAGCTGTGGGCTATTCCAGGGGTAATGATTTTAGTGTGCAGAGACTAGACTAGCTGTGGGCTATTCCAGGGGTAATGATTTTAGTGTGCAGAGACTAGACTAGCTGTGGGCTATTCCAGGGGTAATGATTTTAGTGTGCAGAGACTAGACTAACTGTGGGCTATTCCACAGGTAATGATTTTAGTGTGCAGAGACTAGACTAGCTGTGGGCTATTCCACAGGTAATGATTTTAGTGTGCAGAGACTAGACAACAAGCTGTGGGCTATTCCATAGGTAATGATTTTAGTGTGCAGAGACTAGACTAGCTGTGGGCTATTCCAGGGGTAATGATTTTAGTGTGCAGAGACTAGACTAGCTGTGGGCTATTCCAGGGGTAATGATTTTAGTGTGCAGAGACTAGACTAGCTGTGGGCTATTCCAGGGGTAATGATTTTAGTGTGCAGAGACTAGACTAGCTGTGGGCTATTCCAGGGGTAATGATTTTAGTGTGCAGAGACTAGACTAGCTGTGGGCTATTCCAAGGGTAATGATTTTAGTGTGCAGAGACTAGACTAGCTGTGGGCTATTCCAGGGGTAATGATTTTAGTGTGCAGAGACTAGACTAGCTGTGGGCTATTCCAGGGGTAATGATGTTAGTGTGCAGAGACTAGACTAGCTGTGGGCTATTCCACATGTAATGATTTTAGTGTGCAGAGACTAGACTAGCTGTCGGCTATTCCATAGGTAATGATTTTAGTGTGCAGAGACTAGACAACAAGCTGTGGGATTTTCGATAGGTAATGATTTTAGTGTGCAGAGACTAGACAAGCTGTGGGCTATTCCAGGGGTAATGATTTTAGTGTGCAGAGACTAGACAACAAGCTGTGGGCTATTCCAGAGGTAATGATTTTAGTGTGCAGAGACTAGACTAGCTGTGGGCTATTCCGGGGGTAATGATTTTAGTGTGCAGAGACTAGACTAGCTGTGGGCTATTCCAGGGGTAATGATTTTAGTGTGCAGAGACTAGACAACAAGCTGTGGGCTATTCCACAGTTAATGATTTTAGTGTGCAGAGACTAGACTAGCTGTGGGCTATTCCAGGGGTAATGATTTTAGTGTGCAGAGACTAGACTAGCTGTGGGCTATTCCAGGGGTAATGATGTTAGTGTGCAGAGACTAGACTAGCTGTGGGCTATTCCACATGTAATGATTTTAGTGTGCAGAGACTAGACTAGCTGTCGGCTATTCCATAGGTAATGATTTTAGTGTGCAGAGACTAGACAACAAGCTGTGGGCTATTCGATAGGTAATGATTTTAGTGTGCAGAGACTAGACAACAAGCTGTGGGCTATTCGATAGGTAATGATTTTAGTGTGCAGAGACTAGACTAGCTGTGGGCTATTCCAGGGGTAATGATTTTAGTGTGCAGAGACTAGACTAGCTGTGGGCTATTCCAGGGGTAATGATTTTAGTGTGCAGAGACTAGACTAGCTGTGGGCTATTCCAGGGGTAATGATTTTAGTGTGCAGAGACTAGACTAGCTGTGGGCTATTCCACAGGTAATGATTTTAGTGTGCAGAGACTAGACTAGCTGTGGGCTATTCCAAGGGTAATGATTTTAGTGTGCAGAGACTAGACTAGCTGTGGGCTATTCCAGGGGTAATGATTTTAGTGTGCAGAGACTAGACTAGCTGTGGGCTATTCCAGGGGTAATGATTTTAGTGTGCAGAGACCAGACTAGCTGTGGGCTATTCCAGGGGTAATGATTTTAGTGTGCAGAGACCAGACTAGCTGTGGGCTATTCCACAGGTAATGATTTTAGTGTGCAGAGACTAGACTAGCTGTGGGCTATTCCACAGGTAATGATTTTAGTGTGCAGAGACTAGACTAGCTGTGGGCTATTCCATAGGTAATAATTTTAGTGTGCAGAGACTAGACTAGCTGTGGGCTATTCCAGGGGTAATGATTTTAGTGTGCATAGACTAGACAACATGCTGTGGGCTATTCCATAGGTAATGATTTTAGTGTGCAGAGACTAGACTAGCTGTGAGCTATTCCAGGGGTAATGATTTTAGTGTGCAGAGACTAGACTAGCTGTGGGCTATTCCAGGGGTAATGATTTTAGTGTGCAGAGACTAGACTAGCTGTGGGCTATTCCACAGGTAATGATTTTAGTGTGCAGAGACTAGACTAGCTGTGGGCTATTCCAAGGGTAATGATTTTAGTGTGCAGAGACTAGACTAGCTGTGGGCTATTCCAGGGGTAATGATTTTAGTGTGCAGAGACTAGACTAGCTGTGGGCTATTCCAGGGGTAATGATTTTAGTGTGCAGAGACTAGACTAACTGTGGGCTATTCCACAGGTAATGATTTTAGTGTGCAGAGACTAGACTAGCTGTGGGCTATTCCACAGGTAATGATTTTAGTGTGCAGAGACTAGACTAGCTGTGGGCTATTCCATAGGTAATAATTTTAGTGTGCAGAGACTAGACTAGCTGTGGGCTATTCCAGGGGTAATGATTTTAGTGTGCATAGACTAGACAACAAGCTGTGGGCTATTCCATAGGTAATGCTTTTAGTGTGCAGAGACTAGACTAGCTGTGGGCTATTCCAGGGGGAATGATTTTAGTGTGCAGAGACTAGACTAGCTGTGGGCTATTCCACAGGTAATGATTTTAGTGTGCAGAGACTAGACTAGCTGTGGGCTATTCCAAGGGTAATGATTTTAGTGTGCAGAGACTAGACTAGCTGTGGGCTATTCCAGGGGTAATGATTTTAGTGTGCAGAGACTAGACTAGCTGTGGGCTATTCCAGGGGTAATGATTTTAGTGTGCAGAGACTAGACTAACTGTGGGCTATTCCAGGGGTAATGATTTTAGTGTGCAGAGACTAGACTAGCTGTGGGCTATTCCAGGGGTAAAATTTTAGTGTGCAGAGACTAGACTAGCTGTGGGCTATTCCAGGGGTAATGATTTTAGTGTGCAGAGACTAGACTAGCTGTGGGCTATTCCAAGGGTAATGATTTTAGTGTGCAGAGACTAGACTAGCTGTGGGCTATTCCAGGGGTAATGATTTTAGTGTGCAGAGACTAGACTAGCTGTGGGCTATTCCACGGGTAATGATTTTAGTGTGCAGAGACTAGACTAGCTGTGGGCTATTCCAGGGGTAATGATTTTAGTGTGCAGAGACTAGACAACAAGCTGTGGGCTATTCGATAGGTAATGATTTTAGTGTGCAGAGACTAGACAACAAGCTGTGGGCTATTCCAAGGGTAATGATTTTAGTGTGCAGAGACTAGACTAGCTGTGGGCTATTCCAGGGGTAATGATTTTAGTGTGCAGAGACTAGACAACAAGCTGTGGGCTATTCCAGGGGTAATGATTTTAGTGTGCAGAGACTAGACTAGCTGTGGGCTATTCCACAGGTAATGATTTTAGTGTGCAGAGACTAGACTAGCTGTGGGCTATTCCAAGGTTAATGATTTTAGTGTGCAGAGACTAGACTAGCTGTGGGCTATTCCAGGGGTAATGATTTTAGTGTGCAGAGACTAGACTAGCTGTGGGCTATTCCAGGGGTAATGATGTTAGTGTGCAGAGACTAGACTAGCTGTGGGCTATTCCACATGTAATGATTTTAGTGTGCAGAGACTAGACTAGCTGTCGGCTATTCCATAGGTAATGATTTTAGTGTGCAGAGACTAGACAACAAGCTGTGGGCTATTCGATAGGTAATGATTTTAGTGTGCAGAGACTAGACAACAAGCTGTGGGCTATTCCAGGGGTAATGATTTTAGTGTGCAGAGACTAGACTAGCTGTGGGCTATTCCAGGGGTAATGATTTTAGTGTGCAGAGACTAGACTAGCTGTGGGCTATTCCAGGGGTAATGATTTTAGTGTGCAGAGACTAGACTAGCTGTGTGCTATTTCGGGGGTAATGATTTTAGTGTGCAGAGACTAGACTAGCTGTGGGCTATTCCACAGGTAATGATTTTAGTGTGCAGAGACTAGACTAGCTGTGGGCTATTCCAAGGGTAATGATTTTAGTGTGCAGAGACTAGACTAGCTGTGGGCTATTCCAGGGGTAATGATTTTAGTGTGCAGAGACTAGACTAGCTGTGGGCTATTCCAGGGGTAATGATTTTAGTGTGCAGAGACTAGACTAACTGTGGGCTATTCCAGGGTTAATGATTTTAGTGTGCAGAGACTAGACTAGCTGTGGGCTATTCCAGGGGTAATGATTTTAGTGTGCAGAGACTAGACTAGCTGTGGGCTATTCCAGGGGTAATGATTTTAGTGTGCAGAGACTAGACTAGCTGTGGGCTATTCCAAGGGTAATGATTTTAGTGTGCAGAGACTAGACTAACTGTGGGCTATTCCAAGGGTAATGATTTTAGTGTGTAGAGACTAGAGAACATGCTGAGGGCTATTCCAAGGGTAATGATATCTTCCTGAGCTTCTCATACTTAGTCAGTTTACCCAGTTGTTATAAAAATAGTTACCAAACTGCTCTGAGTCACAAATGGCATGACAGTCTTGAACGGATGAGGTTAGCACACCTTACAGCAGCTTAAGTTCTAGCAAATGTAGTAGTTACTAATTGATCCTGTTTTGAGATTACATTTTGTATAAATACTATCCCTGCGGCAAGTGGCCCATTGCTGTGGTCTACCATGAAGAATAAAGACAACGTCTTCTTCTTCTACCTCCTTTTCATCCTTCTTCTCCTCCTACTCCTCTTATGCTTCTTCTTCTTTTTCTTCTACTGCTTCTTCTTGTGATTCTAAATCTCAGAAAAACCAAATATTCACTCTGTTATTCCTATATTGTACTTGGGGTACTGTTTTTAGAGCTGTCTTATAAACCCAGATAGCAAATCCACACTCAGCAAGCTTTTAGTCTGTGTGATTGATGAGGTATGCAATGTCTTGAGTTGAGGAGTTTTCTATATTGGAGGGGTTAGATCACTCAGTTTGTGTATTAATCAATTACAATGTTTTCTACCATCATGCGGTTATTGATAGAGTTGGAAAGGTCATCTCTATCTATATCCATATCGAAAGTCTTGTATAAATAAAGAGAAAGAAAATGTTAGATATATTTCTATGATAGTTATTTTGATTTTATTTTTTTTTAAATTTAGCTGCTGTCTTCCGAGAGCATTTTGATTTAACACATATATTTTTCAAATGGTTTTTCCTCAGGCGTTCTGTAAACCAGGGGAGGTGACTCTCAACATTCTGAAGACGGATTTTAAAGTGGACATAACAGGATCTTTACAGAAAGATCCCATAGAAAGAAAAAGGATTCAAGAAAATATTGATGAATTTGCCAAGACTGGAGAAGAGGTAGAATATTGTTACGTTCTGTCAAACATGTGTTCACTCGCCTCTCAAAGCGATGAACAGAAACGGTGTGGGTTCGAGCCTTGCTGGTTTCAAGCAACCCCTGGTCTCAAAGAATTATCTTCAGCCGTCTTGACTTAAGTCTTGCCATTGGCCAAAGGTAGTTCGGGATCACAGAGTGATGACCAATGCAGCTTCTTCCTCGCTATAATCCAAATACAGCGCAAGTTACATCATTAAGACAAAAATCGTATAATCATGTCGCCATCATCGCTTGAGATGGGCAACTAACTAGATCCATTAAACCGTTGGTAGAGGAATATAGATGCCATGTAGGGGCAACTAACAACTAACTAGATCCATTAAACCGTTGGTAGAGGAATATAGATGTCATGTAGGGGCAACTAACTACTAACTAGATCTATTAAACCGTTGGTAGAGGAATATAGATGCCATGTAGGGGCAGCTAACTAGATCCATTAAACCGTTGGTAGAGGAATATAGATGTCATGTAGGGGCAACTAACTACTAACTAGATCTATTAAACCGTTGGTAGAGGAATATAGATGTCATGTAGGGGCAACTAACTACTAACTAGATCTATTAAACCGTTGGTAGAGGAATATAGATGTCATGTAGGGGCAACTAACTACTAACTAGATCTATTAAACCATTGGTAGAGGAATATAGATGTCATGTAGGGGCAACTAACTACTAACTAGATCTATTAAACCGTTGGTAGAGGAATATAGATGTCATGTAGGGGCAACTAACTACTAACTAGATCCATTAAACCGTTGGTAGAGGAATATAGATGCCATGTAGGCTGTAATTTCTTATAAATCACATTTTTATCTTAATTTTGATTCCCTTGCTGTGTTCCAACAAGGACATTTTTAGGGCTGAGGAATGTAGACCACATGCCTCAGCATAGCTGCACAGTGTGCAGGCAAGGTTTTTATTTCAGCCCTGGTATAAAAAAGACATCTTGGTTTGAACATTTGTCCTTCTGACTAGGAGACTGGTATCCTAACTTGCCAGCCACCCACTCCTCTTTTAGTAAGAAAATGTTAGAGATAGATGAGAGGAGGAAGCAGGGTAAATCGTCTGACTTCCTAGACTTAGTCACTGCTCTTCTATCATGGGGTGTGAAAGGTAAATGTTGTGCATGGGGCGGGTCACCTCCTTATATAAAACAAAGGGCCACACAAATCACTACTACAATAGAACATACATGATTTAATACAGGCTTCCTGATAGGAGGTAAACTTTAGTGGTGACTGCAATAAAAACAACAACATGTGTGTTTCTTTAGGTATACAATGGATATGCTGATGACCCTCGCAACACTGACAATGCCTGGATTGAGACACGGGTGGTCAGCTACCATGACCAGCATGGAACCATTCTGCAACACCAACACTTGAGAGTAAGTAAATATGATTGGTCTGTCGTTGTTTTTCTACCTCACCATTCTAGTTTTTGCAAAAGCTAAGTCCTAGTCGGGTTAAACACAGAAGCAAGAAATCAACAGCTAAGTCCTAGTGGAGTTGGACATAGAAGCAAGAAATCAACAGCTAAGTCCTAGTGGAGTTGGACATAGAAGCAAGAAATCAACAGCTAAGTCCTAGTGGAGTTGGACATAGAAGCAAGAAATCAACAGCTAAGTCCTAGTGGAGTTGGACATAGAAGCAAGAAATCAACAGCTAAGTCCTAGTGGAGTTGGACATAGAAGCAAGAAATCAACAGCTAAGTCCTAGTGGAGTTGGACATAGAAGCAAGAAATCAAAGTGTATTTTTGTTTCTTGATCATTCGTTTCCTAAGACTGATATGTGCCTTGCGGCCTAATAGACCTGGTTTGAACATGCATTATTTTAATGAGTACAATGCCCCCAGGAATGTGGGCCTTGGTGGTTCATAAATCCAAATACATGCAAGTTTAGTTTGTGAGCTGTGCCACTAATCACTGAGCTATACCACATCCGCCCACATAGTTTGGACATATAACAAAACTAAATAGTTACCCCTGAATTACTTCCCCTCTCTAAATATTAAATGCAAACAATTACCAATTACTTCACAATACCTGCTGAGATGGATGTGTCGGACCAATAGGTGCAAATATGGCAGTCAAGCTGTAAACTAGCTACATAATACATTCCGTTATCCGGACTACATCCTGCTACTTGCTAAGCCTTGTTCAGGGCTTGATAGCAGGAGATTGAGAATGAACAAAGAAGAAGAAAAAGAAGACTTCAGAATATAAAACAATGAATGAATGTTATTATATAACATCTTGTGTTTTCAAAGATACAAAACTATGCTGTCATTTTCAATCACTGAACTCAGAGACTTTATGCAATAGCAAAATGTTTCATTTGCTGTAATCAATCCTCAGGCTCATATCTCTTGGTCCTTTTCTAATTTTCTTTCTTTCCCTAACAACATAATCTAAAAGTTAACCAAGTTCTGGTTTCTTGTTCCTCATCTCCTGTAACGTGTCTGTGACCTCTGATGTTCTGGTAGCTTCGTTCGTTCAGTTTTGACTGGAGAATAAAATGCCTTCTCAAGTCGATCTTCAGATCTCAGGTAATGGATCCCTAGTGTTTTACCAATACTTTTCTGATTTGAGACACCCTTGGGCTATGACACACATTGAGACAGATTGACGTTGAACACATACTTACTAGAATCAGGCAATTAGTGTCTTAGCTTCACCAATGTTCACATCCTTCCATATGTCATCTGTTAGAATCACCAATGTCCACTCGCAGAGTTTAAACTCCAGACCTAGCTTTGGGTCTGCCTCTGCTGTGAATCTATTGAACGTTCTAATACACCACTTTATATGTCTCTCCTAAGCTCCACTCTCCTTTCTTGATTGCTGAGGACAGCTAATCACATGTTACTTCCTGTCGGACCTGGGACTAACAGTGTTTCTGTTACCACTTCTTTAGATATCTCCACATTAATAGTATTGATTTGTTTCAGAGTAACTGTCCCCTGATACATGCTGTTGGACCCAGATATTACAACTAACACACACACACATACACTCCCCCACCCCCACCCATTTACCTATCCCCATCTCAAACAACAACAATCTTATTTATGACATGAGATAGTCGCCTGAGACACTAGCTGGATCTGGCTCTGCTATCAAACCAAAATCCCCCATCCCCTTTCAGGACAATGGTAGTTATTCTCCAGGAGTCTGCCTAATTTTGATGACTTCCTAATTTTCCCGTAATAAACTCTATACATAATAAGAATTGATAATGAAAAACAGCAACTTTCCCTTGACCTTCTGACAATGAAAAGTGACATCTTACTAACAAAGTCAGGCTTTTTTTGCAGCGACCGAGATGCAGTTAGACTTTGTCTGAACACTCATATTGTCATGGTTTCTCACTCATCTCTCTGCTTCCTACCTCCCTGGTTTAGAGTGACCTAAATCAGCAAGCTGTAAATGACTTTCGTCAATATGGACTAGCTACATTTGTAACACCCTGAACTCAGTAAGACATTTACACTGGTGATGGTTCGGAAGTTATTTGTCTATTAGTCTCATGTTAGAGGGATGCCTTTCTCTAAATGGCCCCTTTGGTTCTGGCCCTGTCATAACAGATGATCTGATGAAGCTACCGTCTTATATCCAATAGACAGATAATCTGATTGATCTATCTTGCTTTATCCAATAGACAGATAATCTGATTGATCTATCTTGCTTTATCCAATAGACAGATAATCTGATTGATCTATCTTGCTTTATCCAATAGACAGATAATCTGATTGATCTATCTTGCTTTATCCAATAGACAGATAATCTGATTGATCTATCTTGCTTTATCCAATAGACAGATAATCTGATTGATCTATCTTGCTTTATCCAATAGACAGATAATCTGATTGATCTATCTTGCTTTATCCAATAGACAGATAATCTGATTGATCTATCTTGCTTTATCCAATAGACAGATAATCTGATTGATCTATCTTGCTTTATCCAATAGACAGATAATCTAATCAATCTGATGAGGATGTTTAACAGTGAATTTTGTATGGGCAGATAATCTGATCAAGCTATCTTTGAACTGTTTATTTAAATTTACCAGACTGTCCACTTTTTCACAGTTGAATAATCAAGTTGAATAAATTGCATGTGTTCCATAGTTGATGAATTGGGTCTTATAAGATGTTTGTGATTGTTAGGATCGGCAGTCTTAAATTTAAAATTAAATCTTTTGCTTACACAGGCCAGTGATGATGTCAATGTTGTTAGCTGGCAGACAGTTTCCAGTTCTCTCCCTTTGCATGGAGCCCACTCATTCTTCCTCAAGTTGGTTGCTGAGAAACATAAAGCAGCATTTTAACTACACACTTTGATTGACAGCTGTCACATGATTGAAATCAGGCCACCTCAGATTTTTCTACTGCTGATTGATAGAATAAGTTGTACATATTATAGCATATGTGTTGCATAGTATGAGCTATCTTTACCTGTGATTCTTAATGTTGTTAGTCTCCAGAAATGTAGGTAGTTATGATTGTAACATTCCGTATCTATTTTTATGTTTCAATTTATCATTGCTCTGTTACAGTAATATTGTTGAATATAGTTAATGTTGCACACTAATTTTGATGTATGAATTTATCATTTTTATATGGCATATTTAATTTTTATGTTTGAATTCATCATTTTTATATGGCATATACAATTTGTATGAAAGATAAATTTGTATGTGGATTTGATATATATATTTGATATTTGAATTTTAAATTTATTTCTGGCATATTTAATTTTTATTTATGAATTTTATTTTAATTAAATGACATCCTGAAGTTTTGAGTACCTCTGTTTAATTATAAGCAACAATGGAGATGCCTGAAGGAAGTCAGAAGGAGAATGGCTATGGCAATGCAGAGACTGAATAAAATGAGAAGCTTATGACAGAACACTAATAAAATTACCAAGATAAAAATCCTGCGTTTTTGCGTTTTTCCATTTTTCCAATGACAACATACGTATGTGAAACATGGACCACCACACAAACACTTAAGAAATTTATTGAATCTTTTGAACTAAAAGGCTACATGACAGTGCTCCAAAATACCATTGATAGATGCAAGAAAAAGGCAGATATCCTACAAGAACTGGATATTGAAGAACATTGGTTAGTAAACAATATCTTGACTAGAAAGCCAAAATATTTTGGACACATAAAACGCTATAAAGCCACATAGAGAACAGTACTGGAGTGTACGGGGCCTAGAAAGTGGGGCAGAGACAGGCGGGGGTGAAGACAGACACAAGACATCGCTGCGGTCCTGAAGATGACAGCAACAGAGTCTGGAGTTCTGGTTAGAGATCGAGAGTCTTACAGATCGTTGTGGGAGCATTGTTCTGCAAAGGGAAAGGCTACATGATGATGATGACATCCTTCATTTGTTTTCAATCATTTTATTTTTTTTTGTACAGCAAATTTAATTGTTATGTAGGAAATTTGTATTTGTATATATCATATTTAATTTGTACCTATAAATTTTTACTTTGTATATGTGAATTTGTCATTTGTATATAACAGATATCATTTTAAATTATGAATGTACAATTGTTATAAAATATATTTGCTTTATATTTATGAATTTGCAACTGTTACATTAATCGTCTTATCTCATCTCTCCACATTTGTCATTAGATGTCAAGAGGAGGTACAGTCTTTATCATGCATCATTTATGTGATTGTTAGAATTTCTTTAGTTTCTTTACACAATCAATCCATTTATTTTCTCTGTCAACTTTTTGCTATGAAGTTCTGATGACTTTTGATATAGGCTTCAATATTTGGTAGTTTTGGAGCTATTCCTATCAAATAGCGACTTCACTTTCTCTGTGTCTATATAGGCCATTTATGGCATTATTTCTGTTTTTTATGTACTTCTCACATCTACTTCTTTCTCTTCTTGTCATTGTTCTGATTTTGTCTACATGCAAAGTCTTTTTAGTTCTCTGGATAAAGGTTGCCAAGATGGAAAGTTTTTCAAGGTTATCTAACAGGTTTTGTGTTAAGGTTTGTTTCCTCCATGGGCCAGTGCTTATTGTACAATTGCCTAAGTATATAGCAGTCTTGAATTATATGTTTCTACTGATGAGTGCACCAGTGGTACTGGCAAAATTACCTCTGAACATCTACTGCTAAATTGCACAACATATGAGGACCAGAGAAAGCACACATGGCCATCACCAATGCCGACACTAGACAAGTTTATGGCAGTGTTGACAGCCTCAAGATAGCTTCTGCTTTCTTTGAGCAAATTTAAGTTGATATCTGACAGCCTATGTAGAAGAAGAAGAAAAATAAGTATGATATAGATGATAGGGCTAGTTTTATTTCATGTAAGTGGCCATTCAATCTGTTGTGTCCCATTCTCATGGGAAACAAAGTCACCTGCTCTGTTTGGTCAAGGTAGGGATAGTTGTCTCTCATTTGATCATCTTTCCGTATGGCTTGATTTCTCACAAGCTGCTCTGATGGCTTTTTGCAAGCATCTCATTACACATTTTGTGATTTTACTTTCTCGTTCCTTGGTCTGACACTGATAACAGAAAGATGGTATACATATACTGTTGATCATTTATCTTTTGTTTATATTAGAATGTATGGATGTCTTGGCAAGGATAACAGCTGGTATCTGACCACAATTGCTAACGAATTACTTGCTTCAAATTCGCTGTCCATTCTGTTATCATCAACATGCTTATCAGATATCTGAATCCTCTAACATTATTTACAATTGTTTATACAACTGCTGTTGTGTTTTACTGTGTTGCTATGAGCATTAATATTTGTGACCACAGTTAACAATTGTTACATTGCTCTGTAACTGTGTTTATGCAATAATAGTTGTTACATTGCTTGATAAGTTTATTGTGTACCTTTATAACTAAAACATTTCCATATGAATGGTAGATATACAACCACAATTGTTACACTTACAAATAATTTATATGCATGCACACAAATAATACATATGTATGTGTGTTTATTTATATATATATATATACACACACACAAGGGACAATCATTAAGTAACAGCAATTTTATTATTTATTTAACATTTTTACAAGAGTGCGATCCATATTTTGTTTGTGTCTTATTTTTCAACATAGTTCACGTGCCTGGCAACACAATTTGTCTACTTGTCTTCTAGCTTGCACAGTGCATGACGTGTTGAAATCTATGACAATTTCATCAATAGTGACTCACCTGTTGCCACGGACTAGTTGGTTGATCTGCTGCTTCACAGTGTCAGTTGCCACTCTTACTGGTCTCAAACACCACGGTTCATTAATGACGTTTTATCGTCTGTTTTGAAATCTTTCTACCCATTGATTCCCTCTCCTCTGACTCAAACAACTATCTTCATACTGAACCTTCATTCTTCTGTAGATTTCAGAAGGTTTCACACCCTCTGACTACAAAATACAAAAAACACCTCGTTGTTCTTCTACACTGCAAGCCTACAGTGGGGTGGCCAAGCTGCACGCTGTATTGCCCATGCGCTTACTGCTTTAACATCACAATTTCTGCATGAATTATTGCTAAAGAGCCATTTTGTGTTGGTTTCTGAAATGAGATTTTTCATTGTACATACTCTTCCATGCATTGTACAATCAAATTGCTGTTACTTAATGGCTGTCTTTGCACATATATTTATATAATATATATAAAATCTAAAATGTCTCACACAATTATGTTGTGCAAGTTATGTGACTAAGGTCAATTAAATTTGGTTTCCTTGTACTTGTTTCTGTTAAGGCACAAACCCCTAAACCCAATTCATTTACCTTCAATTGTTTTGAGGTCTATTGTTATTGTCCTGCTTTCTGTTAGTCCACAATCTGCTATTGCTGATTTGTGTGGTTGTGAGATTGTCTACTGTTCACAGGCCTTCACACATTTATTGTCTTATTAGTTTTAGACCATTCTTGTTTCAAATAGTCATTTGTCTTTGTTGTGTCTTACTCTGCAGCTGAAATATGAGGAAATTCATATTGTTGTCTTTATTATCAGGGCAGAATGCGACTATCATGACGGTTCAAAATGGACCTACTTCTTGAGATTATATAACTTGTTAATATCATGTAAGCTGATATTAAGACATTCTTGACAACAATAAATGACGCATGATATCAAAAAGTAAAAGGAACTATGGTTATTTTGTAAGACTCAAATATTTTAATATAATTAGGCAGCAGAAAAGTGCAGCAAGCACTCTGTTACAACAGTGAGAGATAGAAGGAAATTTAAAAAATACAATTTATAAACAGCATAAAAACCAGAGTATCAATAGTTAGAATACTGCAATATAAAGAAGCTGATGAATGTGGAATATACGTCATTGACAGTATCTAGATTTAAAGAGTAAGTGAATGAATTATAAAGGTAATCAAATTCTGAAACATTTCATTGTTAATTAATCATTAGAACAAAATTATTCTTCAAGGAAAGTTCTAATCATTTGTTAATAACTTGATATTAAAATGCACTGTATTTTGGTGCTTAGAAATATTAAATGTACAATATGTGTATGTAATATGCTCATTTATATTTGTAAGTAATCCTTCTTAAAGTGTATCTGTATGTACCCAATGGTAATCTTGATTACCAATAGTGTAATGGTAATCTTGATTACCATTATCAACATGCTTCGTAAACCAAGCTGTAAATTGGAATCAGCTTAGTATAAGAAAGAAAAAAAGCAACAAGGGAAAGGACTGGCCAACTCATCTCATAAAAAGCTGAGGCCTAATACAATGAAATCTTTGACACTTCATCCTCAACATCAGGGCATTCTATGGGACTATATGCTGTATATTCTTAGACAACCAGTCATTTGGAATTTGCTAAAAGGTCAGAATTCCCTGATCAAAATCTGTGCTTGGTGTGTGTGTGTGTGCGTGTGCGCATGTCCACAGGCTGTTATGAAACTACGAATCTGTGCAAGATAAATGCACTTCCAGAGAACATTTTGAAGAGGGTTTGTCTAAATTCTTATTGGTACTTTTATTGTTTCAAAATCTAAGAGTTTCCTTTCTTGTTCTTTACAGCGAGTGCCTTTTTCTTCTCTCGTTTTATGTCTACAGGCAAGTCCATTTTTCTGGATAAAGGTTGCTGGGATAGAGTTATTCAAGATTCGCAAACAGCTTTGTGTGAAGGTTTGCCTCTGTGGGCCAGTGCTGAGTGGGCAATTGCCTAAGTGTAAAGTAGTCTTGTATTATATGTTTGTCCTGATTGTCTGCATCTACAAATCGATGATGGGGCCAGTTTTAATCTGCGTACGTGGCTATTCAATCTGTTATGCCCCAAGTTGATAGAGACTTTAAGACAAATACAGTCTGTTCTGTTTCATTTCGTATACCAATATAATATCTCTCGTCATCTGTTGTTATATGTCATGGGAAGGTGTCATGTTATTCATCTGTCATTAGATATCATGGGAAGGTGGCATCTTATTCCTCTGTTGTTAGATGTCATGAGGAGGTGGCATCTTATTCCTCTGTTGTTAGATGTCATGAGGAGGTGACATCTTATTCCTCTGTTGTTAGATGTCATGAGGAGGTGACATCTTATTCCTCTGTTGTTAGATGTCATGAGGAGGTGACATCTTATTCCTCTGTCGTTAGATGTCATGAGGAGGTGACATCTTATTCCTCTGTTGTTAGATGTCATGAGGAGGTGACATCTTATTCCTCTGTTGTTAGATGTCATGAGGAGGTGACATCTTATTCCTCTGTTGTTAGATGTCATGAGGAGGTGACATCTTATTCCTCTGTCGTTAGATGTCATGAGGAGGTGGCATCTTATTCCTCTGTTGTTAGATGTCATGAGGAGGTGACATCTTATTCCTCTGTTGTTAGATGTCATGAGGAGGTGACATCTTATTCCTCTGTTGTTAGATGTCATGAGGAGGTGACATCTTATTCCTCTGTTGTTAGATGTCATGAGGAGGTGACATCTTATTCCTCTGTTGTTAGATGTCATGAGGAGGTGACATCTTATTCCTCTGTTGTTAGATGTCATGAGGAGGTGACATCTTATTCCTCTGTTGTTAGATGTCATGAGGAGGTGACATCTTATTCCTCTGTTGTTAGATGTCATGAGGAGGTGACATCTTATTCATGCACTTTTGATATGGCTGTTGTAATTTTCATGCTATGCCTCTGTAGTTCTTCATGAACATCAATCCATCTATTTTTGTGGTCCTTATTTTGTTCTGGAGGCTTACTGTCTGGTGTTAAGGGCTCACAAGGTGGCTATGTTTTGAGGTATTCTTATCAAATGTTATAATTATTTCATTCTGTCTGTTGAGATATACTGTGTGTGGAAGTTTTTCCGACCTTCTGTTAGTTATTAATATTTCACTCAGTTTCTTCTAGTAACCCTGACCACATTTTGCAAGCATTTTTCACATATTGTGACCATTTGTTCTTGTAGCTTAGTCAGTGTCCATGTCTGATGCTGATAACCGGTGGTTCGTCAGTGTCAATATATGATGCTGTTAACAGAGAGTTGGTCAGTGTCTGTGTCTGATGTTGATAACAGAAAGTTGGTCGGGCTCCAAGTCTGATACTGATAACAAAGAGTTGGTCAGGGTCCATGTCTGATACTGAAAACAAAGAGTTGGTCAGGGTCCATGTCTGATAACAGAGAGTTGGTCAGGGTCCATGTCTGATTCTAATAACAGAGAGTTAGAAAGGGTCCAAGTCTGATAACAGAGAGTTGGTCAAGGTCCATGTCTGACACTGATAACAGAGAGTTGGTCAGGGTCCATGTCTAATAATGATAACAGAGAGTTGGTCAGGGACCATGTCTGATAACAGAGAGTTGTTCAGGGTCCAAGTCTGATAACAGAGAGTTGGTCAGGGTCCAAGTCTGATAACAGAGAGTTGGTCAGGGTCCAAGTCTGATAACAGAGAGTTGGTCAGGGTCCAAGTCTGATAACAAAGAGTTGTTCAGGGTCCCAAGTCTGATAACAGAGAGTTGGTCAGGGTCCAAGTCTGATAACAGAGCGTTGGTCAGGGTCCAAGTCTGATAACAGAGAGTTGTTCAGGGTCCAAGTCTGATAACAGAGAGTTGGTCAGGGTCCAAGTCTGATGCTGATAACAGAGAGTTGGTCAGGGTCCAAGTCTGATACTGATAACAGAGAGTTGGTCAGGGTCCAAGTCTGATGCTGATAACAGAGAGTTGGTCAGGGCCCAAGTCTGATGCTGGTAACAGAGAGTTGATCAGGTTCCATGTCTGATACTGATAACAGAGAGTTGGTCAGGTTCCAAGTCTGATGCTGGTAACAGAGAGTTGGTCAGGGTCCAAGTCTGATGCTGGTAACAGAGAGTTGTTCAGGGTCCAAGTCTGATAACAGAGAGTTGATCAGGGTCAATGTCTATTAGCAGAGAGTTGGTATGAATATGCTGTCCTTTGTGCGTCTTTTTGTCTGCACTGAAATGTTCAAATGTCTTAGTAATGGTGATAGCTGATATGTTATTACATTTGCATTTTTTTATTCTTGCTTTTATCTTCTTATCCTTTGTTGTTTTAGATCTTCTCTATAAATTTTGTTTCATTTTCCATCAATATTGTTGAACTGACCGTTTCTTTTTTCTGGCATAAGCTTTTTTCTTTTTTTCTTTTATGCTTTCAGAAATGTTTTTTATTTTTCTTGTGTGTGTTTGTTGTCTGCAGGGCCTCTTTAGCTGTGTACTGTTTTGAGTTTAGTATTGAGTAAATTGGCCAGTGAGTTTTCTTCAGTTGGCTATACAGAGGGCATTCTGTAAAACATGCTCTGTATTTCAACATGTCCATAGTCGGGAAGCAGACAGCCGAAGCCTGCACATGTGATTTTCAGTCTGTTATGCCCTGTCCTGGTGAAAAGAATGGTGATTTGTCCCTGGTGGTCAAAAGCGTGGTAGTCATCATTAGGTTGTTGCTGGATAGCTCTCTTTTTCTCAAAGTAAATTATTTCACTGTCTGCCAGTTTCCCTTCTTCTTCTCTTTTTGCAAGCCTGTCTTTTGATTCCCAGGTACACCATAATGGTATGATAACCACTGAAATAAAGTTAGTTTACTGGCAGCTACCCCTACGTAGTTCATTCCTCAGATGTGGGAGTTAACTACCTATGAAGACTTGCAGTACAGATAAGACCACTGTGAAAACGACTGCCTGATGACAGTCAGGATCGTTGTTGTGTATCATATTCAAATCAAAGATGTCTTGGTATGGGCACGAGGTCCAACGGAATTACAAATTCAATACTGCATGGTTCTGTACCAGGAAAGAGATGACAGGGACGTCCAATGAAGAGATGGGCAAATAACATCACTGAGTGGTCAAACCTTCGTCCGGGTGAGGCATGACTGGCAGAGAGAGATGGCGTGGGATTTGTGGGAGTGTCTTCAAGTGTACCCCAACGATCTGATGGGTTATGGGATGAACTGAACTGATCATATTAACAACATGTTCTAGAGCTTGAATCTCATTTGTATAGTTGGGACAGAATTTACCAGTGGGGGTACAATAGTCTCACAATAGTTCTCAATATGCATGATATGAGACAAAGATATTGGCGCCTCCATTTTTAACAGGATTTTTTGCTGATCTATGTAGGCCGCATGCAAAAATTTTGGCCTGACCATAAATGCCAAGAAAACAGAGGTCATGTACCAACCAGCACCAGGCATACCGTACACAAAACCAGAGACTACAGTCAGCGGGCAGACGCTGAATGTCGTAGACAAATTCACGTATCTGGGCAGCACGCTGTCGAGATCTGTCCAGCCTAGACGATGAGGTGGCAAGCAGAAAAGCAAAGGCCAGCACAGCCTTTGGTAGAATGCGCTCGATGGTGTGGGCACGTCAAGGCATCAGCGTCAAGACCAAACTCAAAGTCTACCGTGCAACCATCATTCCAACCCTACTATACGCTTGCGAAAGCTGGACTGTATACTCTGGACATGCAAGGAGGTTAAACCACTTCCACACAGGTTGCCTGGGGCGAATATTCCACATCCGATGGCAAGATCGTGTCACTGACATCGAGGTTCTCTTGAGGGCTAACATGCCCAGCATCCATGCACTGCTAGAAAAAGCATGACTAGGATGGGCCGGACACCTCGTCCGTATGTCAGACTCCCAAAGAAGCTTCTCTACGGCGAGCTGAGAGAGGGATGGCGCGAGAGAGGGCGCCCAAAGAAACGTTTTAAAGACGGTCTGAAGGACTCACTGAAAAGTTGCCAGATAGACATCGACACCTGGGAATGTCTTGTGCAAAACAGATCTGACTGGAGAAGCGCAGTCAAATCGGGTGTAGCTACTGGCGAAGACGACCGTGTTGTGATAGCCCAGAGCAGACGCGAGACCCGAAAATCCCGAATAGAGTGAAGACCATCACCTTCTACAAACCTTGTGTGCCCGCTATGTAGCTGATGTTTTTGTGCCCGCATGGGCCTGGTCAGCCACATGCGCACCCACACCCAACAGGGAAATCTGTGACAAGGATGATGTCGGAGGTCCTCATCGACAACAATGGACAGCTATTATCTATGTAAGCAATATATCCATGATTGTTTTGGATAATTTCTTTGATCATATTCAATGTAGCAGGTTACTTTTGCAGATCATTGTACTCGTACTTGGTTGTTGTTTGCAAATAACCCACAATGAGTAGGTTACTCTTTTGTGCGCCCTAAAAAGGACGTTAAGTGGCGTGTTGCAGCAGCTTTCCTCACATCCCAAGCATGATGATGAAGGTGGATCCGGTCCTCCAAGCGGTTGTGCTATGCTTATCTTTTTCTGCGTGTCGCTCACTGCTATAGGGATCTCATCAATCCCTCACCTCATTACCCAGACTGCCATGAAAATAGCCCGCTTCCAGGGAGGGCTACTAAGAAGCCGAGGTGAGGGTATTAGCCATTATATTTTTCCTGACCCTGACTAATGTTTCTGGTCAGTATGTTTTGCCTGACCAGGCGTTAGTCTTCCTCCCCGTACTTGGTAGTAAAACTACTGATTTATTAATTAATTTGTAGGGTATCATTCTGTTGCCATGGTAAAGGAAAAAGGATGTACTTCAGAGATATTATCTTCATTGATAGGTTAGTATGATGTTGTCTTTTTAGTCTTTTTTCATGATGTACAGTGCTGCCAAATTTAGATATCCCAATGTCAGATGATTTAGTCTTTTCTTTAATTGGTGCATTGGCATATACTTTTGCATCTGGATCATGTTTTTGGTGTCTCTTATATGGGAAAGTGCCTGTAATGCAGTAACCTTCTACACCTCAGTTATCAGTGTAGTCTTCATGGTTTCTGTCATGAACCTGAGAACTGGATTTTGCCCCATGTTTTATAAGTATAAATTACTTACCCAGCCAAAAAGAATAAAATAAAATTATAAACATATTATTTTATATCTGCTTTTATTCTTCTTTAATTGGTTGCTCTCATAGGCATGGTTTACGGGTTTCCATCTGTTCAATTTGAAATTTATGTATTTATATAAAGAATGTGTTATTTATATCAAATATGTTGGATCTATATTGGGTGTCAAAGACTGGATTTTATGTAATGAATGATTCATGTGGGGTATCAAAGACTGGATTTTATGTAATGAATGATTTATAAAGGGTATCAAAGACTGGATTTTATGTAATGAATGATTCATATGGGGTATCAAAGACTGGATTTTATGTAATGAATGATTTATATGGGGTGTCAAAGACTGGATCTTATGTAATGTCTGATTTATATGGAATATCAAAGACTGGATTATATGTAATACATGATTTAAATTGGGTATCAAAGACTGGATTTTATGCAATACCACACGTGTGATTTATAAGGGGTATCATAGACTGAATTTTATGTAATACTTGACTGATTTATAAAGGGTATCAAGGACTGGATTTTGTGTAATGCCACATGTCTGATTTGTAAAGGGTATCAAAGACTGGATTTTAATGTAATATCACTTGTCTTATTTATATGGGATATCTTCTTTTTGTTCTTAATTACTTTATTAATACAGACTATCATGCTGGTCATTTGAGTCCAGTTGGTTTTGATAACATGACATCATCTGGGTGACAATATTGAATCTATCATGAGTCCAAAAAGTGTTGTTTTAAATATTCTTATAGATAAATATGTCCAAGCGAGACTGGAATGAGCCCTGGCTGGGTGAGGCCGCTGCAACTAGTCAGCAATTGATTGAGCTTGGAATGTTGAATCAAACTTCCTGTGAACCACTCGAGTTATGCGGTGGCGCCTCTCTGGCATCGTTCACATCACATAGCATTCAACAGCCAACTCAGAACTGGTACAGAATCTCAATGTCTAATTAAAACAAAAGCATTGCAATGACCATCACTCAGTATTGACATAATGTAATTTCTATCCACTGCTCTAGACGTCAAAATGAAGAAATCCAACCAAGCTATGACTATGACTCTTCTAAGGTTGCCAAATGTCTTATCATCTAATTTGTAGGGTGCAGATTCTGGGGAATTTGATTGTTCAAGTAAAACAAAGTATTGTGACAGCCAAATGATTAGCAGGGATGAAAATTGGAGTGTTCAAAGTGTCATTACCCAGATGCAGATCATTTGGAGAGTTCAAAGCGTCAATACCCAGATGCAGATCATTCGGAGAGTTCAAAGTGTCATTACCCAGATGCAGATCATTTGGAGTGTTCAAAGCATCAATACCCAGATGCAGATCATTTGGAGAGTTCAAAGCGTCAATACCCAGATGCAGATCATTTGGAGAGTTCCAAGCATCAATACCCAGATGCAGATCATTTGGAGTGTTCAAAGCATAAATATCCAGATGCAGATCATTTGGAGAGTTCAAAGCGTCAATACCCAGATGCAGATCATTTGGAGAGTTCAAAGCATCAATACCCAGATGCAGATCATTTGGAGTGTTCAAAGCATCAATACCCAGATGCAGATCTTGGTGTAGTAGCAAATGCCTCATCATTGATTGATTATTGCAAGCTGTTGAATCTAGGCCTAGACTGTCAGATTTGTTTACAATGCAGTTGATGAACATCTCCGCCATCCACTCATGTTACTTTACTAATGGTGCCTCACCAGATTTACCTTGACATCCAAGTGGTTCCAAGGTTACACATAAAAGGACCATTGTTTCCTTTAAGGCATGTCATGATAACAACTGGGGAAAGTTGTGCATGAGGCTGGCAACTTCACCATTTAAAAACATTGCCACTGAAACCACACTGCAAATAAATGGGCTGATTCCATAAATGCTGATTAGAGTAAACCAGTGCAGTATTGGACCTATACTGCCCCATCTGGAGAAACAGGTGCATGATGATGATGAAACCCCTCTTCTGTCGTAGTAAATTATAAGGGTAAGACAGGCTGACAGCTTCAGGTGTTGAGATACAAATAAGATTAAAAAGCAATTCTGCATAACAACAGTATAAATGTTCCATAGTAATTAATTTATCATGGATTAGACAAATAAGAACAACATAGATGAATGTAGTGAACTAATTTAAGGAAATATCAGTATATAATTTATAGCAAATCCTGAAAGAAAGTAAAAAATGAGTTACATTAAATTTGATGTGAACCTAATATATGTAGATAACTGCAGACACACGAACTTCATTTCTTCCATTCTAAGACGTATCTCTTTTTCTAATTTAAATGTCTTAAAGTCATGATGTGTTTTATAATCAAAGGCGTTTTACATTTGCCATCAAAAATAAGTTTTTGGTGTCATGTGGATTGGATTTCAGGTAGCATTATCATTGCCTAACAGATGCATACATTTAGTAGAAGAACTTCCTGTGTTCATTTTGTTATAACATTGTTACATCATTTTAAGTTTCCTTTATTTATATCCCTTATTGCCGTTAAAAATATTGTCAAAAAAGATTTCATTAGGAAGCCACGCTGAAAAGATAAGTTATTGTATATGCAAAAGAACATGGAAATAGAGTGGCATGGTGAATTTGTAACATCAGTGAAGCACATGTTCCAAGTTGGCTAAATGACCAAAGTTACACATTTTCATGCGAAGCAACAACCAAACGTGTGTCAGGGCCTACGAAAGGAATATTTTAATAAGTAGATGAAGCTGTGATGTTTTTTAACAGACATGAGCAAATTCTTCTTCTTCTTCATCGTACGCTGTTTACAGCGATATTTACGTTGCACTGATTTAATTTGTTAGCCAGTGGCTCAGTGCATCCGATTTCAACAGGCGTTTCTGTAGGGTTGCCCTCCTTAGCCTTTGGCTGTCCCCAGCCTAACTGCAAGGCAGCAGTTGTTTTTGGTCAGAGTTGTCTCTCTTGGGAAGTTGTCTTGCAGGACTATCGAGTCTTCCCTACTCGTGTCTATAGCGTTTGGCAATGATATGATGGACTATGTACTAGTTTGTACTATCCCAGAAGAGAGGCAGTCCAGTGTGACTTTTTCCCAGGATCGTCACGTCCTGCCAGAAACGTAGCATATGCATATGAGTGAGGTATCTTTTTGCTCGCTTTATTTTCTCGGCTCATCTGCAGTGATGGTACGCCTAGCATTCCCCGCCACCCGGGAGCTTGTCACCATAGGACAGGAGGTGCAATGTCCGCTAGACTGCATCTCTTCTGCGTCCATTGGAATGACTGATAGCAGACAGATGCAAAGAGCGAGGAAGGAGTGCATTTTACCAGGTGCATTCCTGCGGCTCGATCGGGCCGGGACACAAGCCCCAGCCATGTCGTAGCCTCCCATCTGAGCGGCGCTGAGATTTTGGGCGGGATTCTGGCTTAGAGGCGTTCGGCCGTAATCCCTCAGATGGTAGCTTATCAGCCAAGCACGTGGACCAAATGTCAGCGACCTGTGATTCCTCTCGAAATAGTGCATTTGACCAGGTGACAAGCCTAGTCTTGCACGGAGATGTTGTCCGCCTAGGGAGCGGACATATCTCATGGTCAAGGGTTGAGTCTCAGCAGTTCGCAGTGAGGTAGCTGATCTACTGCTTAGGGCACCCGACCGAGAACTAAGTCTTCTACAAATGATTTCATTCCTCATCTCTGTATGGGGTGAATATCGAGCAGCTTCCCGCCCGCTTTTATCAGCGGACGGCAGAGACCTCATTCTGCGGCTTGACCGGGCGGGGCTGGAGCGTGGCCCCCAGGTCCCCACCATATCGAAGCCTCCCCATGAGCAAATTGATTACTCATCATTTCTCAAGTAATACAATTGCAAGCCAGAGAAATTATGAAATCCCTCAAAATAGAAGAAATAATTTGAAAAGACTCGAGAGGCTGATCCGAGAGGCTTGTGCATTGTGAAAGATTTTTGTTAAGCTGTCAAAGGTCAATTTGTCTAAAACTTCCTACATACTTTCAACTGAAACTGCTAACTTTCAGCAAGATGTGATCTTCTTCTTCTTCTTCTTCGTACGCAGTCAGACAGTAACCATTATTTTTTCGAAAAAAGCGGCGGTCATCCTGAGGCTGTCGCCGCTGCCATAGAGCTTGTCTTGCAGTTCCACTGGTGATGGCCACATCTGCTCTCTCTGATCCTCGTATGTCGGGCAGTTCTGCAGTAGATGTTCAGCGGTCATTTTACCGGTACCGCACGGGCATTCGTCGGTACCACCTATCTTCAATTTGTTGAATAGGTGGTACCTCAGTCTATTGTGGCCAGTGCGAAGTCTGAAGACAACGACCTGCTCTCTTCGGTTCAACTGGTAATAGGCATCGTTTTTGGTTTAACCAGTATGTTCGGTTTCCCATTTGGTCATGTATCTGGCTTTGAAAAGCCGTTTTGACTCTTCGTACGTCAAAATGTGATCAAATTAAGGAAAAGAAGAAACTATGAATTCAGTCAAATTTAAAATACGGATGACACCCCAATCTTCTTTGACATGCCTTGAAATTACGCTGTCAGTGCTAAAGGCGTTAAATAGATAGCGATTATGAGATAGGGCTAAAGAAAGCAGCTTATCAAACCATTTAAGGATTACGTGAGACAGGAATATGAATCACGGTTGTTGACGGACAACCTTCTCTCATTACCTTCCGGGAAAAATGAAAAAAGTGCCAATCGGCAATATGGATATCATTGGCTTGGAAGCAGATCCCAGCGACAATACTGCAGTACTCATTTAATAAATGCGGCACCACCAACTTATTGATGGCTCAGATGTAGATATATTATGGGATAATGCAGATAAAAATGCCTCAGCAAATAATTAAGCAGAATCCAATTTTGAATGTGAAGTTGACTGATATGGATTCAGAAGGAAATGATATATAATATACAAACTAATATATAATTTGTTCTTAGAAAATTCATTGGTATTATAGTTCTTTTTGTTTGGATAGGTCTTAGAAACGCAAATCCTACAATTTATGACATCTTGGAACCTAAGAAATATAGTATGTTTATTGTTCAGTCAGCTTTGGGGAGGGGAACAGATATGGCAATGTGATCAGATCAAAACTGTAGCTGATAGCACAGTGCTAGCCAATCATCTTTTCTGAAGCTGTATTTCACAAGCAGGCTAGTATAAAGCGTATTTATGTTTTCTATTGATTTCCATGCTTTTTGTTACATGAATATTGATGGGCATCTAATTGCATTCAAAATAAGAAATAGTGATTCAAAGCTTCAGCAATATGACCATTCAAGGAAATCCTACATTTGCATCATAATATCAAAACCTGACACTGCAGACATGGGGGAGTCACCTTATTTGTTGTGTTGGTATGTTATTATTCTGACAGTCACAGTAGTGGCACCAGCTGAACATTAGAACACTGATCTTGTTTATACACCTTACTTGTGAAAGTGCATAACTTAGCATTAAATATAGACTAGGGAAACAGCTAAAATAGATTCACATATTTTTGTGTATTGTACACTTTACATGTTAATATTAATGGGCATGTCTGACCTAAAGCGTCCCATATTAATATGCATGTCGTCTACAGTATCTAAAGAAAATATGTTAAAAAGAAAAAAATTTATTGAAACAACTTTTAATTTAGCAAATGTTGCTTGCATCAAACTTTTAACAAAAAAGCTTATTTTCATAAAGATTTTAGACATGCTTTTGTCAGTCAGAAGGCCTCATAAAGTCTTTGCAATGTTTGATATTATTTGTCTTGTACTGAATAGTATGCTCATTATTATATTGAATATTTGAGTATTTTTTGGGATGCCCAAGTTTTATGAACACCAAATATTATAGTCTTCTATATATTGAATATCACTGTGTTATTTATACTATACAGAATTGTCTAATTTGTACAGAATAGTTACCGCTTTTTATACTAATATCTGTATTGTTTATACTGAAATTGTGATATCTTATGTTGATATGATATCATTGACAGAATTTTACAGTTTTCCCCAATTTGTTATGTACATGGGTCTGCAATGGTCGCAATGCAGTATTTCCTATTTCGAATGTCTTTTGAGCTTTTCATATGAAACCATTTGCTTTCACTTCATTTTCTATTCTTTTCTATACCAAGTTTGTAGCTTTTATTCCACCAAATTTAAAACCTACTTAATACCAAGTTTGGTCATCTTTGTAAATAAAAACGGCAGTCTATATCTTTGAACCACTTGTGCTGCCAGTGAAGAAAGAAGGAATTGACACTGTAATCTTTCAATCATGTTGTAACAGATGATTAAAGAGAGTTGTGTATAGGACTAGCAACCCCATCATGTAAATGCAAATTGCTACAGACATTACCACAGCAAGAGTGCATGAAAAGATTTTGATACAGACTTCAGGTAAAGACGTCAGCTTCAGTTGTTGCTCTATGCTTTGCATGGAGCGAAAAAGGAACAGGTAAAAGATATCTGCTGGTAGCTGTGAAAACATAACTCACTGTGCTAGTGCCATTAATACACTCATCTGTTGGGCAGAAGCAAGGTTGATACTGAACTTGTAAGCTACAAGAGTCTGATGAGAACACAAGGAAAGAAAGTACAGGAAGGTCATCATGATGGCTATTTAAGATAGAGCAGATGGGTCAGACTATTTTAGATAGAGCAGATGGGTCAGACTATTTTAGATAGAGCAGATGGGTCAGACTATTTTAGATAGAGCAGATGGGTCAGACTATTTTAGATAGAGCAGATGGGTCAGACTATTTTAGATAGAGCAGATGGGTCAGACTATTTAGAGTAAGAAAATAGGTATCAACCTCAGGTTGCAGGTGATGTTTGCAGATAGTAAAGTAAAGTAGAAATTCAGCAGAATTAACCGCTGGTTGGAAATGTTTTTTTGAAGACTCCATTGTACTAAGCCGCAGCCTGTGAGAGGTGGGGTGGTCAGTGCCCTTCCTTGCTGTTTTTACTTTCCCTAACTTATGTGTCACGTATTTACAGCTGGGTTGACTGGAGAAGCGGTACTTGATTAAAATCACGACCGAGATTTTTTTAGTCTCCGAACACAATTCGAACCGAGGTACACTGTTACCACAGAAAAAAGTGAATTACTCGCTATGAACTGAGCTAACACGCGTTTGCAGATATGGTATAAAATTTATTGATGTGAAAATAAACAAAAGTAAAATGCTAGAAGGAAAGGATTACATCTAAATGAGATAGGAAAGCATGCAGTAGCGAAGTATATGTTTCATCACTGTATTAAAAATGTCAACTATTACTGCCTATGAAGTATGAGACTAAAGATAGGCCTAAAACAGAGTGCTATACAGGATGCAGTCAAGGGGCAGAGCTGGGATCAGAGAAGGGTGAAATCAGTAGTGGAAAAGCAAAAATAAAAATAATAAAGGAAAAGCAAAAATTGGAAAAACAACAAAATAACAAACCAAAATGTTTTTATGCAAATGTGAGAAGCGTAGTAAATACTTGAAATATTTGAAAGAATGAGACCGATATCAGTGTAGAAGGTGTGAGTTTGTTGGATAGGGCACACATTAAGTAAACCAGCTGATAGTACTGCAAGCCAGTATCTGTTATGGAATCCTCAAGACAAGAGAAATAGAGGCAGACCAAAACACTCACAGAGAAGAGAGCTCAAGACAAACATCAAAGAAATGGGAAGGATATGGACAGAGCTGGAACAGATGGACCAGAACAAGATGACTTAGCATGTATTTGTTGGAGACATGTGCTCCACAGGGAGTTGAAAGGTTTAATTTATTGATAATAAATATATAAACTGAAATTAAATTTTTTTGTGTGAGCAAATTAGTGCACATTTTTAGGGTATTCTTAACATAAGATGGACATTTCAACAGAACATTAGAATGACATTTGAACAGAACATTAGATTGACATTTGAACAGAACATTAGATGGACATTTGAACAGAACATAAGATTGACATTTGAACAGAACATTAGATTGACATTTGAACAGAACATTAGATTGACATTTGAACAGAACATTAGATGGACATTTGAACAGAACATAAGATTGACATTTGAACAGAACATTAGATGGACATTTGAACAGAACATTAGATGGACATTTGAACAGACATGTAACATTAGATTGACATTTTAACAGAACATTAGATGGACATTTGAACAGAACATAAGATTGACATTTGAACAGAATATTAGATTGACATTTGAACAGAACATTAAATGGACATTTGAACAGAACATTAGATGGACATTTGAACAGAACATTAGATGGACATTTGAACAGAGATGTAACATTAGATTGACATTTTAACAGAACATTAGATGGACATTTTAACAGAACATTAGATGGACATTTTAACAGAACATTAGATGGACATTTGAACAGAACATAAGATTGACATTTGAACAGAATATTAGATTGACATTTGAACAGAACATTAAATGGACATTTGAACAGAACATTAGATGGACATTTGAACAGAACATTAGATGGACATTTGAACAGAGATGTAACATTAGATTGACATTTTAACAGAACATTAGATGGACATTTTAACAGAACATTAGATGGACATTTGAACAGAGCATTAGATTGACTTTTGAACGGAGATGTTATATTAGATTGACATTTGAACAGAACATTAGATTGCCATTTGAACAGA
Organism: Ariolimax columbianus; assembly: GCA_036924085.1. Taxonomy (NCBI): domain Eukaryota; kingdom Metazoa; phylum Mollusca; class Gastropoda; order Stylommatophora; family Arionidae; genus Ariolimax; species Ariolimax columbianus. The sequence continues at coordinate 157,142,263 of JAVGWX010000002.1, read as the reverse complement.
ACATTAGATGGGCATTTGAACAGAGATGTAACATTAGATTGGCATTTGAACAGAACATTAGATGGGCGTTTGAACAGAACATTAGATGGACATTTGAACAGAGATGTAACATTAGATTGACATTTGAACAGAACATTAGATTGACATTTGAACAGAACATTAGATTGACATTTGAACAGAACATTAGATTGACATTTGAACAGAACATTAGATTGAAATTTTAACAGAACATAAGATTGCCATTTGAACAGAGATGTTTACATTAGATTGACATTTGAAAAGAGATGTAACATTAGATTGACATTTGAACAGAGATGTTTACATTAGATTGACATTTGAACAGAGATATAACATTAGATTGACATTTGAACAGAGATGTAACATTAGATTGACATTTGAACAGAGATGTTTACATTAGATTGACATTTGAACAGAGATGTAACATTAGATTGACATTTGAACAGAGATGTTTACATTAGATTGACATTTGAACAGAGATGTTAACATTAGATTGACATTTGAACAGAGCTGTTTACATTAGATTGACATTTGAACAGAGATGTTAACATTAGATTGACATTTGAACAGAGATGTTAACATAAGATGGACATTTGAACAGAACATTAGATTGACATTTCAACAGAGATGTTAACATTAGATTGACATTTGAACAGAGATGTTAACATTAGATTGACATTTGAATAGAGATGTTCATACAAAGGTCATAAATGAATACAAGAGTCATGTCAATTCAATAATGGGGTCACTCGAGTGAGATAGGTTGGACATGTGCCCCCAGCATACTATTTCTAGGGCTACATTTGTATTTTTTTAAATAATTGTAACATCTTGGCAATGATGTAAGTTGACCCCGGAATGGTGTGTTATAACATTCCAATATTAACCCACTAGTTCCAATATTAACATAATCAATCAATAAATCAATCAACACATTCAGCTCCCTGCAGGATTATAAGTCCCCAACAAACATATGTCAAGTCTTCTTGTTCATCCATTCCATCTTCCCATGTCTTTCCTGTTGCCTTGATGTTTGTCGCAGACTGTCTTCTCCATGAGTGTTTAGGTTTGCCTGTACATCTCTTGGCTTGGGGATCGCAAAACAGAGCCTGTCTTGTAATTCTGTCAGCAGTATTTTTGCAATGTGTGTCCCATCCAACACGAGTTCTTTCTCCTTATCCTTATGTCAAGTGATACTGATGTATATCCAGTTCTTTCTCCTTATCCTTATGTCAAGTGATACTGATGTATATCCAGTTCTTTCTCCTTATCCTTATGTCAAGTGATACTGATGTATATCCAGTTCTTTCTCCTTATCCTTATGTCAAGTGATACTGATGTAGATCCAGTTCTTTCTCCTTATCCTTATGTCAAGTGATACTGATGTATATCCAGTTCTTTCATACAGTTCCACATTAGGGACTTTGTCATACTATTTTAGTGACACTGTTCAGCGCATACACCCATAGATTAAAACCTGAACCTACGATCTTTGTTGTTCCCCACCTTACTGAGCCATACAAAAGGACGGACTTGACATTATTATGAACACAATAGTTAGCAAATTAATACAATATTACAAATATTAACACATTAGCAAGTGGGTTACAAAATAATATGGGCCTAACACCATATTTGCAATGCGCTCATGGCGTGACGGGATCTTTTTCTTTTTACACAAACTAGCACAATAGTAAAAAATGTACAGTAGTTAACATATAAATAATTAAATTAGTTAAATTATTAACACAATTGCACAATTACTATCTCAATAGAAATTCTTATTTGTTTCAGATTACCGGAAATATAATATTCAACAGCAGTAGAAAGTTCAATATTTGAAACAATCGTTAATTATGAAGTGCAGTTTCTCTTAATTGAAAGCTGAAGAAACTGTACACTGGAAGAGTGAGACCAGTTCTTGAGTATGGCAATGCGGTATGGGCAACAGCAGCAAAGGCGAACTTTGATAAAATTAATAAACTTCAAAACCAAGCCATGAGAGTTATAACAGGAGCCATGAAGTCAACGCCAATTATAGAACTTGAAAACATTACAAATCTACAATCCATGACCGATAGAAGAGACAGCAGAGCCCAGCAGCAAGCAGAGAAACTAAGAAGACTGACAGACCATCCAATGCATCAGAGGCTAAATGGATTTGGAAAAGGGAGACTAAAGCGGAGAAACTTTGTAGAAATAGCCAAAACAAAGATGAGCAAAGACCTTATGAACGCCAAAGCCCATCCCTACTGTACGCAAAGCCACCTGGAAGCAGCAAATCGTTCCAGAGGTAATATAAAATATACCAGGTATCGGATACAAGAACAGCCAGACTGAAAAGAAAAATGGGAACTTGGAAAAGTTGATTAAGGTTGAGTTTAATCAAAATTTTTTAATGTGAGACGAGACCACAAACAAAACCTACGTTACGACCAATAGGCCTTCATCAGGGACAATAATACTGAACTAACAAATAAACATATTTTTAAAAAAAAATTTTAAATTGTCAACTCATCTGTTTCTGATAGTGGACCCAGTCTGTCTAAGCGATCGATTGGGCCAGATGCTTGATTGAAACTGAATCGGAGCGGTCAAACACAAAGTGGGGGAATGTGCCGGATAAGCCAATGGTGGCCAAATAGTGGTCCAGATGGGAGAACAAAGAGACGGCAATATAAGCCGGGAGGGCGTGAGATTGATATAGGGGGGAGGGGGGGAAGAACTGTTAGAAGAATGGGGGGGGGGGCAAAGGAAGGCAAATAGATAGGGGCCAGTGTGAGGGTTTAAGAAAAAGTATGGAAGATATTAATGCCATGTGGTTGGAGACAGCCCATACAAGAGATAAGTCTATTCTCAAGGGCGAATCGATGACGATCGTCAGAGAAGTACGAAACTAGACCATTGACACTAACGTCAGCTGTACCTTGGTGCTCAGGACCATTGAAGTGGCTGGCAATTGGGGAACCAGTGCGGTTGCGGATGTCGTTGAGGTGTTGGCGGAAATGCTCCCGCAGTTCCATACCAGTTTCCCCAATGTATGTCATACCACACTGGCGGCAGATGATAGAATAGATGAGGTTACGAGAATTGCATGTGAATCCCTCTTTGATGAAGAATTCTGCTTTAGGAAAGGTTATGGAGCGAGAAAGGATGACATGAGGGCAGGTAACACAGCCACGTGTATTTTTGCACGGCCTGGTGCCTGGGAGGCTATGAGGGCTGGTGTGTAAGCGACTACTGACTTAAGAGCAGTACTCTGACAACTATGCCAGCACTCCACACCCAAAAGAGTAGTGATATAGTAAGTTCCATCCCACTATAACATTCAAGGCAACAAGGAGGCAGACAGACTGGCAAAAGAAGGTGCAAGGTTACCACAACCAGATTCTAGTGTGACCTACGAAGAGTCCAAAAGGTTTTTTTAGGGCCAGATACATGGTCAAATGGGAAACAGAGCATACTGGCTACACAAAAAATGATGCTTATTACCAGTTGAACAGAAGAGAGCAGGTCGTGGTCTTCAGACTCCGCACAGGCCACAACAGACCTATTCAATAAACTGAAGATAGGTGGCACTGACGAATGCAACTGTGGTACAGGGAAAATGACCCCTAAACATCTGCTGCAAAATTGCCCAACATACGAGGACCAGCGAAATCACACGTGGCCATCACCAGTGCCAACACTAGACAAGCTCTATGGCAGTGTCGACAGCCTCAGGATGACCGCTGCTTTATTCTAACAAATTCACATTGACGTCTGACAGCATACGAAGAAAAAGAAGAATAAGAAGAATTCCTCTTAATTGTGTGTTTGTGGGTGTGTGCGTGCATGCATGTGCATGTGAGGGAGAGAAAGAGAGAGAGAGAGTGTGATGTAGTTGTGTGTATGTGGGTGTGTGCGTGCATGCATGTGAGAGAGAGAGAGAGAGAGAGTGTGATGTAGTTGTCTGTATGTGGGTGTGTGCGTGCATGCATGTGCATGTGAGGAAGAGAAAGAGAGAGAGAAAGTGTGATGTAGTTGTGTGTATGAATGTGTGTAGGAGTATGCAAGTGTGTGCGTGCATATATTAGTGCTCTCTACCATTCTCCCTATCGCTCTCTCTCTCTCTCTTTCTTTTTCTCTCTCTATTTTTGAAAATGGAGATTGGTTACCAGACAAATGGGCACAGATGTCTATACAGCAACAATTCAATAACAGAATCCTTAATTCATTTTAAAGTGTTCTATTTTGTATTGGAGTTTTTATTTCTGGATTTGTTTCTTGACCTTGTAAAACATTTTGTGTTTGTAGAAAAATATTTCTAGAATGTTAAATTTACATCCAATCTGCTGAGACACTATACAATTAATGTATGTACATTCAACTATGTCGAAACTATGGCAGACAGTGTGAACATATTCTATATTATGTAAATATACTTAAAAGCCTGCAGAAATATAACTTTCATTGCTGTTCTTTTGTTTGCAGCTAATCATGTTGATGACGTTTCTTTGTGACTTTTCTAACATTCCAAGGTGTATTTGAGAAAATGACAAATGGAGTCTTGATCAGTATGTTTCACTTGACCCTGATTACTCTTCACTTTCATTTGAACAATGTATATATTTTTTTATTATTTTCCTAATATATCTATTTCCCAAGGCGCTGTGCGTTGCACTGTGTTATTATTTTGCGCCTGTCGGCCAAGTGCATCCGACTTCGGCATGCATTTTATGTAAGGGTCTGCTTCCTCCTGCATTGTCTAAGGGTTTGCTTCCTTGAGGTAAAGGGCTGTGTTGTGATTGGGGTGTGAACCCAGCACCTTCGGATTGTGAGCCGTGTCACTTAACCACTAGCCCACGCTGTCCCCCAACAATGTATATGAAATGTGATAAGTTAATTGCCAAAATTGTCTTTTTACAAGCTTTTATTTAACTTGGCATGACCATTGTCCATTTATGTGGTCTTCTGCTAACTCTTGTTTGAACCAACTTCCCCATAACTTAGAGAGCTGTAATGTCTACTAGTACCACCTGTTAATCGTTCACATTTTCATGGATAATAGACATTCAAAGGCTTGTACAGAAAAACATTTTTTTTAAATATTTCCTTCTTTTCCCCTAGTTAATTTGTAAATATTAGTTGTTGACAATTTTTTTCTTTTGGGTCTTTCTATTGCGACAGACTTTTGTGTGTTGCTAGAGCCAGTAGGAGACCAATAAATAGTAAGACTGTCTTCTGCCAGGTATATTCATAAGTCAACCTAGTTATTCTATCTTGTAGAAATTGAGCTACAACAAAAGAATGCAGGGTCTCTACGCCGCATAGTAGTACACTCAACACTCGATGACAACAGAGGAGTGACTAATATAAGTAAGAATATATGGTCTATTGTTTCTAGAGTTGCCTAGCAGGCAGAGAGGCTAGAACATGTGTCTGGTAGTCTGAAAGCAAGAGGTTAAACCCCATAGAGTTCTAGGTTATTTATATCAGATGAAATGGAAAAAAAACCTGGCTTGCACACCGCATAAAAACTGCCTCGACTGGCAGCTTTAAATTCTCAGCCCTATAAATTCCCCTGACAGACTCCTTTGATTGTGGGGTCGCTGTAGCTGAGAGATAAAGGCGTTCACCTCGCATAAGATGAAATCGTGAAATGGTAGGTGTTTTAAGCATCCCCTGGTCTCAAGGGAGGTGAGATCAGCGTCTAGTTCTATCGGAGATGGAAAATAAATTTGGAAGTCCTGTTTAAAAGAACTTTTGACAGTTAAAAATCAAAAAGAGTACATTAGCACAAATTTCTAAAAGTAACCAAATTTCTGCCCAATAGTACCAGTGTCCTGCATGGAGGCCAAAAGAAGGCAGCCCCTCCATCATGCAGATACAGAACAGGCCAATTACCTGTTTTTCAACACTCAATTGCAAATATATATAAAAAGACCTCTACACCTCCAAGAAGTAAAAGAGGAGTAACAGTGAAGTTACTCAGCAATTGGAAAACCAATGTAATGGTTAGTTGTAATAGTATGACACAAAAAGAGAAACAATTAGTGATGAATGTGTACAAAGAGTGCTGAAGTGTTACCTCAAAATAGGTTTTGTTGACCTTTATATTTGATGATTCGCCTTTTTGCTAAGTGAAGCATGGGACGACCAACTCAACTTAACTTTGCCGCTTTATACTGGCTTAGAAGACTCTGCAAAGTCTGTATACAACCAGTTTCTTGGAGGATGGTTAACCAATATGCGAGTCCATCTTAATAGACTCAAACATTAGAACAAATTAGACCTGAAGTCTGTTAGGTGCCATCCATGCTGCTCTTAACAAACCACCTAACAATAGCCACTGTTATGTCATGTCACACAGTCGACTCTTACAACATTCTCTCTGTGTGGCAGTGCTGCTATTCTTGTCTTTGTCATACATTAATACCAAAAAAAAACTACTAGAACTGATCCTTTTACAGGAAGCCTGTTTCTGAGCATTTGCTGTGGCAATGCTTTTTTCATGATGAGGTTGCTAGCCCTTTGTTAAACCTTCTTAAGTTACCTTTTTCACTTGAAAAATGGAAGATATGGATGTAAAGGATGTCAGAGAGAAAATATAATGGACAACATGAAACTATGACACAGAATTGAATTAACAACAGAGTGGAAGAAGAACAGCTTAGCTTGTCTTTGTCACTCCGGGGAGGGGGGAGGGGGGGTGGCAGAGGTCAAATGGTATTTGCAATTGAATTTGCAGACAAACAGGTAATTGACCAGAAGTGTCATTGCATGATAAAAGGCCCCTCTCTTTTGGCATTCCTGCAAACCAATATTCAACAGGAATTTTGTGACCTTTAAAATGTTTGCTTGGACAGAGGTTAACAGACTACTCTTATCAATTTTCAATTACCAGGGGTTCTTTTACGCACACATTGTGTAGACAAAACCTCTGAGTCTATCATCCATCTTCAATGTAACGAGATGCTGGTTCTACCATTGAGACTGCAAGCCACTTTAAACTTGTGGGATTCAAACCCCTACCAGGGGACGGCGTGGCCTAGTGGATAAGTGGCACGGCTCACAATCCGAAGGTGCTGGGTTCGATCCCCATCACAGCACCGGCCGTTACCCCGGGGAAGCAAACCCTTAGAAAATGCAGGAGGAAGCAGACCCTTACATAAAATGCATGCTGAAGTCGGATGCATTGGGCCGACAGGCGCAAAATAAAAACCACAGTGCAACGCACACCGCCTTGGGGATTAGAGAAATAAGGCGAACGAAAAAAAAAAACAAAAAAAAAAACCCTACCTTTTCATGCCTTTCATTAATTCATTTCTAGAGAGGCAAGTGCATTACCTCTCAGCTATACAGACTCCCAGGAAGAACAGCAAGGATCAGAATGTGTCAAGAAATGTGATTGGTTATTTAGTGATTGTACATTATTATTATGACATTGCATATTTATATTTTTTGTATATACATAATAGTTTCTGCTGGGACATATGATTGTATTTTTGTGAGTTGTTCTTATTTGTATTGCGACCATGTTTTTTTTAAAAATATACTGTATTATTAGATTTTGTAATTTTAGCTTTTTTCTTTCCCTGGCTAAGTCTGTACTATTGTGCAATTCTTAAAAGGAATATTTTTATCCTTTAAAATGACAAATGCCTTGGCACGGGCTGAGGGTTTTCTTGGATGTTGTGTCTACTAGGCCAGGTTTGAAACCTTTGGGCATTTTGTTTTGTGAATGTTGATTTGTTCCCTTTAATTTGCTTCATTTATACTTCTTTTTTATACATATATAGTAGAAAGCAATATAATAAATGTTTTACAATATGTTGTGAATGTTATTTCATAGTTACTAGAAATTAGAAATCATTTATGATTGTTGACATGTATGTTGATAGATGGTCAAAAATCATGTCCAAATAATTATCATTAATCAAAATGTCTTTCATTGATATATAAATAATTTTCTGATCAGTAATTTCTTTTGTTTTTCCTTTTTTTTTACAACAAATTCTTTTAAATACATTTTGATACTTTTATGTTGTTTATTGAACAACATTTCTGTCGTCTGTGCGTTTTTACATCTCGTGTAGTAATAATTATGAAAATAAATAATTCAACTTTTTCAACACTGGTTTCATTTGTTTTCATACACATGTTACCAAAGTAATTCAATTGTTTGTTTGTTATCATGTTGCTGACAGGTAATCAGATATCTTTGTAAATCTGTGAAGAGTAGATTTAATCAATTCTGTGAAATATGTGTATTTAGCATTCAAGACATTCAATTGTGGCAAAATGTATATTTTATACTAAAATCTGATAAAAGAGTACAGTATTATTTTTAGATTTCAAAAGTAACAATCAAGGCAGAAACTCTACATACCTGTCAACATCTTGAGATGAAAACTTGAGCAATGTTTAAAAAAAGATCTTTGAAATAAAAACAATACACAACAAAATGTTATCAAAACTTTATATTGGATCAGGAATATGAATAGAATATGTAGCACAAAGTAACTATATTCTAACTGTATTTAGTCACTCCTCATCCACCCCTGTGGGGGTGTAAAGATTTTTGTTATACTTGTTGAGACAAGCAGGTGACTGGCCTGTTGCATCTTTGAATCATGGAGAGCTGCCTCTTTTTGGTTTTCATACAGGTAGGAATTGGGTAGGAATTTTGTTACATTTATAATTTTTCTCAGGCAAAAGTTGACAGCCTGTTTTTTTAAATATAAACTGCCAAAGGTTCTGTTCTGTGCAGGACGTGTACACAGAACCTCCAAGATTGCCATGTGTCTCCTATCGGACTAGGAGCAGATATCACCTTGAGACCAAGGAGCACTTGGGCTTGGCTTGGCTTTGTTCATTCTCAATCTCCCGCTACCAAACCCTGACATGGGCCTAAGTAGCAGAATGTAGTCCAGGGAACGGAATGCATTGTGTCGTAGTTTACAGCTTGACTGTGATATTTGCACCTTTCGGTCTTGGCAGTTCTGGTTCGTTGGCCCTGACGCTAGCAGATGCAGCTCATGCGCTGCTCAGCGTCTTGATCCCCAAGGAGCACTTGAAACTTACGGAATTAAAGCCACCAACCATATCATGCTTTCATTCATTCATTTCTGGAGAGGCAAATGCCTTACCTCTCTGCTAAAGCAAACCCTTGATTAACCAAAGACATAACAAACTGGCCAATTTTTAATACTTTTTTGAGGGCCTTGGTTCAGTCTACCATTCCAATATGTTCCAGTCTACCAATATGCAGTCTCAGCTAATAGACTACCTTTACCTTCTTTTATATAATACGATGAACAGCACTATTCACAATTTATTTTTAAAGCTCTTGTTAAAAAAAAATTCACAATGATTCTGAATTGGAAACAAAATAAAAAATTGTTGGTGGACATCTAAGAGAAAAAATGCAAAACAGAGAAAAATATGAATGCATATTCATTTATTCATTGTTAAATTAACCAAAAAAAAGTACAGGACAATTGTACAATATTTCACCAGAAAAAATTACAGAAACATATTGAAAAATATGGCTATTCATAACAGGTGTTTATCAATGATCCCAAACAAACGGATGCCATTTTGTGTTTATAATTAAAATCAACTAATAGACTAAAAAGTTATGTTTAATCAATTAATGGGATGAATGTTTTTGTTTGTTTTTAAAGTCAGTCAATAAGATGAACAGTTATATTTATTATTTAAATTAACCAATCAGATGAACTTTTATATTTAATAGCATCGAGCAATTGGATCAAATATATATTTATTAATAAAATTAACCACTATGATAAACATCAGTGTTTTATTATTAAAATCAACCAGTAATATAAACATTAGTGTTTTATTATTAAAATTAACCAGTAATATAAACATTAGTGTTTTATTATTAAAATTAACCAGTAATATAAACATTAGTGTTTTATTATTAAAATCAACCAATAGGATGAACATGTGTCCATTATTAAAATTACATTCTGTTCTCTTAAAAATTTATGTTAATGCACTACAGACAGACTCAAATGTGCTCAGTCTCTCTGAGTGAATGGCAAAGGGTTTAGATACTGTTGGTTCCTGTAGCTCACTGGTTGTACACACTTATGTTCCATTTTTTTCATGCACCACTGTCAGCGGGATCTACACGTGATTTCAGAATGGTTCAATACGTGCAGCGCAAGTTCATCGATTATAATGTCTTTATCTAAGAGGCATTCATTGATCAATTTCAAAACTCGATCCATTGCCAAAGTTTCTACCATGGATGCCCTTGAGGCCAGGATGTCAGCTCTTTCTTTCCCGCATATCCCAGCATGACCAGGACAGTAGAAGCATACAAGATCCCAAAGGTTCGAGGCCTCTTTATTCACTATCCACTCATGCCATGGCAAGTATTTCTGCACCTTTCGTAGCAAGGATTGGGAGTCTCAGATAGCCGCCTAAAGTTAAGCAATAAAATGAAAATATTGTTAAATATTTAAATCCACCAATGTGATGGACATTTATGTTAATTATTTAAATCCTAAAGTTAAGCAATAAAATGAACATATGTTAATTATTTAAATCCTAAAGTTAAGCAATAAAATGAACATATGTTAATTATTTAAATCCTAAAGTTAAGCAACAAAATGAACATATGTTAATTATTTAAATCCTAAAGTTAAGCAATAAAATGAACATATGTTAATTATTTAAATCAACTAATGTGATGGACATTTATGTTTATTGTTTAAATCAACAAATATGTTGATAAATTATGTTTGTTATTAAAATAAGGCAAGTGGATGAAAATGATTTTAAGCAATAGGATGTTGAGATGACGGTTTTGGTTTATTTTTTAAATCAAGTAATAGGATTGAAATGTTTTTTGCTGGTTTGAATGAATCAGAAATATCATTGCCTGAAACACTTATATACCATGTTAATTGAGAGTTAAACTATCCCTTTCATCATTTACTTAAGTTTAGTTTTATTTCACTTCTGACCATCTTTGATTAATGTTATACAATGGATCTTAAAAATATCTTTATAATGGATTTATCTTTGATTTGGGAAAACAATGATCTTTCATGACCTTCCTGGAGTTTTATCTACCCTATAATTTGGTCCTCATTGGTTGTGTGTTCTTGATACACTTCCACGACCTTTGTCTTTACCAACGTAAATAAAACCATTTATTTCCAATTAAGTCCTAAAATAAACTATTCCTGGTTTAGCTTCAAAAGGATCTATTTATAATGTAGTCCCAAAATCAATTATTTCTGATAATATATAGCTAAAATAAGTTATTTCACAATTGTGTTCCAAAAGAACCATGTGTAATTTAGTCCTAAAGTAACTATTTGTCATTTGGTCATAAAATATTATATTTCTGATTTGATCATAAAATCAACTATTTATGATTTAGTCCTACAATCATCTATTTCTGATTAGAGCATACAATAAACTGTTTCTTATTTAGTCCTCCAATCAACTATTTCAGATTAGAGCATAAAATAAGCTATTTCTGATTTGATCATAAAATAAAAAATGTCTTATTTAGTCCCACAATCAACTATTTCTGATTTGAGCATAACATCAACTATTTATGATTTAGTCTTATAATAAACAGTTTCTGATTTAGTCTCACAATCAACTATTTATGATTTGAGCACAACATCAACTATTTATGATTTAGTCTCACAGTCAACTATTTATGATTTAGTTCCACAATCAAAATTTCTGATTTATTCCCACGATGAACTATTTCTGATTTAGTCCTACAATCAACTATTTCTGATTTGAACATAAAATAAACTATTTCTGATTTAGTCTCACAATCAACTTTTTCTGATTTAGTCTTATAATCAACTATTTATGATTTGACCATAACATCAACTATTTATGATTTGAGCATAACATCAACTATTTCTTATTTAGTCTCACAGTCAACTATTTTTTATTTAGTTCCACAATCAATATTTCTGATTTAGTCCCTAAATGAACTATTTCTGATTTAACTTCACAATCACTAGCTCTCATTTAATTCCAACATAAACTGTAAACCTGGCGTATGAGTTGGGAAAGGTATAAACAACAAGGAAGGGAACTGGCCACCCCACCTCACATAGACTTCGGCTTAGTTCATGAAGAGTTATCTTCATCCTCGATGGCAATTGTTGCCATGGGACCCACCTTGACTTTTACTTTAAACTGTTTTTGACTTGGTCTTACTATCAACTTTTTATGATTTGGTCCTAAAATCAAATATTTGTCATGAGATATCAAAATCAACTACGTGTGATTACCTCATTTAAAGTAATGTCATACGTGCAATATTTTATTTTAGTCTCAAAAAACATACATTGGCTATCTCACCTGGAGAGCACTAGATACTTCTGTTACGAGTAATTGCTATTGTAAAGTCAAAGTCTGATAGACAGTTAGTCTCATGGACTTAATAGCTTCTTCTTCTTCTTCTTCTGCGTTCGTTCTCAATCTCCCATTACCAAGCCCTGAACAGGGCTTTGCAAGTAGCAGGATGTAGTCCAGAGAACGGATTTGTGTTGTGTCTCTAGTTTACAGTTTGACTGCGATATTTGCACCTTTCGGTCCGACACATCCATCTTTGGCAGGACTTAATAGCTAATTATTACACCCCCAATCATCTCCACATTTTCCATGCAGACTGTGATAACATAAATGATAGTACTAGGTCTGTAGAAGTTGAATGTGCCTGTTTGTGTTGTTATAGCTGTTATAAGTATTAAACAAGTAGATGCCACTACTGCACATGCCCAGACAACAATAAAGATCTGTCTAGAATACATTTCTGACTTTGTCATTCATTTGCATTTTTGAACGAGGGGTGGAAATAAATAATCGATGTTTGGTCCTAAATTCCAGTGTTAGGCCGTAACCAAGATGACGAAGTGCCTCCATGGTGTGTGTTCTGTCATTGGCATGTTTTTTTAAACTCAACTCATTGCTGGGGTACCCAGTGATCTCTGAGTAGTGAGATGAGACACGCGTGTGCAGTGGCAAGCATGTTAATAATCCCTTGGCAGTTGAAAATAAAAAAGAGTAGGCTTAACGGCCGCTGCTCTGGCAAAATTTGAGTTAAAAATCTACACAAATAATTCTAGGGATTCTCACCCCACAGAAAATATGTAGCACAAATGGAGACTGTGTGGCTAGACATCAGGTCTTGGTTATGGGGTTAGCAGAGCGGCATATGTGGGGTGGGGGGGCCTGACAAGCTGCGGGTCTAACTTGCTCTAACTTACGCTTCTGCCACCACCAGTGATTGGTACTGAATACTATAATGACAATACAATTTGTCATTTGACTCTAGTTTTGGAGAAAAATTAATTTTGATGTATAAACAACTCAGTCCACATTGAGTACATTGGTAACCATTTTGCAATTCTGTATTTTTATCTCTGTATTGCGTTGTATTGCATCAACCGCCATACACAAACACCCCCAATGGTATTACATGATTTTTTGATGCAATGTAGTTAAGTTATGACAATGAGGTATTCTGATTGCTAAAGACAATGATGGAGTTGTTAGTTGCAAACAAAGTCTTGTAGGGTCAGGAAATCATTGCAGTTACTCCCATTTACCCTTTCATCATATGTACGACACAAGTGATCCCTTCAGTTTAAAGCCAGCAGAATTGATACCTTGTAGCTATGATAGCAGTTCTTGTTACATATGATAACTTTTTGTTACATTTGCGGAGAAGTTAGATTTGCAAACAAGAAAAGAGTGATCACTCCAACAGTGAAAATAATGTATGACCTTTAATATTGGATGATCTTTATTTTCTTTATCCTCTTCTAAAGCCTTCGGACATAAACAAGAAAGATGAAAGATGTGGTTAACCTAAGGCAATTGGCCATAGAGCTTGTCCATAAGTGGTATTGGTGATGGTCATATGTGCTTTCTTTGTTCCTTATATATTGGACATCTTTATAGCAGATTCTCAGCAGTCGTTTTGCCAGTACCATAGACACATTGATCTGTATTTCCTGTCCTTTGTTTCTAAAATAGGTGGTTTCTCAATCTGGTGTGGTCTGTGCCAAGAATAAAGATAGGTGGTTTCTCAATCTGGTGTGGTCTGTGCCAAGAATAAAGATAGGTGGTTTCTCAATCTGGTGTGGTCTGTGCCAAGAATAAAGATAGGTGGTTTCTCAATCTGGTGTGGTCTGTGCCAAGAATAAAGATAGGTGGTTTCTCAATCTGGTGTGGTCTGTGCCAAGAATAAAGATAGGTGGTTTCTCAATCTGGTGTGGTCTGTGCCAAGAATAAAGATAGGTGGTTTCTCAATCTGGTGTGGTCTGTGCCAAGAATAAAGATATATGGTTTCTCTATCTAGTGTGGTCTGTGCCAAGAATAAAGATAGGTGGTTTCTCAATCTGGTGTGGTCTGTGCCAAGAATAAAGATAGGTGGTTTCTCAATCTGGTGTGGTCTGTGCCAAGAATAAAGATAGGTGGTTTCTCAATCTGGTGTGGTCTGTGCCAAGAATAAAGATAGGTGGTTTCTCAATCTGGTGTGGTCTGTGCCAAGAATAAAGATAGGTGGTTTCTCAATCTGGTGTGGTCTGTGCCAAGAATAAAGATAGGTGGTTTCTCAATCTGGTGTGGTCTGTGCCAAGAATAAAGATAGGTGGTTTCTCAATCTGGTGTGGTCTGTGCCAAGAATAAAGACTACTACCTGCTCCCCTCCCTTGTTTGGCTGGAAATATGTGTCATTTTGTTGTAGACCTGTGTGCTATACAAATCACTTGTTCCTGTATCTACACTTTGTAAACCTTATGGCCTCCTCATAAGCTATATTTATGTCAAGTTCAGGTAGCTTCCACTTTCTCTTGACAGTCTGTTAGCCTCTTCATATGTCAAGTTCAGGTAGCTTCCACTTTCTCTTGACAGTCTGTTAGCCTCTTCATTGCCAAGAATGTTGCATCTACCATTTTTTTAAGGTTTATTTTTACTTCTTCTTCTTCTGCGTTTGTTCTCAATCTCCCGCTACCAAGCCCTGAATAGGGCTTTGCAAGTAGGATGTAGTCCGGAGATTGGAATGCATTGTGTCGCTAGTTTACAGTTTGACTGCGATATTTGCACCTTTCGGTCCGACACATCCGTCTTTGGCAGAGTTTTTTTACTAAATCCTAAAACATCGCTGATATTATAACACAAAATTTAATACAACTTCATGCAACTCGATAAAATAATACAATTCAAATCGCAATAACAAAAATGCACTGACATAACATGTGAAACACATGTTGAGAGCTTGGAATAAACTATTCAGTAAAATTATCAAATTAACTCTATAGTATTACAAATAAAACTATTAGACAACCCTAAAAAAAAATATAATTCAATGACATATCTGCCATGACTCTGCGTATTGATTGTAAAAAATGTTACTTATTTTTAGTGAATTAATTTAGCCAAATATGGGCAAAAAGGGTAATTGAGGAACGTATAAACTTGTGCGTTACAAGAGTTGGGACCAAAAAATATAGGGGAGGGGACAATATATTGAATATCTTCAGTTCAGTTCAGTTTAGATGCAATCTTCGCATCAAAGGTTGCCTGTAATGGATCTCCAGTGTACTCTATCTTTTGCCGTAATTGTGCAATCGGTGAGGCATTTTCCAGTCCATCTCCTGATGTTATCCATCCACTTAAAGCGTTGTTTGCCTCCTGAATGACTGCCTTCCACCCTACCCTGCAGTATGGTCTTCAACAAGGAGGTATGTCTTGTTATATGACCAAAATAATGTAACTGTCTAACCCTGATTTCGGTCAGTAATTCTCTTTTCACCCCCAACTTTTTCAATACCTCCAAATTTGTTTTCTTCTCTTTCCAAGAAATGCGACCTAATCTTCTATATACCCACATTTTGAAGGCTTCAATACTCTTTTCCAACTTGTTATTCATTGTTCATGTTTCTGCGCCATAAAGTAGTGACGAGTATACATAATACTTGACAATTCTCATTTTCAAATTCTGATTTATCTGTTTGGATGTCAGTATGTATCGCATGTTGCTGAATACCAGTTTGGCCATACCTATTCTCTTTCTGATTTCTTTTTCACACCTGCCTTCTTCCGTTATTATGTGACCTAGATAGGAGAAACTGTGTACCTGTTCAAGTAGTTGATCTTTTATTTTTATCTGCATACATTGATTTTTGTAACTTTTCCCAAATAGCATAGTCTTTTGTTTTCTTTATGTCTAATCCAAACTCTTGACCTATTGTGTATAGTGTTGTCACAAACTCTTGACCTATTGTGTATAGTGTTGTCACAAACTCTTGACCTATTGTGTATAGTCTTGTCACAAACTCTTGACCTATTGTGTATAGTCTTGTCACAAACTCTTGACCTATTGTGTATATTCTTGTCACAAACTCTTGACCTATTGTGTATATTCTTGTCACAAGGTCTTGTAATTCTTGCTCACTTTTTGCCATCAAAACTGTATCATCCGCTTATCTTTGATCGTTCAATGCCACTACTCCAATGACATGCCGTGGCAGCTCCTCTATCTGTTTAAATATTTGTTCTGTGTAGATATTAAAAAGATGAGGGGATAATACACATCCCTGTCTCACTCCTCTTTTTACATCTATACTTGGAGAGCATAAATTTCCTGATTTTACTGTAGCAGTTTGTTCCCAGTAGAGATTATGGAGCAGTCCTATGTCTTTACCATCTAGACCTATTTTTGGAGACATTTAATTAATTTTTCATGTTAGATTCTGTCAAAAGGCTTCTAGTAGTCTATAAAGCAAATATAAATGTCATTATGTATTTCTATATATTTTTATGTCAAAGTTCACAAACAGAAAATTGCTTCCCTTGTTCCATTGGTAAAGTTGCTTGTTTTTTGTTAAAACTCAACAGCTAGCCATCAAATTTACAAAACATATAGATAAGTGGATGCATAATTTTTACAACTGCTGTACTTAAATATGGATATAATTTGTTGTATAAGTATGCAAGCGTGTCTCTAGTTTGCAACTGCTTATAAATTCCGATTCCAGCAACCAATTTTTGAACAATGACAGAGTATTGGAAAAGCTAATCCCAGCTTAACCAAAAATACAGTTTATGGTCCAGGGTACACACAAACCACCAGTAATCTCCATTGATCATGAGGCTTTTGGTGTAGTAAATCAGTTTACGTACTTGGGATCCTCAGTCAATTATAAACTATCCCTGGACCAAGTATAGGCAAGGCAGCAACAACAATGAGCAGATTCACAAAAAGGGTCTGGGAGAACAAGAAGCTTACTGTTAAAACAAAAACACTTGTTTACCAGGCCTGTGTCTTCAGCACCCATCTTTATGGCATTGAGACATTGTCTACCTACATGCATCAGGAGGGTCGGCTAAACAGCTATCACATGAGATGCCTGCACATAATCCTGTGGGTTGGGTGACAAGACAAGATCACCAACGCAGAGGTGTTGGAGAGAACATGCACTGTCACAATCTTGTCCATGCTTAGTCTGCGAAGGCTCCGATGGCTGGAACACATTCGGATGATGGATGATGGCAGAATACCAAAATATCTTCTCTATGGGGAATTACAGTTGGGGAAAAGGTCTCGGGGCCGGCCACTACTTCGGTACAATGATGTATGCAAGCGGGGTATGAATGATGCAGGCATCGATTTTGAGTCATGGGAACAGGACGCCACGAATCGTGTTACAAGGAGGGGAATGATTAAGCATGGATTACAGACAAAGGAGGTACTGATTGCTGATAGGCTAGAGACTCAGCGTTTGAGAAGACACGTGACACCATGCGGTGCCGCAAACGGTCCTGACTTTCCTTGCACACACTGTGGAAGACGCTTTTCTGTTCGGATTGGTCTTACGAGTCACATTCGCTACCGTCATGGATTGTAGTTGCATACCTGTCACATTCGCTACCGTCAGGGATTGTAGTTGCATACCTGTCACATTCGCTACCGTCATGGATTGTAGTTGCATACCTGTCACATTCGCTACCGTCATGGATTGTAGTTGCATACCTGTCACATTCGCTACCGTCATGGATTGTAGTTGCATACCTGTCACATTCGCTACCGTCATGGATTGTAGTTGCATACCTGTCACATTCGCTACCGTCATGGATTGTAGTTGCATACCTGTCACATTCGCTACCGTCAGGGATTGTAGTTGCATACCTGTCACATTCGCTACCGTCATGGATTGTAGTTGCATACCTGTCACATTCGCTACCGTCATGGATTGTAGTTGCATACCTGTCACATTCGCTACCGTCATGGACTGTAGTTGCATACCTGTTTTTTTTTCAAAGCACAATTACTGACAAGACGGAAAGAGCCAATGATGAAGCTTTCATTTGGCTTACATACTTTCTTCCCCCTCCCCGCCTCCCCACTTATGAAATAAAGAACAGAATAGCCCCGACAAAATCAGTCCTTCATAGTATGAGGTGAATCTTGTGCAGTAAAACGATGTCACTGGGATTAAGGAAGAGAGTTTTTGGATGCTACGTGAAACCAGTACAGACATACGGCAGGGAGTCATGGACAATCAGCAGGAAAGCACGGGGATCATTCGGGACAACGGAAATGTGGTTTTACAGAAGAATATTGAGAATTCCATGGACAACAAGAAAAGGATAATCACGTGGTACTTGAAGAGCCACAAACACAAAGATATCTAATGGCAAAATGGGATCAAGATGCTGAGCAGCGCATGAGCTGCAGTGGTCAGCTAACCATAGCTGACTGCTAGCGTCAGGGCCAGCGAACCATAGCTGCCAAGACCCTTCTATACCTCCACGCGGTGATCCTGGATAACAGGCTGCAGCAGGGCAGACTGGCTAAGGAGAAGGGATCGGAGAGAGAATACTAAACCGGTACTCAAAAACTGCTTGCTGAAGTCGGATGTGTTGGACCGAAAGGTGCAAATATCGCAGCCAAGCTGTAAACTACAACACAACGCATTCCGTTCTCTGGACTACATTCTGCTACTTACTCTTTCAGGGTTTGGTAGTGGGAGATTGAGACGAACGAAGAAGAAGAAGAATGGTAAAATCAAGACAAGGCAGTCATCCTCTTTTGCGTATGTCATGAGAAGAGGCGGGTTGAAACACGCGGTAACAACGGGCAGGATCGAATGGATGAGGAACTAAGGGAGGAGAAGAGAGAACATATTAGACATCTTGAAGGAGGGGCATGTTAGGTGATCAACGGAGAAACTGATATACGACACACATGATGAGAGCAGGTGGAGGTTCATGATAGCCAGCGTCAACTGACAGGGCACATCATAATAACGATGACGACGATGATGATGATACAGAACATAAGAACTCACTGTAATAAAAGATATATTTTGTTGAAAATAAAGGACAGAGAAAAACAAAAAGAAAATATACTGGTCAGGTCTACATTATGGCATAGAAAAGAGTGAACAACGAGAAATGGTAGCAAACATTTTTTTTTAAGAAAAAAAAAAGGTTAGCAGAGCGTGGTTTCGATCCACGGACCTCTGGGTTATGGGCCCAGCACGCTTCCACTGCGCCACTCTGCTGACGATGTTTAGTGATTTTAACTATCTTAATATTGTTGTATTGACTGATTCAATTTGGTAATTTGACAGGTACCTGTCAGGGGAACTAACCAGTAAATTAAACCTGCATTTCCACCTATCGCCGCCTTCGTTCGTTATCAAATTCCCGCTGCCAAGTTCTGAAAAGGGCTTTGCAAATAATAGGATGTAGTCCGGAGAACGGATTGCGCTGTGTCGTGGTTTGCAGCTTGATTGTGATATTTGCACCTTTCAGTCCGACACATCCGACTTCAGCATGACATTTTTGGGGACCGAATTAGCCTTCCCTCTAAGAGGGCCTCTTCGATCCCTTCTCCTAAGCCAGTCTGCATTGTTGACTGTTACCCAGGATCCCCACGTAAATGATGGAGAAGGGTCGTGTCAGTTCTGGTTCGCTGGTTCTGACGCTAACAGTCAGTCTTGGATCGCCGACCTCTACAGCTCATGCACTGCTTAACATCTTGATCCCGAACTATCTCAAAATTTGTACATTTGAGTCAACTGAAGCCTGTTTTATCAATTTCACGCACAAAATATATAATATAAAGGTATCTAATGCATTCTTCTTCTTCCTCTGCGTTCTTTCATCCTGGAAAGGACATTGTGCCGTAGTTCCAGTAAGCAAAATATCTCTGTTTCGTGCACACCGAGTACTCCATCCCAGATACGATGGTCGGTCCCCACTCTGGCATTGAAGTCACCAAGGAGGATTAGCTACTCAGACTGTAGGACCAACGAGAGAACAGCGTCAAGTTCTTGTTAGAATTTGTCTTTGCAGTCATCTGAGTTGGCCATCGTCGGGGCGTAGACACTGATCAGGTTGACATTGTGGTTTCTTCCCAATGGGATCATTTATTTCCCTTGGAAGCATTGCGAGGTCGCGTTCAAGGGTAGATTTGATGGTGAAACCGGCTCCAGAATTGCTACGTTCATTCATGGCTCGCCCACTCCAGAAGAATGTGTATTCTCCACCCACCTCCGATAGTTGACCCTCATTGGGTAGTCTGGTCCATGGCCTACTTAGATAAATTATTAAAGTAAGTCATGTCTGGTCTCGCTTAGTGCGGCTATGTCAACACCATAGCGGGCGAGTTCCCTGGATACAAGACAAGTGAAGATCGTCTCTCAGGTCTATATACCCTAGTGTTGTAGAGTAGCGTTCGCACGTTCCACGGGCCGATCATGAGTTTCATTTGTTGGTGTATGTGAGTGTTTGTATGTGCGTGTCTGACGCTGTAGCAAGTGATACATTTATTGTCTACTCCACTGCACTTTTCGGTTCCAACTTTTGTAACGCATAAGTTTATATTTGCCTCTATAACCCTTTTGCAGGTTTTAGTAAAATTAATTCACCAGAGAATTCGTAACTTTGTGCGGGTCGAGACTTAGAGTCATAGCTGTTATGTCATTTAATTACATTTTTCAAGGATGTCTTACAGATTTATTTGAAATGCTATAAAGTCAGTTTGATAATTTTACCGAAAAGTTCATTCCAAGCTCTCAGAGTGTTTCAAATGATATTTCAGTGCAATATTGTCTAGTATTGTGATTGCGATTCGAATTTTATTATTTTGTTGAGTTGCGTGAAGTTGTGTCAAATTTCGTGTTACAATATCCGGTTGTTTTTTAGATTTAGGGAAAATACCGTTTTAAAACTGTGAGACATTAACAATGAGTGTTTCCATTGAGTTGGCCTATTTTTTTGTGTGCATCTGAAAGACAAAAATACCTTGCAAAATTTACGCAGTTCAAACAATCTTTTCATGACAGTCATTTTCAAAAACTGAAAAACACATACCTAAGGTGTTAACTTTATTACACTACATAGTGAATCAACTTAACTTAATGTCTTTATATGGTTTAGAAGACGACTCTACAGAGTCTGTATTGGTAAATATTTATAACCCTGAAGTCAAAGCCATTGAATTATTGGGTTTCATAGTGGATAACGACCTCCAAATAGTGTATGAACAGACGGATAAGTTATTGAAACTGATTATCAGTATGTCAGTGAGATCGGCTACTTCAGAACGTTCAATTAGTACATTGAAAAGAGTTAAAACGCATCTGCACAATTCTATGATCTTCTTCTTCTTCGTACGCTGTCAGACGTTAACTTGAATTTGTTCGAAGAAAGCAGCTGTCATCCTGAGGCTGTCAACACTGCCATAGAGCTTGTCTAGTGTTGCCACTGGTGATGACCCAATTATATGATCAATAATAGACTTTCCAATCTGGCTACTATTTCAATAGAAAAGGAACTTCTTGTGTGCGCTCAAGATGACTTGTTAAAGATGAGAGTGAATGATATTTTTTTTTCCAGAAATAAAGAAAAACGCTTAGAACTGATTTACAAAAAAGCATAGACAACTGTGCAGAAGTACGTCGACAGCATAGGTTTCAACTACCTTATTCAGAATTAACACCACGTACGTTTCAACATTTTTTTCAATATCGTTAAATGTGTACCTTTATGTTCATGACTCAGCTTACCATACAATTAAATCACGGTTCTATACTAATAATGAGTAAGGTTACACGTTTGTGTGTGCCCCGAAAAGGGCGTCAGGTTGCTAGTTGCTATAGCTTTCCTTACATCCCGAGCCTGCTGATGAAAGTGTGCAAGGATCCTCAAGGTGGTTGTGCTATGCTTGACTTCATCTGCGTGTCGCTAGCTACTACAGTGATCACGTATACTCACACCTCATTTGTCATGCTGCCAAGGAAACAGCACGCTTCCCGGGAAACCTGTGTGGAAGCTCGGTGGTGGACCTTGGCCAGTATATTTTACCTGAACCTGACTAACATGTCCGATAAGTATATTTTACCTGACCCTGACTTCTTCTTCTTCTTCGTACGCAGTCAGACAGTAACCATTATTTTTTCGAAAAAAGCGGCGGTCATCCTGAGGCTGTCGCCGCTGCCATAGAGCTTGTCTTGCAGTTCCACTGGTGATGGCCACATCTGCTCTCTCTGATCCTCGTATGTCGGGCAGTTCTGCAGCAGATGTTCAGCGATCATTTTACCGGTACCGCACGGGCATTCGTCGGTACCACCTATCTTCAATTTGTTGAATAGGTGGTACCTCAGTCTATTGTGGCCAGTGCGAAGTCTGAAGACAACGACCTGCTCTCTTCGGTTCAACTGGTAATAGGCATCGTTTTTGGTGTAACCAGTATGTTCGGTTTCCCATTTGGTCATGTATCTGGCTTTGATAAGCCGTTTTGACTCTTCGTACGTCATACTAGTATCTGTTTGTGGTAGTCTTGCACCTTCTTTTGCCAGTCTGTCTGCCTCCTCGTTGCCTTGGATGTTGCAGTGTGATGGGACCCACTGTACCACTACCCTTTTTGGTGCGGACTGCTGGCACAGTTTGCAGAGTGCTGCTCTTAAGTCATTAAGCTCAGTGTTTTTCTGGCTTTTTAGCGCTGTGACTACGGCGAGAGCATCTGTAAGCAGGACTATATGGCTTTCATTTTCTTTATGTGTCACCATTTCTTCCACTGCCGCCCTCAGTGCCTCTGCCTCCGCTCTGAAATTGCTTGTGTACTTACCAGTAGCGAATGACAGTGTTATTTGTCTGCCATTTGGTAGGTTCAGGAATGCTCCTGCCCCTCCGTTCTGTGTAGTGTTTGTTACAGAACCGTCGGTGTATGCATGGGTCCAGTCCATGCTTGGGTAGCTTTTCGATATAAAGCTTAGGGTAGTGTCTCTCCTTTCTTTTTCAGTCTGGCAGTTTTTGTTTCCAATACCTGGTATATTTTCTACCACCTCTGGAAATATATCCTGCCTCCAGGTAGTGATGGGTTTTAGTGTTGTTAGTGCGTTTATGGGATCTTCGTGCATCTTTGCTTTGGCTATTTCTGCAAAGTTTCTCCGCTTTAGTTTCCCATTTCCCAAATTGTTTAGTCTCTGGTGCATTGGATACCTGACCCTGACTAACATGACCGATCAGTATATTTTACCTGACCCTGACTAACGTGACTGATCAGTATATTTTACCTGATCCCGACTAACATGATTGATCAGTATATTTTACCTGATCCTGACTAACATGTCCGATAAGTATATTTTACCTGATCCCGACTAACATGACTGATCAGTATAATTTACATGATCCTGACTAACATGACTGATCAGTATATTTTACCTGATCCCGACTAACATGACTGATCAGTATATTTTACCTGATCCCGACTAACATGACTGATCAGTAAATTTTACCTGATCCCGACTAACATGACTGATCAGTATATTTTACCTGATCCCGACTAACATGACTGATCAGTATATTTTACCTGATCCCGACTAACATGACTGATCAGTATATTTTACCTGACCCCGACTAACAAGACTGATCAGTATATTTTACCTGATCCCGACTAACATGACTGATCAGTATATTTTACCTGATCCCGACTAACATGACTGATCAGTATATTTTACATGATCCTGACTAACATGACTGACCAGTATATTTTACATGATCCCGAATAACATGACTGATCAGTATATTTTACCTGATCCCGACTAACATGACTGATCAGTATATTTTACCTGATCCCGACTAACATGACTGATCAGTATATTTTACCTGATCCCGACTAACATGACTGATCAGTATATTTTACCTGACCCCGACTAACAAGACTGATCAGTATATTTTACCTGATCCCGACTAACATGACTGATCAGTATATTTTACCTGATCCCGACTAACATGACTGATCAGTATATTTTACATGATCCTGACTAACATGACTGACCAGTATATTTTACATGATCCCGAATAACATGACTGATCAGTATATTTTACATGATCCCGACTAACATGACTGATCAGTATATTTACCTGATCCTGACTAACATGACTGATCAGTATATTTTACCTGATCCCGACTAACATGACTGATCAGTATATTTTACCTGATCCCGACTAACATGACTGATCAGTATATTTTACCTGATCCCGACTAACATGACTGATCAGTATATTTTACCTGATCCCGACTAACATGACTGATCAGTATATTTACCTGATCCTGACTAACATGACTGATCAGTATATTTTACCTGATCCCGACTAACATGACTGATCAGTATATTTTACCTGATCCCGACTAACATGACTGATCAGTTTATTTTACCTGATCCCGACTAACATGACTGATCAGTATATTTTACCTGATCCCAACTAACATGACTGATCAGTATATTTTACCTGATCCCGACTAACATGACTGGTCAGTATATTTTACCTGATCCCGACTAACATGACTGATCAGTATATTTTACCTGATCCCGACTAACATGACTGATCAGTATATTTTACATGATCCCGACTAACATGACTGATCAGTATATTTTACATGATCCTGACCAATATGACCAATCAGTATGATAATTTTGAGGCTAGAAAGATTGGAAGACGTAGCAGGTAGGTAATAATCCAAAGAACGTATATTTTGTGCTTTTGTGAACAGTAAGAAGGTTTCAAAGAAAATAGGGGTTATTACTCTAGATAGGTGAGTGAAAGGCTTCCAGGTTGTTTGTGATGTCGACTTTAAACTTAAACACCCCCAACCCCCGCATCAACAGTTGTCCATTTTTCACATACGTCACTTTCTCCTTCCTTATCTTCTTATCTGAACGTGGTTTATGGATAACCTCTAAGTTCTTCACGCGCTGTACAACAGAAGTGGACGGGAAAGTTAGAACACATACGTCATGTGACGAAACAGATAAGAGCTAACTGTGAAAAATTTTGTTGAAAGTAAAGGACAGACAAAAACAGAAAGAGAAAATATAGACACTTAAAATATCATGAATTGGAAAAGAGTGACAGCAGAAATGGTGGTAATAATTTTTTTCAGAAAAAAAAAAAATATTAGCAGAGCGTGGTTTCGATCCACGGACCTCTGGGTTATGGGCCCAGCACGCTTCCACTGCGCCACTCTGCTCTTGATAGTTTAGGAACATAAATTTCTAAATACTGCGAAATTGTCTGATGTAATTCTGACATTTATCAGGTAATCCGTGTCAGGGGAACTAACCAGTTAATTACAACATGCGGTTCCAACTCCTCTTTTCGCTGATGCAGTGCTTGTACGACAGGCTATGAATAGGTTTCTTAACTCGGCCCTAATATGTGCTTCGTGCGCGGGAAGCTTTACTGCGTCTATTATTTTTGCTATCCATCTTTTGCGTTGTCAGGCTTTGGCTTTGTATCCATTTCATCTGTAAAGCTTTACTTTCTATATATACAATCTGGTGTTTGACATGACACGTGATCAAACCATATGGTTTGCTCTCTTAATAAAGTCTTACACTTGTGTTGTGTCTCCTTGTTAAAGTTGTTTCCTAATATCTTCGTTTCTGATTCTATCCTTTCTTGTTACTTTAAACATTCTGCGCAAGACATTTCATCTATGTTTCTTGTATCTTTGTTTGTTAATGTCTTTTTTGGCACTGATAACACAATGTTGATTGGAATATTGTGTTGTGCAGCCTTCTTTTTGTATCCATTATCACCTGTTTACACTGTAATGTCATGGACATTTGCTCAATGATTTGTCTTGCTTTATTACATCTGTGTTAGATTTCAATGCCATCTTTGCCATCTGCTGATATTTTATTGCCCAAGTACGTGAAATTGTTCACCTGTTTTAGTTGTTGGTTACGTATAAATGTTTTTGTTTTTATTTCTTTTCTTGCAATCGTCATAACTTTTCTCTGTGTTGATTTTCATACTCAGTGTGATACTGTAATCTGTACAGACCTCAACAAGATTGTTGATATGTTCCTGCAGTTGTGTGTCTGGGGTTGCTATTATTGATTGGTCGTCAACAAATAGAAGGTCATTTAAGTGATCTCTGAGGTTATTTAAAACGATAGAATACTTCTTCTTCTTCTTCTTCATCGTACGCTGTTTACAGTGATATTTACGTTGCACTGTTTTATTTTGTTAAGCCTGGGACTCAGTGCGTTTCTGTAGGGTTGCCCTCCTTAGTCTTTGGCTGTCCCCAGCCTAACTGCAAGGCAGCAGTTGTTTTTGGTTAGAGTTGTCTCTCTTTGGAAGTTGTCTTGCAGGACTATCGAGTCTTCCCTACTCGTGTCTATAGGGTTTGGCAATTATATGATGGACTATGTACTAGTTTGTACTATCCCGGAAGAGAGGCAGTCCAGTGTGACTGTGTCCCAGGATCGTCACGTCCTGCCAGAAACGTAGCATATGCATGTGAGTGAGGTATCTCTTTGCTCCCTTTATTTTTATCGGCTCATCTGCAGTGATGGTACGCCTAGCATTCCCCGCCACCCGGGTTGTCACAATAGGGCAGGAGGTGCAATGTCCGCTGGACTGCATCTCTTCTGC
The DNA here is from genome assembly GCA_036924085.1 of Ariolimax columbianus. Classification (NCBI taxonomy): domain Eukaryota; kingdom Metazoa; phylum Mollusca; class Gastropoda; order Stylommatophora; family Arionidae; genus Ariolimax; species Ariolimax columbianus. Next base: position 157,115,287 of record JAVGWX010000002.1, on the reverse strand, counting down.
GTCCATTGGGATGACTGATAGCAGACAGAGGCAAAGAGCGAGGAAGGAGTGCATTTAACCAGGTTCATTTCTGCGGCTCGACCGGGCCAGGCTGAGACGCAAGCCCTAGCCACGTCGTAGCCTCCCATCACAGCGGTGCTGAGATTTAGGGCGGGATTCTGGCTTAGAGGCGTTCGGCCGTAGTCCCTCCCATAGTAGCTTCGCACCATTGGCTTATCCGCCAAGCACGTGGACCAAATGTCAGCGACCTGTGATTCCTCTCGAAAGTGTGCATTTGACCAGGGGACAAGCCTGGTCATGGCACGGAGATGTTGTTCGCCTGGTGTGCGGACAAATCTCATGGTCAAGGGTTGAGTCTCAGCAGTTCGCAGTGAGGTAGCTGATCTACTGCTTAAGACACCCAGACCGAGAACTAAGTCTTTTACTAGTGGTTTCATACCTCATCGCCGTATGGGGTGAGTATCGCGCAGCTTCCCGCCCGCTTTGATCGGCGGACGGCAGAGATCTCTTTCTGTGGCTCGACCACGATAGAATACAATATCCTCTACTTCATTCTGACAGGTGTGCCGTATGTGAGTTAGTCAACAATGTCCTGTATGCGGTCCGATCTTTCGCCGTGTCGTACCATTTCGGACCTTGGTCTCTCAACAGACCAATCTCGCCATCGTATGGGGGGGGGGGGGGGGGCGGCCGCGTGGTCGTATATAATTATATGGCCACCAAAACGTCGTTCTAAGTGTCCATCTATTATCTGGCACACACATCACGTGGCTAGCCCAGTGATATTTGCGAGACAACGCAGCCTTCACGACGTCTCGAATTAGAGCGCACTGGAAAATACACAAGCAACTTCAGAGCGGAGGCAGAGGTACTGAGGGTGGCAGTGGAAGAAATGGTGACAGGTAAAAGGAATGAAAGCCATATAGTCCTGCTTACAGATGCCTTGGCCGTAGTCACAGCACTAAAAAATACTGAACTTAATGATTTAAGAGCAGTACTCTGTCAACTATGCCAGCAGTCCGCACCAAAAATGGTAGTGGTGCAGTGGGTTCCATCCCACTGCAACATCCAAAGCAATGAGGAGGCAGACAGACTGGCAAAAGAAGGTGCAAGACTACCACAACCAGATACTAGTATGACATACGAAGAGTCAAAACGGGTTATTAGAGCTAGGTACATGACCAAATGGGAAACCCAACATACTGGATACACAAAAAACGATGCCTATTACCAGTTGAACAGAAGAGAGCAGGTCGTTGTCTTCAGACTTCGCACTGGCCACAACAGACTTAGGTACCACCTATTCGACAAATTGAAGATAGGTGGCACTGACGAATGCCCGTGCGGTACCGGGAAAATGACCGCTGAGCATTTGCTGCAAAACTGCCCGACATACGAGGATCAGAGAGAGCAGATGTGGCCATCACCAATGGCAACACTAGACAAGCTCTATGGCAGTGTCGACAGCCTCAGGATGACCGCTGCTTTTTTCGAAAAAATAAAGGTTGATGTGTGACTGCGTACGAAGAAGAAGAAGAAGAAGAAGAAGAAGAAGAAGAAGAAGAAGAAGAAGACGAATTAGAGCGCGTTCTCCGATTTCAGCAATGTGGATTCGATGTCTGGTCGAGACCCCGAGGACGCGTCTGTCCATCGCTCACTAGGTAATGCGTAGTTTCTCTTCATCCGCGTTGCGTAGATTCTACACTTCAGACCCGTAGACCATGGCTGGTATGACCGCAGAATTTAAAAGGTGTGCCTTTGCAATGGTGTCTTTCAGATGCAGGAGTATAGACTTTATGATATTGAAACTTGACTACGTTGCAGATTTTCGTCTCGAAATTTCTCGGTCTAAGGTGTGGGTGACATTTATTTCCAGCCCCAAGTATATGTAGGAGCTGACATCTTTGATATGCTCATTTCACAGCTTGATCTTCAATTTGCGGTAGCATGTGTTTAGGTGACGTTGCGTTTTCTTTTTGTTCATCCAGTCCGACACCTCTCGCGACCTCATGCAGTTCTTTTAAGTAGTATTGGACCTCCTCTTTGGTGTGGCTGATGAGCACAATGTAGTCCACAAAGCGTAGGTGGGTGAGCCTTTCCCCGTCTATATTTATTCTTCTGTCGGCCCAACTCAGCTGTTGGAAGATGTTCTCAAGCGCTGCTGTGAAAAGCTTTCGAGAAATTGTATCGCATTGGTGCACTTCTCTTGCTATTTGAATAGTTATTGGACGGTGGTACAGAGTAATATCTATGCTGCAGCCTACGTTGATTTCTTCGATCATCCTCGTGTAAATTTCGGCCACGCACTGGTTTCTAATGGCATTTATCACGGCATTGATCTCAATACTATCGAAAGTTAATTCCCTCACTTGTTTGTGTTTTTTATTTTTTTTTGGCTACATATTGCGTCTATATATGTGATAAACAGTAAAGGAGATAATACACAACCATGTTCTAATATGACATCATTCGAAATATCCTATCATGTATTTGTTCTACTATACATCTGCTACATACATAACGACTTTTACATTGATTGGTCAAGTGTTTATTTACTCCGTAATGTTCTAATGTTGCTCACTCGATCAACATGCGCTTCAGTGCGCAAACTGTCGCTTGCTGAAGTAAAAGTATTCTGAAGAAGGGGATACTCTTTAGTCGTTTGGTCATCAATCATGGATTTAATTTTGGTGGTTTGGTCATCAATCATGGATTTAATTTTGGCGGTTTGGTCATCAATCATGGATTTAATGTTGGTGGTTTGGTCATCAATCATGGATTTAATGTTGGTGGTTTGGTCATCAATCATGGATTTAATGTTGGTGGTTTGGTCATCAATCATGGATTTAATTTTGGAGGTTTGGTCATCAATCATGGATTTAATTTTGGAGTTTTGGTCATCAATCATGGATTTAATTTTGGAGGTTTGGTCATCAATCATGGATTTAATGTTGGAGTTTTGGTCATCAATCATGGATTTAATTTTGGTCATCAATCATGGATTTCACTTCTGCGTGACGGGTCCAGCAGGCTTCCACCGTGCCACTACTTTCAATTTTATAAATATCTTAATGCTGTAGTAATTGCACAAGTAATAATAATTGTAGTAATTTATCAGAACATAATGCTTGCACATCACAAGCAAAGATGTCGCCATGATCAAATATGTGTGGTCAGACTGTAGACCCAACTTAACGCGACCAAACTTTACTGCACAAGGTGGTCAGTTGAGATAGCTCGCCTTTTTTTATTATTGCATCGCAACAATGATTCTCTTTTTGGAGATGAAACACCTTTTCTTCTTTTCTACTTCTACTTCTGCCTTCGTCCTGAAAAGAATATTTTGACGTTGTGTCGTAGGTACTATTAAGGCCAAATTGACTGACTGACCTACGTCTGCTCCCACAAAACGCATACCAGGAATACTTCTAGAAGTGGAAACGACGTTTGGAGCGATGTATTAATAAATGGTGGGGAGGGAGTATTTTGGAAGAGACAATAATGACTAAGTTACAACAGGTAAGCCTGAAATGTTACACACAAAAGTTCTGAAACTTTTTGAACACATTTATTAGGCCAGATATTTCTTTTTAGTTAGATAAACGGGATCAAGACGCTGAGCAGCGCATGAGCTGCAGTGGTCAGCGACCCATAGCTGACTGCTAGCGTCAGGGCCAGCGAACCAGAGCTGCCAAGACCCTTCTACACCTCCATGCGGTGATCCTGGATAACAGGCTGCAGCAGGGCAGACTGGCTAAGGAGAAGAGATCGAAGAGGGAATGCTAACCCGGTACTCAAAACATTCTTACTGAAGTCGGATGTGTTGGACCGAAAGATGCAAATATCGCAGTCAAACTGTAAACTACAACACAACGAAATTCCGTTCTCTGGACTACATTATGCTACTTAAGCCCTTTCAGGTCTTGGTAGCGGGAGATTGAGAACGAACGAAGCTAAGCTAAGGTAAGCTAATTTCACTCACAACATAGTATCCGTCATTCAAGTGATTCACATCCAAGTGTTTACACCACACAATAATGAAAATATACAACCTATAATCAATCTTGTTTTTATATTAGTGAGTTACTTGTTTGGATGTCAATATAGAACTCACGTTGGTAAAACAGAGTTGACATTACTCGCAATGGATTGAAATGCCATATCACAGGCATAGAGAACAATTGGGCAGGTGACCAAAGCTGAGAAGATTGTCAAGGGAAAAGAATGGGTGCACATAAGCGATAGATGGCAGATTACTATCGAGTCTTCACACTCCTGGATAGGGAATGCAGAGAGTGCGGCAACGGAAGAGCATAGCTCGATGTTAACAAGTTGATAAATAATAACATGCACTATAGTGATGCCATCATATATACCGATGGATCGGTGCTACGAAGTGATATATCTAGTTGAGGGCTTCTCAGCTAGTGGCCAGGTCATCGCTGAGTAGAGCGGGGCATTAAGAGCATAACCCCCCCTCTCCCCATTTTTTTCCTCTCAACCCCCCCCCCCCCCCCCCCCTCCCCCAGTACGAGAAATGAGATGGAAGCAGCTACTATGAGATGTTTATCCGAGACCTCTTTAGCAGGGTCAGCCATTGTTTTAGACTTACAATCCTTGCTTCGGAAGGTACAGAGCGATTGGTCAAGTCATGAGTGGATGGCGCTGCAGAGGCCTCAAACCTGGAGGAGCTAGTGTGCATCTACTGCCCATGTCATGCTGGTGTTCAGGACAACGAAAGAGCTGACATCCTGACTTTACAGACACCAATTACGGGTATACAACATCTGGATAGGAGTGGCATTTTGAAGTCTATCAATGATCGCCTGTTAATGTCAACACTCAATATATGAATCATCAATTCACAGGCAGCAGATCTTTGATATCGAACGAGGTTCGATCGAACCTTGACGCAAGAGACGACGGTGCAGAAGTGTGTATAACCAACGAGCTGCAGAAACCATAAGTATTCCGAGCCTTTGCCATTTACGGAGTGAGACTGAGCACCTATGGATATGCACGAAGTGCAGTGGCGTCGATTCTTAGGAACGGAACAGAAAGGTCATATATCTTCAATGTAATTAAACACACACAAAATGAACGCTGAAGTCCCTCATATCGAAACAGGTAAATGTATGTTCAAGTTTTAATCGATAAAAACAAAATAAAGTTGTATTAATGTGAAAATAATAATTTGTCTTGAGAAAGAAAAAAATATTGTCAGAAGTGGGATTTGAACTCACGCCCACATTCGTGGACCAGAACACTCAATCAATCCAGTGTAAGGTGACTAAACCTTGAGTCTGGCGCCTTAGACCACTCGGCCATCCTGACAGACATAAGTATTGTAATTATAAACGGTATCATTCCCGTTTCTTATCCGCAGGATTTTACCTACTGCAAATCAAATGTATTTTATAGATCTATTATTATATATGCTTGTATACATTCAGTATATATTTTTAAATCAATAGCGAAGCGTGGTGATAATTTTTAGGGTAAGCTGAGTCATGAACATTAACTATTAAGCCCTAATGTTCTTAATTTAAAGTTTAAAGGGTAACACTAACTTCATCGCTAACACTAACACACGCGGCACGGACGATGTGGAAACATTTGTGAAAATTACTTTGTGTTTGTGCTGAATTATGAATAGTGAATACTCAATGAGAGTTGAAACCCATGCTGTAGAAGTACTTCTGCACAATGACAATTGTCTACGCGTTTCTTGAAAATCAGTTAAAATCGTCTTTGTTTCATTTCTGGAAAAAAAATATCTATAAAATCAATATCATTCTATCACCCTCTTCTTGAGTGCACTTACAAGAAAGTCGCTTTTCTATATGAAATAGTAAAACTATTATTAAGAATTCAAATAGTTTTAATATTACTAGCAATATTGCATAGTCTATTATTACTATTAGTATTTTGGTCATAGAATTGCGCACATGTGTTTAGCTTTATTTTTTTCAGTGTACTCAATGAATGTTTTGCAGTAGGCGAACTCACTGGAATATCGAGAATCAGTTGCAGCAACTTGTCCGTCTGTTCATACATTGCTTGGAAGTCGTTATCTACGTTCATCCCGCGACCTTTAGATCGTTGAGGCTCCATGCTGATACCTCCACAATTATACGCAATCCCTCTCTGCCTAGGGTTGCTTTTGTGCCTCCTCGGGTCGTAGTCATGTCTGCAGTATCGTATTTGCAAGGTATTTTTTCAACCTCGCGACGTGACCATACCTGATACCAAGTCAGCTTTCGACTTTTGATCGCTGTGAGGAGGTCGTTGTACAATCCACTTGCATTCTCGATTCTACGTCGTACTTCGTCATTTGTCATAGGGTCTTTGTAAGTGACATTTAGGAGTCTTCTAAAACATCTCATCTCCATTGCCTGGATTCGTCTCTACCTGAGGTCTGCGGTAGTATCCATGTTTCGCCGGCGTATATGAATATCGAAGAGCCAGTGACTGAGTGAGCGCATTAGTTTGACATTTATGGTGAGGGAGAGTCGTTTACCTTTCCATATATTTTTCAGTCGTGCTGTTTCACTTTGTGCTATTCTGGAAAGGACCTCCAGCTTTGACCTGTCATCACCGATATTATCAGTGATAGTTGAATCCAGATACTTGAAGCGGTTCATTGTTTCAAGCTCCCCTCTCCATTACCGGCGAAGTGGTCTAGCCGTTTGCCTCGTGTTCAGACGGTCGGGGTTCGATTTCGATCTGCGACGGTCGGTTCATGATGTCAATTTTTTTCAGAAGATCCATGGGTTCATCGCTGGAGCTACGGAGTTCGTGGTTTGTGTGATGCTCTTGAGAGATGGCGTACCCATCTGTCGAGAGAGGCCGAGCTAAAATTGGGAAAAAAACCCGAGGCAATGAAGTCGAGCCCCCGCTTACATTTTTTTTTTAAACTCACAGTATTGATTCCTTCAGTGCTTTTGGCTTTGTCTTCTGAGCTGTAAATATTTACAAATTCACCGTGCAGTGCTGTAAAGTTAAACACTTTAAGGTATATGTTTTACAATTTTTTAAATTGACGTTAAAAAAAAGATTTTTTGAACTACGTAAATTTTGCACCATATTTTTCCTTCCACTTGCACTTTTTTGTTCAAAATACAAAGCATCAATAGATTTTTTAAACAAAAAATCAACTGAATCGAAAGAATCATTGTTGATGTTTAGTCTCCCGTTTTTTAAATGTTATTCTCACTAAATTCTAAAACATTCCTAATATTATAACATGAAATTATACACAACTTCATGCAACTCAATAAAATAATCAATTCAAATAGCAAAACTAAACAAAACTGCACTGAAATAACATTTGAAACATACTTTGAGAGCTTGTAATAAACTATTTAGTAAAATTATCAAATTGACTCTATAGCATTTCAAATAAAACTATCAGATAGCCCTAGAAAAATTAAATTAATTGATATAACTACGTGTCGGGATACCAAGATTTTTTCACGTGGCATTTCTCGTATTTACCAATATATATGGGTAGTAGAGATCGGACGCTCGTGGTCATTGTTGTGCACGTTAAAAATCTCTCGCCAGTCAAGCAAAATTAAAATTTAAGTAAAAAAATCTACCCAATCTATTATGGTATCCTCGCCGGTTCTACGGAGTTCATGCATTGTGCTCAACTTCTCCAAAAATATGGAGAAGAACAGAGCACTTATGGGTGTGCTGTGGTTAAACCGTGAGATGGCGTGTGCAATGACGTTGATTCTTCGACTCTAACTAATAAACCAAATCAATGCTCATTACAACTATGAAAAAAGCGAAAAAAGAGAAAGTATTATAAGACGAAGTTCAAAGGTTAAGCGCTGGCCAATCATTGTAGCTTACAGAAGTATTTACAGTACGTTTCTGCTCTCCAGCAGTCATTTCATCTGTTGATGTTGAGAGGAACAGGTGGAGGCATTAACGCGAAAATGTGAATAACTTCAAAGTTTAATACGTTAAAATATTACTATTTTCTTTAATAAACATGTTAGACCACACAACAGGGAAGCGGAATAGGTTTTTGCTTGTGTATGGATCAGCGACAGGACAAGCGCAGGCCATTGCTGAAGGTATAGCAGAGAAAGCACCTAGTTTTGGTCTGTTAGCTGAGCTTCATTCCTTGGAAGAAACAGAAAAGAAGGTTTGTTTACGTTTTATTTTATTACATTGGGAGATACTGATTGAGGAGATAGTTCTAGATAAAACTCAAAGCTAAGGTTGTCCAAGGAAATACAACATACGTTTTCCGAGAACTCTTCAGATAGGTGATCAATTCACATTACATTTGTATTTTGTTTGACATTTGTCATTTTGTGATTTGTCTAATTATTTTATATTATTATTAAAAAATAAAGTATTATAAAATAAAGTATTACATTACTTACTATTAATAATTAAGTGCTATTAATAATAGTCAATAGTTAATACTAGTATTATATTATTGGTCATAATAGTCTATTAGTATTAGTCTACAGACTAGTTTAACTATAATTTCAATTAAACAGAGGACCGCTAACACTGTAACCTGTCAGACATATCGTAATACTTAGGTTTGGACATAGGGCATGCACAAATCCATGCATACTTAGTTAGTAACGAGTTACTTCCCTCATCCTTTAACTTTATTTATTACAAACTAGACTATCTGCAAGAAAAGAACAAAACTATTGTCTTGATTGGTGAACTTCATATTGAAATAAGGCGATTGTGAATTCATAAAAAATTTTTAAACTTACACTGTTATCTTACTTACTTAGTCGCTCCTCTTCTACCGTGAGGTGTAGAGGTTTGCCAAAGAGAACGCCACACTGCTCTATCCGCCGTCTTTTTCCTGACCTCTTTCCAATCCAGCCCTCTATCACTTAGGGACTGTCGTATGTTGTCTTCTCAACGTACTTTGGGACGTCCTCTGGGTCTGCGTCCTTGACCGCTTTGGTATCCGATCTTCTTCCATTCTTATGATTCTACAGACATGGCCAAACCACTGTAGTTGGGACTGCTCCACTCGTGTCTGCAGGGGTTGAACTTCAAGATTGCTACGTATTGTCTGGTTTCGGATCTTGTCCCTTTTCGTCACCTGAACCGCCTTTCTTAGGTACCTCATTTCTGAAGTTTGTAATTGCCTTTCTTGGGCTGTAGTCATTGCCCATGACTCACATCCATATGTCAGGACAGGCACATAGGTCGAGCGGTATACATCCATCTTTGTTTTCCTGCTTATTTCTCTTCTACTGAGGAAACCTCTGTTTATTGCATGGAACAGTCTACCTGCTGCTGCCCTTCGTGCAGTTAACTCCTCTTTGATTCCTCCCCTGCTGTCTATTACCACTCCTAGATATTTGCTGACCTGCTCTAGTGCTTGTGTTCCCAGAGTTATCTGATGTCTCTTTTCATCTCTGGCGATCACCATGGTTTTTGTTTTGGAGTTGCTGATGTGCATTCCTCTCTTCTTCAACTCTTCTTCCCAGACCTGCAAGTTGATCTGGAGATGTGCTTCGGTTTTCGTGATCAGGGCTAGTTCCGATATGTAACTTGGTCTCATCTTCCAGTACCCTACTTTATACTTTTTTGTCCGTTCCTTGCAGGCTTTGATGACTTCATCCACAAGGAGTATGAAAAGGTACGGTGATAGAATGTCCCCCTGTCTTACTCCGCTAGTGGTCTTTAACTCTCCTGACTTTTGATTTGATGTCCGCACATAATTTCTGCATGTTTTATAGAAACTCTGTATGGCAGAGATCAGTGGTCCTGGGATGTTCTTCCTTGTCAGGCACTCCCAGAGTTTGTCCCAAGGAACTTTATCAAATGCTTTCTCCAAATCCAAAAAGCAGAGATGCATCTCTTTATCATATTCAAGAGCCTTTTCACTTAGCTGTCTGAGTGTAAAGATAAGACACTGTTATCTATGTAATGTAAAAAACGAACTCCATTATATGATCTGGCTTGGCTTGGCTTCGTTCGTTCTCAATCTCCCGCTACGAAACCCTGAAAGGGCTTAAGTAGCAGAATGTAGTCTCGAGAACGGATTGCGTTGTGTCGTCGTTTACAGCTTGACTGCGATATTTGCACCTTTCGGTCCAACACATCCACTTTAGTAAGCATTTTTTTAGTACCGGGTTAGCATTCACTCTTCGATCCTCTCTCCTTAGCCAGTCTGCCCTGCTGCAGCCTGTTATCCAGGATCACCGCATGGAGGTGTAGAAGGGTCTTGGTAGCTCTGGTTCCCTGACCCTGACGCTAGCAGTCAGCTATGGGTCGCTGACCACTGCAGCTCATGCGCTGCCTTTATATGATCAAAGACACATATTAGATAAAAAAGACAATTTTAACAACAGCAAAATCATAACATTTTAAAATTGTCCTTAGGCTTAGTCAATAGATATAGGTCTTTTTCTTATATTTATAATTCCTCAGCATTTGAGTAATGGGTCACTTATATTGAGCATCGCTGAGAGCCTTTATTGCGCGGTACGTTGCTCTCATATCATTGCGCACTAGACCTTTCTCGTCACTGTCAGCTATGGAGTTGTAATGGTATTCTGGGTGCTTTTTTTGCAGCAGCCCGGAATTTGTTTAGTAGCCTTTCCGTGTAGTCGTCCCTGGCCCTCACTGAACCATTTTCCTCTAGGATTGGTAGGGTGGACACTGTAAGCCAAGGTTTCCGAACGTTCTTCTTATGACCCAGAACTGTGTCTGCAACTTTGTGGATGGCCTGGGCAACGATGGGCCAGGCAGATTTAGGGGTCATCAGGAAAAATACCCAGACATAATTTGCTGTCTATGGATGCAGCAAATCGGGCTGTCAGACTAGGGTTGGTACGCAGAGATTCCGGGTCATATCTGGCAACTGATGCAGTCTTTTTGTGGTATTTTCGCAAGATGGCCACACTAGCCACGAGGAGATGATTAGTGATTGCAGGGACCTTGGCTCCATAGTGAACCTTGCATGATCTGATGAGACCTGGGTTTCTAGACAGGATATTTTTTTTTTTTTGCGTTCGCCTTATTTATCTATTCCCCAAGGCGTGTGTGCGTTACACTGTGGTTTTTATTTTGCGCCTGTCGGCCCAGTGCATCCGACTTCAGCATGCATTTTATGTAAGGGTCTGCTTCCTCCTGCATTTTCTAAGGGTTTGCTTCCCCGGGGTAACGGCCGGTGCTGTGATGGGGAACGAACCCAGCACCTTCTGGTTGTGAGCCATGTCACTTAACCACTAGGCCACGCCGTCCCCTAGACAGGATATGATCTAGCTCCTTTCTGGTCCTATGATCATTTGAGATCCATGTAAACTGGTAGCATGCCTTCCATCTGAACCAGGTGCTCGCAGTCTTATTGCATAAAGAGGCTCAGAAGGAGAGGAATCTGAACATGTTGTCGTTCAGTGTTCCACTACCGTATGAGCCCAAGATGAACTACAGGCCCTTCCGGTCAGTTTCGGGGGTGGCGTTGAAGTCACAGAGGATAACAAGCTCATTGTGAGGGGGAACTGTCTGGGTGGAGTAGTACAGTTGTGAGTAAAACATGTCCTTCTGGTCGATGTGCAAGACATCTGCAGGAGCATATACGACCAAGATTGATATGTATCCGTGTCTATGTCGCAGTCTAACATACATTAGCCTGTCTGAATTGGGGTGGCAGGTGGAGAGGTTATCCTTGAGAGAATTCTGGCCTCTAACAACCCTGTTGCAGTCACCTAGGACTTTGTATACCTTGGCAGCAGACAGTCCTCCGACGCACTTAGCAGCCACGACATCACTCATAGGATGGGCTTAATGACTTCATCCATGCACTCGCTCCGCAGAGTCTGGTTCTAGCGAAGGCTCGCGCTGGAGACCAGGCTTTGTATTTACTCCTCCTGCATTGTCCCCATTTTCATGTACAGCTCCAAGTCCTGGACACTACTACAGCAGGACCGACATAGTCTTGAAGCCTTCCACCTGCGCGCCCAGAGAGATCGCCTGGCATGGCATGAGTTTCAACAGTAAAGTAGTTTGATGTACTCAACTTGCAGGCATTGCCGTCGTATCTTCCTCTTCGGCCACGTTGTTCGCCTTTCCCGGGAAGTCCCAACCCCGGAGATGCTCAGATAGTCTGTTTGGGTAAGTTACGGGAAGAAGCCATGCTCATCCTGGAGACATCCTCAGAGCCGCCCTCGCAACACCTGGCTAATACAGATCGCCACCTCCCCAACAGAACTGCAGGCCGTCTGGGACATGACCATCAGACATGGACGTGTTCATTCGACGCGGCGGGCCCTGGTCGCCTAATCGTACCATTGATTGATTTATATATTGAGCACAGACACTGTTTTAGTGTTTACATGATTTACATATCAAGTGTCACTGAGGGGGTTTGAATCTTTGTCTCTGTACTAAGATGATGACATAGTAAGCTTGGCCACCGGTTCCTTATAAGTTAGTCTGCACAGATATTTATTAAATATTTCTTACTGCTAAATTTTGAAACATAATTTTGTTTTAGAGCCAAATTTAGAAATAATTAGTAAAAATCAACTCTTCTCTTAGTTTTCTACTTGGATGCCATATAAATGTATTAGGCTGAAATGGTTATTGATTCCTATGTATGTGCTAGCTTCTTGTACTCTACCTACAAGGCTGTTTTTGCATTAACTTTCTCTGACACTTCTTAGTTCTTTCCACTCTTTTCTTCCTCAGTTGGTACCGGCTCAACACTTTTGGTATATTATTGGGGAGATTCGATTACTTGGGGGTTGGGAGCTCGGTTTACAACACTAATGTACTAGGATCAAATCACTTCATGCTCAGTTTGACAGACTGGACACGTCAGGGCTTTTTTCATGATCTGACTGCTTCATGTAATAATTTTGGAGATTTCGTACTTTGTCGTCTGCATTTTTAGCAATGAAAGGTAATGAGCATTTATAGGGGATGCCTGGATGCAATAAAGTCTGTTTTATGAACCATTTTCAATTAAAAATCCATGCATATTTGTCTTTTTGGCTCCCTCTTAAATAATCACATTTGTTTGCCCTCATAAACTTAGCAATTTAAATCTGTGTATATAAAATGTTTATTCTGCTCTTAAATTTTCAGTTTAACATCGAACGAGAGAAGTGTGTGGTGATTATTATATCGTCAACTGGTGATGGAGATCCTCCTGATAATGCTGCAAAGTTTATGAGACGGATAAGGAAGCGAACCCTGGCTCGGGACTACCTGACTCATGTGCATTATGCCTTGTTAGGTGCGTAGTACATTATTAGCATTACAACTTAGGTCAAAGGTTGACTCACTAATCAGATGTGGGTTCTGAAATAAGAGGACAGAAGTATGTACAACGAGCGAGCTACAAGAACCATCAGTATCTACTTTTCACCATTTGCTAAGAGATGCTGTATATATATTGATCTGCCTGAAGTACAGTGAATTTGATTCAGAACAAAAGAGCTGGGGGAATGAACAACGAGATCAGACCAAGCAGGATCAAAGAAATCTGCTAATATCATAAGGCTTAACATTGGTGACATTTTGAGTAAGGTGATACAGACGCTAAATTGTTCATTGATCAGGAAAGTTTGGAAAGAAGAAAACATGGTTTAGCTTGATTACCCACAAAAGTACTACACTAATTAAACGATCTAAAATTTTTCTTCTCCTATGACTCAACAATGAAGGATGACGATATATAAACACCTTTCTTAGTCAACGGCAGAATAAATCATGCAGAAGAAGACGGTCCCACATTTTCACAAAAGTGAAAGAAGATATCTTAATATTTCCTTAATCCGTGACTCAACGATTAAAATCGGTGAGAGAATGTCGAGACTAAAAGTTTCTCAATCAGCAAGTAATTAGCTAGCATTACTTAGAAACCATCGTGAGATCTCACTTCAGAGTTTGAATCAACGCTAGAACTATGTGCCCTCTCAGCCATAAGCTGAAGAGGTTTGGTGATCAAGTAAATCGCTATTCATCAGGCAATCACCAGCTATATTTGTTCAACAGATTAGGTATAGTAACAGTTTGAGAAGTATGGAAAATGTTTTGGAATCCTGTTACATAATTGTGATGACATTAGAATGGACCACCATCTTTGATAGTTCACAAAGGTTTGATTAGTAGCTAGGGCTGAATAGTGCCGATATATAAATATGTATATTTAGATATAGTATAAGTTTTGTCTGAATAATAAATTGAGTATTGTGTTGTGACATGCCTGGTATTTCATTATATCAATTAAACGTAAGGTGCTGTGTACAGTCATAGTTGTGTGCAGGAATAGTTAGTGAAGAAATAACTGTGTTAGGAATGTTACATCATTCAGTCATTTTGGTGCAGTGACTTGGCATTCAGAAAATCCAAGAACACCAGAATAGAAAGTAGTAGTTATGAAGAACTATTTGTTCTATAAATATATAAACGTAATCCTTCATCTTCCATATGATTAAGATCATTTTATATGATTAATAATTTTTGTTTATTTAGGTCTTGGTGACTCGAATTATTCCAACTTCTGCCGTTGCCCTCGAGATATGGACAGTCGACTGGAAGAGTTGGGTGCTCAACGATTCTATCCAACGGGTTTGGCAGATGATGGAGTAGGGTAATGACCTCATATATGTTTTCATCATTTTTTTTATCAATGCTGAAACATTATCTGCTAGTTATTACAAAACATAAATGAACAAATGTTTTTGAAAACTCACACTATTTATCTTAGTTTTGTTGTTTGTTATCCTTGTTCTTACAGGGGAGTGGGACCCTAATCAGACATTATGTTCGATACAAGACTCACACTGTCTTTTAGCCAACATCATCTACATATTGGTGAACCTTGTTTGCCCCTGTAATCCAGCTGAATGTTAGAGTTTCAGCCCCTAATGAGAAGATTACATAATGAAGTTGTTAACCCCCTGTACAACACTCTATAGTCACCGTTTGTGATATATTTGAGGGTGCAGTAGCCCAATTTTTTCCTCACAATTAGCGAGAACATGTATCAACACTAAATTATTTGTGAATGCTCTTTTTAAAAAATAGTATCCCATATCGAATCTGAGAGCCTTAATTAGATGGAATTGAATTGGTCAACTGCGCTATACTGTGAAAGGGTGAAGGTCGTCCCATAGCTGATACTGCTGTCAATGATCAAGTATTCCGTCATGTAGCATGTCCTTTATAGAACGTCGCTCCCATCACAGTCTGTCTGAAAGAAATTCGTTCTCTTGCCAAAACTCCAGCCTTCGCCAGTCATACTCGGGCATTCCTGGATATTATGGTCCCATCGTCTTCTTGGTCTACCCTGTCCTTTTTTGCCTGGCACTGTACCTTCCATCATCGTTCTCTCAAGACCATTTTGTCTTTTGATGTGACCAAAGTATTTGCATTTTGTAGCCAAAATGGAATTGATAAACTAGTTCTCCTCTATGCTCAACTCTTGCCGAATGTCTACATTTGTTTTTTTTCTCTGTCCAGGGTATTCTGAGGATCTTTCTGTAACATTTTGACTTGAAGGATTTGATTCTTTGACTAGAAGTTTTGGTAATCGTCCATGATTCGCAGCCATAAGCTGCAACAGGAAAAACACAGGCTCTCAAGACTTTTACTTTTATCATTTTATTGGTGCTCTGCCATAATTTCTTCAGACTGTTCAGTCTCTGCATTGCCATAGCTAGTCTTCTTCTGATTTCTTTTGAGCAGTCGCCATTTTTGTCAATTCTGGAGCCCAGATATTCAAAATGTGTGACCTCATCTACTTCCTCACACCCACTGTAAATTTATGTTGACATTGTGTTTTGTTGGTGGTCATTATCTTTGTTTTATTTATGTTTATAAACAGGTTTTGATCTTTACTATGTCCATTAACGGCTGAAAGTAGCTGCTCTAGCCCTTCTGCACTTCTTGATAGTATCACCGTGTCATCTACGAATCGTAACTATGGAATCTCGTACCCCCCAATCGTAAATGGGTCTAAACTTTCAATGTTCTCATCTTCTCGTACATTTCTCATTATACATTCCGCATATATTTTGTACAGATAAGGTTAGAGGGTACATCCCTGTCGTACTCCCTTTTATACTGCAAACCAATCTGATGTTTGCCCAGATACTCAGACTGCGGCTTGTTGATCTTGGTATAATGTTTCAATGAGATGGACTATATGCAAAGGAAACCCCATTTCCTTCATGATTCTCCACAGATTTTGATGTTTTACTGTGTCGAAGGCCTTAGTGTAATCAATGAAATACGTGTACAGGTCTACATTAAACTCTCTACATTTTTCATAGATATTCCTTAAATTGAATATGTGGTCCCGGGTCCCTCTGTCTTTCCTAAAACCTGCCTGGACTACTTGAATTTCAGATTCAAACCTTTTCTCTATCCTTCTAAATAGGATTTGCAAGAGTATCTTGCTATCGTGGCTGATCAGTTTGGTAGTTCGTGCACAGCTTCAGGTTGCCTTTTTTGGGGAGGGGAATATAAATTGATTTCTTCCATGCTTCTGGCCACTCTGCACTGTGCCATATCTGTTTACACAGCTTGTGATAGACTCGAGCGCTTGCCTCTCCTCCTGCTTGTATTAGCTCTGCTTTGATATCATCACATCCTGGGGACTTTCCCTTTTTCTGGCTTTTAATTGCAGAGCGTAATTCTTCCAATGTTGGTTCAGGTTCTTTCTCATCCTTTGGTAGGATTGTAACTGAGGGCTTTGTGCTGTCTCCATACATGGTTCTGCAGTACTCCTTCCATCTATTCAGTATGTCTTTGGTTTATGTTAATGTGTTATCCTCTTTGTCATTTATGACTTGTGGAACCAGACGGAACTCCCTTGTCAGTATTCTTATTGCCTTAAATGCATCTCTTTCTCTGCCTTGTTGCTGTAGGTTTTCTATATCCTTACACGTTTCCACTATGGATCTTCTTTTATCTTCTCTTATTTCTCTTCTAACTTTTCTTGTGCAGTTTTTAATATTCTGTGTTGGTCCCCTTACTTCCCATTTGTTTTAATTGTTGCCTTTCTTCAATGAGTATTAAAGGCTTTATTATACTAGGCCTCAGATTTTTATTAGGTGAGGTGGCTGGTTGCTCCTGTTCTGACTTTCCTAAAGGAAAGTCCAATACCCATTTACAGTTGGGTCAGCTGGAGTGTCTATAACAGGAATCAAACCCTGTGCCTTTGCTGGGAGAAGCTTGCACTCCACTACTCTGCCGCTCAGATGCTGCATGTTGCAAAAGGCAACCACAGAGGGTTGTATATGTGGCTGGAAACCTCATCATGCAGTAGGAAGTGTTACAAAAACCAGCATTGTAAAAGCTCATAAATGATGTGATGTTATCTTCCTGCAAGATATCAACGTGATTGAAAACGTTACCGTTGGGGAACTGTTTGGCTCAAGTGACCATCAAATCATCCGTTGGGATCTTATTGCAGGGAAAGAAGTAAACATAAACACGCGAACATACGACTACTCTAAGACAGATGTTAAGAGGAGGAAAGAGGCAGCGAACCACATAATCTGGAAAGATATTATTGTAGGAACAGATGTTAAACAGGAGTGGGAAAGTTTTAAAACAATTCTAGAAACGCTAAAAGAGGAATGTGTTCCATGTAGGGAGGTAAACCCCAAGCGTAAAAAGTGGATAACTAGATTTGTAGTGAAATGTAGAAGAGCAAAAAATAAAGCATGGCAAAAATATATAGAGGCAGGTAAATCAAAAGAAACATATGTAAAATATTTGGACAAGCAGAACATATCTCAGAAAGCGAATAAAACAGCAAAAATAGACTTTGAAAAAAAACTTGCTCAGAGGATCAAGACTGACAGTAAAAGCTTCTTTTCTTATGTTAGAAATAAACAAAGAACGAAAGACAAAGTAGGCCCTCTCATAGACAGTACAGGGAAAATAATAAGTGAGAATAGGCAGGCTGCTAATCTGCTTAATCAGTACTTTGGCACAGTCTTCACAAAGGAGGACTGCTCCGAGATCCCAGAGCCTATAGATATTTTTCAAAGAGACATGGATACAGCGGGATTAAGATCAATCTGTATTACAGAGGAAATGGTTTTTAAAAAATTGGAGGGGTTGAAAGTGAATAAATGTCCAGGTCAAGATGGTATTCACCCAAAATTGCTGTATGAAATTAGAAACCAACTAGCAAAACCATTGGCTATATTATGTTCTCAATCACTTACAAAAGGGATTGTTCCACGGGATTGGAAAGATGCAGGAGTGATCCCCTTATTCAAAAAAGGCAAAAAATCAGATCCGGCAAATTATAGACCGGTGAGTTTAACGAGCATAGTCTGTAAATTGTTAGAGTCAATAATCAAAGAAAACATTGTAATGCATTTAGAAAAATTTAATCTAATTAGAAATAGTCAGCATGGGTTTACTAGAGGGAGATCATGCTTAACAAATCTATTAGAATTCATGGAGGAGGTTACTAAAATCATAGATAAAGGGGAGCCAGTGGATGTTATTTATCTAGACTTTGCAAAGGCCTTTGATAGAGTACCTCATCAAAGATTATTTCGAAAGTTAAAATCACATGGAATAGGTGGCGAAGTTGCCAAATGGATTGAAAATTGGTTAACAGGAAGAAGGCAGAGGGTGGGCATAAATAAGGAGTACTCTGAGTGGAGTGAAGTGAAAAGTGGTGTGCCACAGGGCTCGGTTTTGGGACCAATTTTGTTCTTGATATATATAAATGATTTGGACATTGATATGAGATCCATGATTGCAAAATTTGCTGATGACACAAAACTATGCAGTAGTGTCTCATCTAAAGCGGAAGTGGATATATTGATGTCGGATTTAGATAAAATTCGAGAATGGTCTGTAAGCTGGCAAATGGAGTTTAATGTAGATAAATGTACAGTCATCCACATGGGTAGATCCAATATGGAACATAAATACAGAATGGGAGAAAACAATATTAGAAAGATAGATAAGGAAAGGGACCTAGGGGTTATAATAGATCATACAGGAAAGGTGAGTGAGCAAGTTAAGGTAGCAGTGAAAAAGGCAAATGCAATGTTAGGTATGATAAAAAGAAATATTAAACACAGGAGCAAGGAAGTGATCGTCAAACTGTATAAAGCTTTAGTTAGACCTAGATTGGAGTACTGTGTACAGGTGTGGAGTCCTTATCATAGAGGGGACATAAACATGCTAGAAAGAATACAAAAAAGAGCGACAAAGATGATAGTTGGATTCCAGAATTACAGTTATGAGGAACGACTCAGAAAAACGGGCCTACAGTGTCTCGAAGAGAGAAGAATTCGTGGTGACTTAATACAGGTTTATAAGATGATCAGAGGAATCGATAAATTAGACTATAACAAGTTTTTTAAAATACAGCCACCTACAATAACACGAGGGCATAGCTACAAGCTGATTAAAGAGAGGTCCAGGTTAGATATTAGGAAATATTTTTTTAGTCGGAGAGTGGTGTCTGCTTGGAATGCATTGCCAGGGGAGGTAGTGGAGGCAGGGACAGTTAATGCGTTTAAGAATAAACTGGATGCGCATAGATTTTAGAGCAGGGTGATGTAAATGTAACTGGTTGTATACAGACTCTGCAGGGTCTTCTAAACCAGTATAAAGACGTTAAGTTAAGTTAAGTTAAGTTAGCCTCATGCTTCTGTTGGAGCAAAAAAACAGATGAATAAAACTCATTATCTAAGCTTTATCTCTTTACATTGTGATTTGGTCCAAATTGGAGGTACTTAACGATATCAGTTACAGTCCAATTTGGCAGGAATCGGTGTGTGACTTAGTGATGACATTCGCAAGTTTAGACTGACCTAAAAGTATGGTGGATACAAAAATTTAGGATTATTTATGTCAGGTCTGTTTTTATGAATGTCATTAATTTTGTAAACTTGCCGTATTCTGCATAAATTGGGACTTCAGTAGCTGAGATGATATGGCTATTGATTATGTATCTGGATCACTTGTGAATATTAAATACGTCCGATTTAAGCTCTGACTGGGACAGAAGACAGTGAATGTGGAAATCTTATTGATTAAATAACGAAGAAAAATAATGTAGTGAGTAAACAGATATTATTAATGAATTCAATTTTGAAAAAAAAACATTTGACTTGCAACACTTGTCTCAGACTGTAAGACACAGATCTACCAAATTAGTCTGAGCTATAAATGACTACGGCCATGTTTTTATGATGTTCTGTGCATTTATCTAACAGATTGGAGATTGTGGCAGACCCATGGCTTGAAGGCTTGTACCCTGCTTTACAAAAATTTCTGGAAGTGACAGGAGAAAGTGGCATGGCTCTAACCGAAACAGTACATCCCTCGAGTCTTTCACAAGCTGACAGTTGTAGGACAATAATAAATCTGGAACAGGATAAAAGCATTGATAAAACTTCAGAGATCTCTTTAGTTAACTGTGATAATGGTATAACAAATACTTCTAGCATTGATGATTCACGTGTCAACATTGAACTAGTGGATGAAAACTCGTGTGCACCTTTCCACATAGAAACAGTATCCAGTTCAGAATCTGGTTTAGCAGATGACACAATTCTAAATATCTGTTCTGGTAGTAAGGATTTACATAACTCAACCTGCAACAGTGACTTTGGCATTAAAGAAAATCTGTTAAATAATGCAGTGCACTCAGAACTAAAGTCAGAAACAGTGATGCAGGCAGATGGATGTCTAATAAAACCTCTATCTTCACTTGATCTAAATGGTGCTGTCATAGAAGCATCCAGCAATTGCAATGATGTACAAATGAAGGTCCTTGCAGTTTCAGGGGAAGCTACAAAATATTTAGACTCTGAAGCCCAGCAGAAGTCGCCAGAAACACACTGTGTACCACTTTCATTATTGGATCAACTCAGCACTTCTCTGCCGTTAACTCATCCCATTTCACCATTGTCAGAGCAGACGTTGACAGTTCCTCTCCTTCCTCCACCATATTTGTCTACTAAATTTGGAGGTGATCCAATCCAGGTAATTTGTCTCATAATATTTTACCCTCCAACTTAATTTACTAGATATTATATTTGTCTTAACATGTGATGCAAAAACGCAGTTTGTTAAAGGGTTTCTGAAATCAAATTTATTAAAATTATATTAATTGAGCTAAATTTAATTATTCAAATTCAAGAAACTAAATGTTATTATCTATTATATAAAGCATTCAGGCGACAGCATGAGCTAGTGTTTAAGCGACACGGCTCACAATCCAAAGGTGCTGGATTTGCTCCCTATTCACACGTTACCTCGAGAAAGTAAACCCTTACATAAAATGCATGCTGAAGTTGGATGCACTGGGCCAACAGGCACAAAATAAAAACATAGTGTAACGCATACAGCCTTGGGGAATAGAGAAATAAGGTGAACGCAACCACCAAAAAAGAAATATAAATCATTCACATGAAGAAAAATATATTACAACATTTATTTCCATTACTTAAATCTGCGAAAAAGGACTTATTTGGCTTACAATAAAGGTCACTTGTCACTGCAGTCACACCGCACTGCAGGCTAGAAAAATAAAACCTATTCTGTACTGGGATTTTGAACCTTGTCCCTGCTTTGCTCCTTACAAAATATAGAGTACAACCATTAATAAATCATACACCAAAGAGTTAGTTGTTTCTGTAGCAGTCTGTTTTAGACGATGAGATTGGCATGCTCAACCTTCTTTGTTGGCTTTATGTTACATACATAGTAGGATACATTGTCCAGTGACATACATAGTAGGATACATTGTCCAGTGACATACATAGTAGGATACATTGTCCAGTGACATACATAGTAGGATACATTGTCCAGTGACATACATAGTAGGATACATTGTCCAGTGACATACATAGTAGGATACATTGTCCAGTGACATACATAGTAGGATACATTGTCCAGTGACATACATAGTAGGATACATTGTCCAGTGACATACATAGTAGGATACATTGTCCAGTGACATACATAGTAGGATACATTGTCCAGTGACATACATAGTAGGATACATTGTCCAGTGACATACATAGTAGGATACATTGTCCAGTGACATTCATAGTAGGATACATTGTCCAGTGACATACATAGTAGGATAAATTGTCCAGTGACATACATAATAGGATACATTGTCCAATTCTTTGCTCCACATTTGGTGGCTTCATTTACCAATACAGACAGTTCCGTATGGATCTATACTGCATAGTGAGAAATCAGGATGGGACTTCTTTACTAGAGTGAGAGACATTGTTATTATAGAGCAGGGCATGCATGACAGTGACACCTAGCATGGTAATGGAGATTTAAGTATTAACTTCAGCTCTAATAGTTAGTTCCCCATCCCAAGCGGAGATGGGGACAGCAGCGGACTTGTGCTACAAGATGTGATCTCATTTGATTGAAAAGTCAAGTTTTGACCCAGCAGACTCTGCCACACTTGGGACACATGTATAAGTAGTCGGCTGTAAGAGGCATCATGAGCTCTGCCACACTTGGGACACATGTATTAGTTGGCTGTAAGAGGCATCATGCGCTCTGCCACACTTGGGACACATGTATTAGTCGGCTGTAAGAGGCATCATGCGCTCTGTTCTTTCAAGCAGCTTGGTCTCTCTGGAATAGGGCAATGATTTTCCGTGTGGAAATCTGGGCACTTTGTGTGATGCTAGGTGCCAGACAAAATGGTTCTGTGCAAATATCTCCCAGAAGATGACATCAATCTTGAAGCACCCCAGAGACTTTCTTTTAAAAGTTTCTGTAGCATTTCATCCCCCACTCCTGATGAGCTTTTGCCTGTCCATGTTTTGAAGGCATGCAGAAGAGTTCTTCTGTGTCATCCCAAGCAAGGATTGAGGGTCAGATACAATGACTGCCCTGATTAATGAGGTATGACATACCCACTGTAGAACTGAAGTGTCACCACCGATGTAAAAGTAAATCATGCTGTAACACCTCAAACCTTCAGGGTCTTGTTTGTATTATAATGTCCTGCTGCCGAAGATGGATGTGTCGGGCCGAAAAGTGAAAATGTCGCAGCCAGGCTGTAAGCTACTGACACAACATATACCATTAGCCAGACTACATCAAACTACTTGCAAAGAACTGTTCAGGGCTTAGTAGTGGGAGATTGATAAAGAACGCAGAAGAAGAAGAATTATAATGTCCTGATGAGAAGTAGAAGGGGAAATGTTTCAATAGGGGTCAAAAGAAACACAACAGACATGCTTAAAAGCTTCACTAAAAGCTTTTGGTAAAATAAGTAACACTTAGATAAAGCTGCTGCACGCAAGACCGAACCGCATCATACTTCTCAGCCAATTTCTAACCCATCGACAGACCGAACACACTCCAAATCGATAAACAAAGCGAGTGGTCATCACCCATGATAGTTGAACAAAGCTGTCCTGTTCCACCCACTGTGGTGACCTTAGATATGAAATGAGGCGATATAGGCTGCAGAGGACAGTTGGGTTATGTTGGAGCGTCATTACTTACAAGATGGGAAGTCGTTCATATATTTTGGTTTGTTGACAATATCTGAAGCACATAAAGGGATGTCCAGATAAGAATCTAAAAGGCAAGACGTGTCTTTAATCGCTTTTGACTTTACAGAGATCAAGATTGATTGCTGCTGCACAAAATGGTAAATTTTAAATGTCTAAAGTCCGGTCGGTGCTATTGTATGGTTCCAAATCCCAGCATGCAACTAAAACTTGACAAAAAGGGCGCAGACTTTCATTAGTGAGTGCCTGTGCAGGATAGAGAGACTTGAGATGGTGTGATAAGATCACTTGTGTCAAACTTTTGAACAGAACTGAACTATCACCAGTCAAGCATGATATACGAAGAAGACGCTGGCGTTGGATAGGACACACATTAAGGAGACCTTCTAATAGCATTGCACAGCAGTTTTTGTTCTGGGTACCCCACAACAAGAGGCAGACTTCGGCATACATGGAAAATAGTGCTCAACTCAGACATTTGGGTGCATGGAGATTGTGGACTAATTTTAAAGTAGATCCAATAATCAGAAAATGTGGAGAGTATTTGATGAAGGCCTATGCTTCTTTAGAGGTTGCAGAGTTATTGATTGAATTATTTGTTATATATTTGATTTCTTTAATTCAGGTTTCCACCTTGAATTACCAAAATGGGTGCAAACTTGCATCTGCTGCTTCAGATGTTTTTAAAGTACAGATATTGTCTGCCCATGTTTTGACAGCTTCAGATGCGGTCAAGAAAACGTTACTGCTGAGACTAAATTTAGAGGTAAGTGACAAGTTGTTTCAGTGAGTTAAATGTTAGTTTTATTTCAGGTACTCTCATAAGAGACTTTGGCATGTCCTGTTTTAAACTTTATTTTGTGGAATGACCAGTTT
The DNA here is from genome assembly GCA_036924085.1 of Ariolimax columbianus. Classification (NCBI taxonomy): domain Eukaryota; kingdom Metazoa; phylum Mollusca; class Gastropoda; order Stylommatophora; family Arionidae; genus Ariolimax; species Ariolimax columbianus. The sequence goes on along the minus strand of JAVGWX010000002.1, from coordinate 157,090,913 downwards.
CCTTCATCTGTGCCATCTCTGACTTCGTTTCACTTAGTCACTCCTCTTCTATCCTTGTGGAGGTGTAAAAGTATTTTTATACTTGCAATTGAGTGTGCTGACAAATAGGTGATTGGCCTGCTGCATCTTTGCATGATGGATGGGTCGTCTCCTTTTGGCTTACATGCTGGCCACTATTGGGTTGGAATTTCATTACCTTTTTGTTTGGACATGGCTAATCGTCTGATCTTTTCGATTTTCAAATGCCAACAGTTCTTATCTCTTTTGAGACCAGGGAAAGCTTAAAACTTGCAGGATTAGGTCCACTCTCCAGTTTGCTCTTTCTCCTTCGTTTCCAGAGTGATGAGTGTCATGCCTCTCATTATTATCTGCCCCCTAACATTTGTGGTGAGAGCTGTAGATTGCATGTAATATATGCTATGATTAAAATAATTCAGACCTTTCCAGGACTAACTTCAGGCCATCTGCCACACTATTGAGATGGTACTTACTTTACTTTTTATGTCTGACAATCTCACAAAGTATTGGACCAGAAATCTGGATCAAGATGCTGAGCAGCACATGAGCTGCAGTGGTCAGCGACCCATAGCTCACTGCTAGCGTCAGGGCAAGCGAACCATAGCTGCCAAGACCCTTCTACACCTCCACGCGGTGATCCTGGATAACAGGCTGCAGCAGGGCAGACTGGCTAAGGAGAAGGGATCGAAGAGGGAATGCTAACCCGGTACTAAAAAAATGCTTGCTGAAGTCGGATGTGTTGGACCGAAAGGTGCAAATATAGCAGTCGAGCTGTAAACTACGACACAATGCATTCCGTTCTCTGGACTACATTCTGCTACGTAAGCCCTTTCAGGATTTGTTAGCGAGAGATTGAGAACGAACGAAGAAGAAGGACCAGAAATCAGCTGACCTGGAAGCTCTTTCATTTGCTGCCGTGAGACATGCCAAAGTACATGGTTCTTGTATTTTTGTGCAGTTATACAGATGTGCAGGGTCTTAGATCACTTTGCATTAGCAGACACCGTTATCCACATATCCCCATTTTTTTCAAAAGTTTGGTATGCACCTGGACACTCCCGCTATTAAGATGGTAATCATCATCCTTTATCCGTCATGTTCCCATTAGAGCCACAACAGATGCTTTCCATCTGTTCGTATTCTGTGCACTGTCTGGAGTTCACTAGACCACGCGCCTTCTTATTTCATTCCCTGTTTATTCCAATCCAGTGCATGTGTGGTTATGCTGTCTGGCTTCTTTCTAAGTTTACTTGTATATCTTATCCATCCCAACTTTCTCCTCCACTTTCCTGCTGTATTGGTTCTTTCTGACAGATCTGTGTTTTACATCACCTCTGGCCATCTAACACAAAGTATGCAACAAACACTTGTTGATGTAGATCTTTAGTTAAGTATTTGAGTCTGTTAAGAAGGACTCGCACATCTGTTAACCACCTTCCGTAGTGGAGTAATAAGCTGCTCAAGCCTAGCCCACTAAGTAGTAAATCCTCCTCCTGGCTACATCCAGCTCACATCAGAGATGGGACCTGCACGAGGGCTTATGCTCCCGTAGAAGTACAGGTTGAACCTTGGGAACGAGAATAAATGTAATGATATGTTTAAAAAAGACATAAATATATATTTATACCTTCTGAACCCTCATTTCATATTTCTGCACAAATTTCTATAATTTTGATCAAATGGTGTATGTGTTGTTTCATAGGGTCTGGATGTCACATACAGCCCTGGCGATTCTATTTCCATTATATGTCCTAACAACTCCAGCGAAGTGGACTTACTTTTAGCCAGGTATGTTTTGTCGTTGCAAGATAGTTTTTATTTCTTGTACCTTTTCCTGCCATTGTTCATTCTTTTGCTAGACGATATTCGAGGAAACTTAGAAATGTACAAGTTTTCTTTATTTACATTTTGTTTATTGGGTGTTGTAGCTGAGTAGTTAGCATACCAGTCTCATACCCTGCAGGCATGTTTCTTTTTCTGTGTTTTTCCTGAAATAGATGTTGATCCATAGTTTACTTTACAACATATCTAGTTTTGGCAATGCATTTTTGACTGGGTTATTCTCTTGATCAGGCTGCACGGGTGCAGTCTATTTTTAGGGCCGCCACTAGAAGGTGGAATAGGGTCTTGGTCAGCTCTGGTTTTCTGACCCTGATGCAAGCAGCCAGCTATGAGTTGATGCTAACAGCTCATTCACAGCTGGATCTTCAGCTCACAAACATAGATTTGAACCCAGTATGACCTAGGTTTTCTTTTTGTCGTATATAAAACAAATACCTAGCCTGTACACTGCAGGGACAAGAGCTCTTTATTCATCAACTTTGTGAAAATCGCCAATGCCGCACCTTAATTGGAAAATGTCAGTAAATTGTAAATTTTATGTATATCTAACCTCATATGTCTAACCAAATACCATGCAATTAAGAACTATTTATTGCTCCACATTCAACATCCACACCTACTTCAAAGGTATCATTACCTTCCAGGTGAAATGCTAAGTCATCTCTTGACTGATAAAGAAAGGATTCAGTCTGGAAAGTCAAAGCATTGTAATATTTTTTTAAATGTAAATATCTGCAGATTGTGTTTTAATTTTCATTAGTCTGAGACTGCATGGAATGGACATCCAGCTATAATCAAATCTCACTAGATGAGATTTCACTGCTATATGCCAATGGACGACATTGTCATATAGTTGACAGTTTGGATTTTAAGTGGGTTTCACAGAGAAGGCGGCAGTGCGCAGAATCAAACTGTAAAAGGATAAATACCAGTATTCAAAATCTAACGTGCAAATTATTTTAGTTCTGTATCATTAGCTAAATCATCATCTAGTTACCTATGAAGCATAGAGCTGAAACAGATGCTCTCTATCTTATCTATGCTGTGCCATATTTTTTCTGAGTTCTGACCATGAGACCCTGATTGAACTGACTTCCTTCTCGTATTATTCACCACCAGTTGTTTCTTGGTCGTCCTACTCATCTCTTTCCTTGTGGGTTTCAATCCAGTGCATATCTGGTTATACTGTCCTGCTTATTTATGAAAGAGTGTATCCTATACATCCCAACTTTGTCTCCCCAATTTCCTACTGTATATCACTGCATACATTTATCAGCCAGTCAATCAAAACCCTTCAGCTCCCTGCAGAGCATGGGTCCTCAACAAATACTCGCCAAGCCATCCTGCCATGCACAGACACACACACCCCACCCCCACCACACCACTTTCCTGCTGTTTTTAGGTTTGTCTCGATGTTCCTTCTCCGCGACTGTTTATGTCTTCCGCTACTTCTCTTGCCCTTAGGATTTCCGTGATTCTCTTATAATGCTATCAAGTGGTTTCTGTAATGCTATCAAATAGTTTCTGTAATGTGTCCTATGAATCGCCAACACCTTGTCTTTACATCTAGTCCCACTGGCATCTGTCTGGTTCCTTTCCCACAGTTCTATATTAGTGACTATATCACACCATTTTATTTCTTCGATTTGGTGCAACCATCCATTCATGAAAGCTTGAACCTGTTTTAGTTGTACTTTAGTGGTCTGCCAGAGTCTTTGTCTATGACAAGAACAAGAATAGCACCACTGCCCCACAGAGAATATGTTGTAAAAGGTGACTAACTGTGTGACATGGCATAACACCGACCACGGTTAGGTGGTTTGTTAAGAGTAGCATAGATGACACCTAACAGGCTGTGGTTCTATTTTGCTCTAGTTTTTATGTCTAAGATGGACTCACACATCAGTTAGTCACCCTCCGCAGCACTTGTCCCAACACATCGGAGTAATAAGCTGATCGAGCCTAGCCCACTGAGCAGGAAATCCAGCTCACGCCAGAGCTGGGACCTGCCTCTGTAGAAGTTTAGGTTGACTTTGGCTATGACTTTTATGTGTACCCAACGTCACTGAGTCATACAATAAGATGGACAGTACCTCCACAGTATACCTAGCTAACTGATCTACACTGTATCTGTTTTGTCAAAAACTTGTTAATAAATTACTTGCATACTTGTCACTAATTTCTTGCTGCAAGTCATCTCTATTTTTTTGGCACTTTTGAGTACAAAGGTATCAATTTGTTTAAATCTGTAGACTGGGACTGATAGAGAGAGCAGATGCTACCTTGGTGTTATCAGTAATCCCTGACACAAAGAAACGTCGGGCCGCAATCCCAGCACATGTACATCCCATATCCACTGTACGGCACATCTTCACTACATGTTTGAGTATTCGTGAGCCGCCCAGCAAGGTAGGGTATTCAGAGCTTCCTAATTATATTTCTGAGTTAACTTAGTTAATCAACTTGGCTCTTCTTTTATCCGACGTTTCACATCCAACATTTTTTCAAAGCGTTTCAATCATAGATGGAGAACCCTGTTACCATAGAAATGGCTGAAAATACTGCTCTTTTAATTTTAGAGAGTTCCACTTCTTTCCTGCCTGGGTTAAAAAAAATGGCGATTTTAAAATATGTTTTAGACATTTAAAAATGATTTCTTGTTTTTCACTTGGATTTGAAGATTCGTCCATTATTGAGAATAGGGAAGTTAAGTTTTTGCAACAGGTTTTTCTGAGGTAGATTTGTTTAGTTTCTTTATGTAGATATATATTTTTATTTTTGTTTGCTTTCGCCTTATTTCTCTAATCACCAAGGCGGTGTGCGTTGCACTGCGGTTTTTATTTTGCGCCTGTCGGCCCAGTGCATCCGACTTCAGAATGCATTTTATCTAAGGGTCTGCTTCCTCTTGCATTTTATAAGGGTTTGCTTCCCCGGGGTAACGGGGAACTTAACCACTAGGCCACGCCGTCCCCTTTTATGTAGATATAATAAATATGTTTAAAGTGGAAACTAACATATATGCCGATCTTGTAAACATTTATTATCCGTCCTTTGTGGAATTTTAACTTTTTTTCTCAAGCAAGGAATGTCGAAAACAAGTAAGTCTATATATATGTTTGGGCTGATTTTCAACACTATTACCTTCATCTTCTTGTATCTCAAAAACTAACACACACACAACAAAAACAATAACACCAACAAGGGCTTTATTCATTTATGTCTCTACACACAACAAAATCAAATCTATAGACCAACAAATTAAAAAAACTCACAATATCTTAGTCAACCATAGTCAAATGTGATGTGCTGAAAAAATGTGCCAGCATAAAGTCTAATAGAATTGATTAGTTCTGTTACTTACCTTTAACTAATGTGGATCTGGTTTGTTTGTTTGTTTATTTTTTTTTTAGGGGGTGTGTGGCTATAGCTGAGAGGTAAGTGTGCTTGCATCTCTCACTCAAGAAACAGAAGTGTGAAACGATGAGGTCTCAAAACCAACAAGTTAAAAGTGTGCTTGCCTCTCACTCAAGAAACAGAAGTGTGAAACGATGAGGTCTCAAAACCAACAAGTTATAAGTGTGCTTGCCTCTCACTCAAGAAACAGAAGTGTGAAACGATGAGGTCTCAAAACCAACAAGTTATAAGTGTGCTTGCATCTCTCACTCAAGAAACAGAAGTGTGAAACGATGAGGTCTCAAAACCAACAAGTTAAAAGTGTGCTTGCCTCTCACTCAAGAAACAGAAGTGTGAAACGATGAGGTCTCAAAACCAACAAGTTATAAGTGTGCTTGCCTCTCACTCAAGAAACAGAAGTGTGAAACGATGAGGTCTCAAAACCAACAAGTTATAAGTGTGCTTGCATCTCTCACTCAAGAAACAGAAGTGTGAAACGATGAGGTCTCAAAACCAACAAGTTATAAGTGTGCTTGCATCTCTCACTCAAGAAACAGAAGTGTGAAACGATGAGGTCTCAAAACCAACAAGTTATAAGTGTGCTTGCATCTCTCACTCAAGAAACAGAAGTGTGAAACGGTGAGGTCTCAAAACCAACAAGTTATAAGTGTGCTTGCATCTCTCACTCAAGAAATAGAAGTGTGAAACGATGAGGTCTCAAAACCAACAAGTTATAAGTGTGCTTGCATCTCTCACTCAAGAAACAGAAGTGTGAAACGATGAGGTCTCAAAACCAACAAGTTATAAGTGTGCTTGCCTCTCACTCAAGAAACAGAAGTGTGAAACGATGAAGTCTCAAAACCAACAAGTTATAAGTGTGCTTGCCTCTCACTCAAGAAACAGAAGTGTGAAACGATGAGGTCTCAAAACCAACAAGTTATAAGTGTGCTTGCATCTCTCACTCAAGAAACAGAAGCGTGAAACGATGAGGCCAGCCTCTAGCAATATTGGAGAAGGATGAAAACATGGAGATCACATGTACACGCTGCGAACGTAAAAGAATCCTTGGCAGTTGAAATTTGATAAGAGTAAGCCGCTGTCTGGGCAAAGTTCTGAAAATTCATGAAATTCCTACCCAATACGCAATCTGCAAGTCTCAGATTTATATATACCCTATATATTAGTTTTGATAACTCTTTTCTGTATCTAGCAAGGTCTACAAAATCTATGTTTGAAACCGATGATAATGTATTTCTCCAGGCTTTCATACGAGCTCTTATAGACCATACTCATGATGAACTAGAAGTCCGACGTATGCAGGAACTATGCAGCAAAGAGGGAGGGCATGAATATACCCAACATATTCGAGAGCCAAGTATCTCCATTCTGGACTTTTTATATGCTTTCCCATCATGTAAGCCTTCAGTGGAAACTGTACTTGGTGAGTCTGTTCTTGTGCATGTTCTGTATCAACTTCACCTGAATGGCACCTTGGATGAAAAGAATAGGGCCACTGCAACTTTCCAAGTTTGTCGTAAAAGATCTTTGTACGCTGTCAGACGTCAACTTGAATTTGTTCAAAAAAAGCAGCGGTCATCCTGAGGCTGTCGACACTGCCATAGAGCTTGTCTAGTGTTTGCGCTGGTGATGGTCACATATGCTTTCTCTGGTCCTCATATGTTGGGTGATTTCTGGAAAGATCTGCTGCTTCCAGATGGGTTTGCATACAATAGGATGGGCTTTGGTGTTGATATGGCGTTAGTAGGGTCTTTGCTCATCTTTGTTTTGGCTATTTCTACGAGAGTTCTTCGCTTTAGTCTACCTTTTCCAAATCCATTTAGTCTATGGTACATTGGATGGTATGTCAGTCTTGCTGGGCTCTATTGTCTCTTCAATCGTTCATTGTTGTAAAAGATGACTAAAGAACGTTTTGCATGTGTCTAGCAAACTCATCTTGTGAAACCACCACAGTTAGTGTTCAGATACAGACTTCCTGTAATGGGGCCAGCTCTAGCCCTATGCTTCACACAGAGTTAATAGGCACAATTCAATTAACTGTAACTTGTTGTGATAACATTTAGTTGTCCTTCAAGGTCTAAATCGTTCGTGTAGTACTACTAGCACTTCAATTCACCCACTAACCCTCAGGCTGATTGTAGAAGCATGGCATCAACATAGTTTTTATCAGGACTTGATGTATAAGCAGATGTCTGGCCCATATAAAGTATTTTCTTCATTATTTCTCAAATACAGAATCCTCACACATCCATTTCCCCTCATAAACTTAACGGTTTATCTTAGGCTTTTCTCGTTGCCATAGGTTTATTCCTTAATATGATGGGGGTGGGGGTTGCATATTGTGCTCTGCTCCTTTCGTGGAGTTGACAAACCGACCAACAAGCTCAATTTTTGTTTGTTTTCCTCACATGGGTGCATGTCTGTGTGAGAATGTAGCAGAATACCAATGCATAGTTACATTTTTGTGAAACCTTAAAACTTTGACTGACCAGCCAATAGAATCTTTGTCTTAAGAGCTAAGAGATAGCTTAGAATTTTATTAGTACAGTGATGACACATCTTGAGTTATATGTTGATGTTGAATACAAGCCTGATTTGGACTGACATTCACATGAAACTGGTGAAAGAAGTAATCATGTTGTTCAGATAACACCATCAGTTGAACAATGTGAGAAAAATTCATATAAAAATGAAGTAACTTAACATCTTTATACTGGTTTAGAAGACTACAGAGTTTGTATACAACCAGTTTCTTTTACTTCACTTGTTCTAAAAATAACTATCCACATCCAATTTATTCTTGAATGTTTTAATTAACCCTTTCTCCACTATTTCCTGTGGCATTGCATTCCAAGCATTCACCGCTCTCTGACTAAAAAAATATTTCCTGGTATCTAATCTGGACCTTTCTTTAATTAATTTGTTCTCGTAGGCAGCTGAATTTTGAAAAAAACTTGTTATCGTTTAATTTATCCTTTTCCGATAAATTGTCCTGTGAGTTTCATTAAAAGGTGGCCAAAGAGGTCTGTGCAGGAGGCTAGCAACTTCATCATGTACAACTGTTGTTATGAAACTATCTGCAGAGGCTTAGAAACAGGTTTCTGTAAAGGGATGAGCTGCAGTGTCTTTGCATCAGTTGTAGGGAAACTGCAAATCAGACATTCTAAAATATACTAGTATTATGAATACTGCTTTATGTGACAGATAATTTAATTCTGTATCTTAAAATATAGTAATAATAATTATAGCTGAATTAGTTTACCTTATTAAATATTGAGTTACTGTTCTCGCCTTTAATGGTATTACACAAAACTGGTAAATTAGGTCAAGTGGTAAAGTTTGAAAACAAATCATATTTAATAAATTAATATTGCATTGCAAAGCATGTTCACGAGTTTCACCACTTTACTCTAGCAAAAATATTTTTGAAAATACTTCAGTATAACACATGTATATTTTTTCATCAGTACTTCATAGCGAAGAATACACGTGTAAGCATTTGGATTGAATTTGACACTTGATGTATACTTTTCAATCATTTAACTAGGTACTTGAAATATGAACTTCTACATTGATTTTTTTGGGCACTTTTACGCACAATACCTATGTCTTTATATAAATGAGTTGAATTTAATTTGATAACAGAAAACCTGCCTAGACTACAGCCCAGGCCATATTCCATCTGCAGGTAGGCTGTTATCATATATGTTTTATTATTGTAACAGCATTTTGTTGGTAAATACTCCGTTATACTTTATTAGATCCTGAGTTTTCTCTAATATGCACTGTTGTTGACCTTTTAATCTGTTCACCGTTTATTGTAGTTTATTAATTTGGTTCTTTGTTGCTTCTTTTAGTTTATGAACTTGATTCTTTGTTTTCTTATTTAGTTCATGAAGACTTGTTCATGCTGTTTGAATGACTGATTTGACATGACTAAGATCTGTATGGCTTGTTTGATCTTAGCTGTCCAGATATCAGGCCCAATTGTCTAGATCTGGTGTTTAATGTGGTAGAGATACCCTCGGACAAAAATAGGGGTCACCTCTACCGGAGACGAGGTATCTGCACAGGCTGGTTGGATGACATCACATCCTCCTTACAGTCTGGACAACATGAGGACATTGTTGTTGAGGTATTTACTTCACTTTTGTTATTCTGTTTTCTTTGATCCCTATTCTATTTCTCTTATTTCAAATCAGTCCTTGACGGGGACGGCGTGGCCTAGTGGTTAAGTGGCATGGCTCACAACCAGAAGGTGCTGGGTTCGATCCCCATCACAGCACCGGCCGTTACCCCGGGGAAGCAAACCCTTAGAAAATGCAGGAGGAAGCAGACCCTTACATAAAATGCATGCTGAAGTCGGATGCACTGGGCCGACAGGCGCAAAATAAAAACCACAGTGTAACGCACACACGCCTTGGGGAATAGATAAATAAGGCGAACGCAAAAAAAAAAAAAAAACATAAAAAAATCAGTCCTTGGTTACAACAGTCAAATGCTTGAACGTTTGGACAAGACCATAAATGATAATTTTGTTTCCAGGCAACCTATTTTTTTTTCTATTCTTCCAGCGAATAACTAGAAACTATTTAACTTATTTTATTCAGCAGACACAAAAACACTATAAAACTAGATGAAATTATCTAAAACTATGCTTTTTCTGACATGTTGGATTTCTGAAACAGATGTTTGCGACATTGTGCCATAGTTTACAGCAGGACTACAATATATGCACCTTTCGGTCCGGCACATTCGATTTCAGCACAACATTTTTGTGGCAGGGTTAGCCTTCCCTCTTCAATCGCTGATCTCTTTGTTAGGCTGCATGGTTGCAGTCTGTTTCCAGGGCCACCACTTGGAGGAAATAAAGTTTCTTGATCAGTTATGGATCACTGACCTCTGATCAGTGAGAATAGCGTGAACAATTATTATCCTGTGAGAGAGCTCAGTATTGATGAGGCAATAATTGCTTTCATTGGAAGAGTGTTTTTCAAGCAATATATATAAGCCAAGCCATCACCTTGGGGCATAAAGGTTGAGGCTGTGCAGATCCACGAAATGGCTATGTATGCAGTTTTGATTTTTACACTGGGAAAGTTAACGATCCTATGCCTTATGGAATAGGCCATCATGTGTTGCTAGCCCATATCTGGGAAAAGGTCACAATTTTTATTTTAACAATTACTTTTCTAGTATCCAGTTAGCAATCACACCTCTGGAATACCAAACATATTCATGTTCGACTATATGGACAAACAGAAAAGGGGGGCCATTTAAATCACAAGACAAAGTTAAGAAGAGGGAAGCCAAGATGCTTCAGAAAGAAAACATGGTTGCCACCACGGGGCATGACAAGTATCTGTCCTGTCCACAAACTGTACTGCTGAGATGACCACAGTTTCACAACACACAAAGGAAGGCAGAAGAGACTACAGCATGCCCCTGGCAATCCATTACTATAACCAACATATAGGCGGTGTTGAGAGTTACTTCCCATGTCCTGGACTGTAAAGGGTTAAACTTTTACGGTCCGGCTGAATTTGGTAGATTTGTGTCTTATTGTCTAAGACAAGTACCACAACTTTCCATACGTACATTCATTGTCATCTGTTTGACGCCCTTGCAGTGTTAATGGCGCCCAAGAACAAGCACAAAAATGAGCTCCGTGCTCTGACAGACTGGCTTGAACGCCTGTCCCAGTGCTTCAAAGAAAGCATAGTCCAGTGGATACCAGCCCATTGTGACATTCCAGGCTACGAGGAGATGGACTGACTCACCAGAGAGAGAGGATTGCTGCAGCAGAGTCATACAGAAATCACATACAATGAGACAAAAGCATTCATCAGGGCAACTTACAGTGCAAAATGGAAAAAAGACCACCCTGGCCACATAGAAAACAACGCCTACCATCAACTCTCCAGGCGAGACTAGGTGATAATTCTCCGGCTAATCGTAGTTCACAACAGACGTAGATGCCATCTGTACAACAAGTTCAAGATTGGCATTATATACTTTTGTGCCTGCGGCACAGCCCCCATGAAGGAAAAACATATTTTGCAGTCCTGTCCATGTATTGATATGGTGAGGGTAATTGCAAACCTTTATCAACAGGCGACCAGCGCTGTCTCAGTAGAGGGAACGCTAGGCGATTGGTTCCGTACGACGGTGGGTGTGAGACAGGGTTGTATACTCTCCCCCACACTCTTCAATATCTTCTTGGAGAGAATAATGCAGACGACCTTAAAAGGACATGTTGGCACGGTTAAAATAGGTGACAGGCTTATCACAAACTTCCGCTTTGCTGATGATATTGATGTATTGGCAGGCACAGAAAGGGAACTCCAGGAGTTGATTGGTAGATTGGATAGAACGGCCCTGAGTTTTGGTATGGAAATAAATGCTGATAAAACGAAGCTTATGACCAATAACGTAGCAGGGTTTCAATCTGTCATAGAGGCAAATGGGCAGGTACTTGAGGTGGTGAAACGTTTCAAATATCTTGGATCATTGATCAGCGAAGAGGGTTCGAAGCCAGAGGTAATTGCAAGAATAGCACAAAGAACAGCGGCGCCGACTAGGCTGCAACTAATATGGCGAGACAAGCGCCTCGCCCTCGGCATAAAAGTCAGACTACTGCGCTCTTTGGTGCTATCAATATTTCTGTATGCCTGCGAGACCTGGACCATTACAGCAGATATCCAGGGCAGGATACGTACAATGGAAATGCGGTGCTATAGAAAACTCCTCAATGTTACATATAAAGATTGTGTCACGAACGTAGAAATACGTCAGAGAGTTGAAGACGCTATTGGTCCTTTTGAAGATCTGTTCACAGCTATCAAAAGACGAAAGATGCCTGGTGCGGGCACGTCACGAGGTCCAACGGAATTCCCAACTTGATACTCTTTGGATCCGTACCGGGACAGAGAGGGCATGGACGTCCAAGGAAGAGATGGGTGGACAACATCGCTGAGTGGTCAGGCCTTCGTCCCGGTGAGATACGTCAGGCGGCGACAGACAGAGAGGGTTGGCGTGGGATTTTCATGTCTTCATGTGTGCCCCAACGACCTGATGGCTTACGGGATGAACTGAACTGTCCCCTGTATACCAACCAAAGATGTAGGTTTTGGCAACAGCCAGTATCCTTTCACAAGAAGCTGTACGGAAGCGTACAGAGCCTTGAGTCGACTGCTGCCTTCGTTAGAGTCATTAAAGTTGAAGTCTGAAGACGAACGAGGAAGAAGAAGAAAAAGAAGAGAGAGGCATACTGGTCGCGTCCAGGAATAAATAACAAGATATAGAATTGTGATCATCTATGCAAACTTGTAAAATGTTTATCCGTACTAAGCATGTCATACCTTACTAGGAAAGAGGGGACAATAGGACCAACATGCATGTTGTAAAAGATGAGTAAAGTCAGTTGTGCATGGGGTAAGCAACCTCACTATGTAAAACAACTTGCTACAGAAACCACCACTGCAAAACAGTGTGTTGGCACATGCTTCCTAAATTAGGCCAACTGTAGTGGTCACCCTATACTCCAGATGGAGTGAAGATCCAGAGGTCCCTTTTTAAGGAGTACAGATTAGCACCACTGGACATACTATACATAACATAATCAGTGACAAAGGGATGATGACTGTGTCATGTAATGTCAATGGGCTGCACATGAAGAGCACATACATGCATGCTTCCAGGAACTGGGCAAATGCAGTGGCAGTCTCATGCTCCTGATGAGGTCATACTGAGATGTTCTCTTCATTTCTGCCCACAAGAACTCCACTGAACAGGCTACTACTTCAACCATTCTTCACCAGGTGTTTCTTGGCTTTCCCGCTTGTCTCTTTCCCTGTAGGTCCCAATCCAACACATGTCTGGCTATACTGTCCGACTTCTATCCCTTTCTGCCTAATTTCCTGCTGTATTGGTTCTTGCCATGTTCTTTCCCACAGATCTGTTTTTTGTGATTACATCCCATCACCTAACATGACAAAGCATACATGAAGACACTTGTTGATGAAGGTCTGCCTTGTCTTCGAGCCAGATAGCAGGACTGACTTTACATTCGTGTTAAACAGTCTACTTATTTTACATGAAGAATCCTGCAGAGTTACATGTTGGGCGCAGAGTTGAAAGCAAATCTGTCCTTGTTAATCCTTTCGTAAATATCTTGGTTCTGGAGAATGATTATGATAAAATATGTTTATTGTAAAAGAATACTTGACCTGCTTGAGGTTGACACATCAAGTTGTAGCTTTATATCAATGTAGCTTTATATCAATGTCGTCTTCTATATGACAAAGTCGAGGTTGCTGTACATGATATTGCTGGATATGAGCATTTCAATACAGGGGCCATATTACCATGACAATTTATAGGATAAAGGGCAAGCAAGCAGTAAAGTTATAAACTATTATGATAGAAGATGAGGAGGAAGACTAACATCTGGTAAGGCACAATATACTGATCAGATATGTCTGTTAGGGTCAGGCAAAATATACTGGCCAAGACACTCACCTTTGCTTCCTAGTAGACCTCCCTGGAAATGGGCTGTTCATGGCAGCCTAGCTAACCTACTCATTGTGGGTATTCGAAACAACATGATAGAGAAGGGAATGAGACTAACATCTGGTCAGGCAAAATACGCGAATAGACTGTTTTAGTCAATGTCAGGTAAAATATACTGACATGACACTTTTGTGCAGTTCACCCTGGAAACAGACCTGTTTCGTGACAGTCTACCTAACGAAGTGCAATCAACATGATCCCTGTAGTAGTGAGCAACACACAGATGAAGCCAAGCATAGCACATCATCATTGAGAACTCTGGTCCATCCTCATCAGCATGCACATGATATGAGGAAAGCTACTGCCACCTAACGCCCTTTTCATGACGCACAAAAGTGATGTTACTCATCGTGGGCATTCAACAATGAAAGAGGAGAAACCTAGTTATCAAAGAGAGAGATAACAATGTCTTTGAACATGTGTTGCCAGAATGGGCTGAGGTAATGTTCATTTTATGTCCGTATTCCCTTTCCTTTTTTAATTAATATTTTTAGGCAAGATGATACGTTTTGTCACATGTTACAGTTAGACTGCAATAACTGCACTTTTCAGTCTGGTTATAGCCTTGTTCAGCAAGTGTTTTTTAGTTCGGTTCCCTGGTCATTGACTGCAAACTCCAACTTTAAGAGGTTAGACCCGCATCTGGACACACCTATTCTTAAGTTCAGAGATTTCCACGTAGTATATCGCAAATCATATCCTGGTGCAAAATAAGTCTTAACGGCAAATATCTGCGGCCAAACGACAACCAAAACTACCTGGGAGTCACATTTGACCGGCGCATGACATGGAAAAGTCAGAATGAGAGCCAGAGAAAGAATGGCAATCATGAGGAAACTTGCTGGCACAAGCTGAGGAGCAGACGAAAGTATACTAAAGAAACTATACACTGGAAGAGTGAGACCAGTTCTCGAGTATGGCATTGCGGCATGGACAACAGCAGCAAAGGCGAACTTTGACAAAATTAGCAAACACAAAACCAAGCCATGAGAGTTATAACAGGAGACATGAAGTCAACGCCAATTGTAGAACTGGAAAAGATTACAAATCTGCAATCCATGACCGACAGAAGAGACTGCAAAGCCCAGCAGCAAGCAGAGAAACTCAGAAGACTGACAGACCATCCAATGCATAAGAGAATAAATAATTTTGAAAATGGGAAACTAAAGCGGAGAAACTTTGCAGAAATAGCCAAAGCAATTTGAGCGAAGACCCTATGAACGCATTAACAACACCAAAGCCCATCCCTACTGTACGAAAACCTACCTGGAGGCAGCATATATTTCCAGAGGTGGTAGAAAATATACCAGGTATTGGAAACAAGAACAGCCAGACTGAAAAAGAAAGAAGAGACATAACCCTGAGGTACATAACGAAAAACTACCCATGCATACACCGACGGCTATGTAACAAACACAACACAGAACGGAGGGGCAGGGGTATTCCTGAGCCTATCAAATGGTAGAAAAATAACACTGTCAGTGGCAACTGGAAAATACTCAAGCAATTTCAGAGCGGAGGCAGAGGCACTGAGGGCTGCAGTAGAAGAAATGGTGACATGCAAAAAAAATGAAAGCCATATAGTCCTGCTTACAGATGCCCTTGCCGTAGTCACAGCACTAAAAAGCCAGAAAAATACTGAACTTAATGATTAAAGAGCAGTACTCTGTCAACTATGCCAGCAGTCCGCACCAAAAAGAGTAGTGGTACAGTGGGTTCCATCTCACTGTAACATCCAAGGCAACGAGGAGGCAGACAGACTGGCAAAAGAAGGTGCAAGACTACCACAATCAGATACTAGTGTGACATACGAAGAGTCAAAAGGGCTTATTAGAGCTAGATACATGATCAAATGGGAAACAGAACATACTGGCTACACAAAAAAACGATGCCTATTACCAGTTGAACAGAAGAGAGCAGGTCGTGGTCTTCAGACTTTGCACTGGCCACAATAGACTGAGGTACCACCTATTCAATAAATTGAAGATAGGTGGCACTGACGAATGCACGTGCGGTACTGGGAAAATGACCGCCGAACATCTGCTGCAAAACTGCCCGACATACGAGGAACAGAGAAAGCAGATGTGGCCATCACCAGTGGCAACACTAGACAAGCTCTATGGCAGTGTCGACAGCCTCAGGATGACCGCTGCTTTTTTCGAAAAAATAAAGGTTGACGTCTGACAGCGTAAGAAGAAGAAGAAGATATCCTGGTGCAGGTTCTTCTTTGATCTCCATCCAACCATCACCAGTCTTTTGATGCCACTGTCAAGATGTCGGCATGTCTGGAATAGGTTTTTCCCCAAGTCTCTTTAATCGCAAAATTTTGCTCCGCCATTTGATCTAAATCTGTGTTTTCTAGATGGAATATACAGTGCACAAGGGACATGAAAGGAGCCTCCACGTAGACTGTTAACACAAACTCAAATTTGCACAGCAGTTGGGCGTTTCCTTGAAAAAACAACTCATAGTTGGTGAATCTTTTCACCACCGGCAAACCGAACAATTGGTAGATCAAATAAACAACAGACATGCCAGTTAATTTTCATTTTTTTTAAATTATTTGTTGTGTTGGAATAAGAGTTTGATCAAAGTTTATTTAAACATTTCTAGATCCCCATCTTCTTGAGGACTAATCAACATTTCCGACCACCTGACGATATCGCTAAACCTCTGATCATGATTGGTCCTGGAACAGGAGTAGCCCCCTTTATTGGTTTCCTGCAACAGAGAGCTATCAGAAGAAGTCAGCTGACAGGCAGTCAAGTGTTTGGAGATTCATGGTTATTTTATGGATGCAGAAATAAAGACAAAGATTATCTTTTTAGGTTGGAGAATTTTGTGTGTGCATTTTTTAAAAATGTTGATAGTTTAGTTTTAATTAATTTTATTGTATAAAAGAAAAATGTTAATAAGCAGAGTTGCTGTTCCTGTCTTTGAATTTAACCTTCTGCTTTCCAGTTTGCAAAATTACGTCTATTTTCTGTTTCCACATAATTTTTCAGCACATCATGCCCTGGCATGGTTGTTGATTTTGAGAACCTTTAATTTTTTGTATTTGTGTGACTAGAGACATATAGTAATAAAGAACTTGTTGGTGTTATTGTGTGTATGTCAGTTTCTGAGATACAAGATGTGGAGGTGATAGTGGTGAAAAATAGTACGAATATAAAGACTCACCTGGTAGCTGGTCCCTTGATTAGGGAGAAACAAAATTTTGCTGAAAAGCGTGCTATACTACTACTAATGTTTACTATAATGGCCATGTCTGTCACTTCGACTTTAAACATAATTATTGTACAACATAAACAAACTAAATAGATCTAACTCCGAAAATTGTTTTGCAGAAACTTAACGCCACCATTCTCAATAATGGGGGAATCTTCAAATCCAAGTGAAAAATGGAAGAAATCCTTTCCAAAATCTAAAACAAATTAAAAAATCGCCATTGTTTTCATCTAACCATACATGACGAAAGTTGGAACTCTCTACAATGAAAAGAGCAGTATGTTCAGCCATTACTATAGCATTAACCTTGTAGTTTATATACAATAAAGCGATGACCCTAGAGTTGCCGGCATGCAATGCCAGTGGAACGGAGCTAAATCGTTGTAATCTCATGCTGTGGGCCGGAAAAACTTAAGTCACAAAACTAGCAAATGAGATTGGACTGTTCAGGGTAATCACCAACAGCAACCATCGAGCTATGTCGTGTCATCTCTGTCATGTCGTCTGTAATATTTATTTGATTTCATCTTTATTATTTCAAGGGATGAGCTGAACAAGTTACAAACTACTGGAACTCTCACACATTTGTGTGTGACCTTTTCTCGTGATCAACCAGAGGAGGCACCAACCGCAGATGTTGCTGCACAACCCACACGTTATGTTCAGGATTTGTTGCGTTTAATGGCTAATGATATATGTGACCTCTTGACTGAGTCTGAAGCTCTTATCTATGTTTGTGGAGATGCCAAAAATATGGCCAAAGATGTCAGTGATGCATTTGTGAGCATTCTGCAACACGTAAAAGGTGAGGTGACCTTACTTCTTAGCTAGCAGTAAAATTAAAGAGTTTTGTCTTTCCTTTTTTGTGTTCCTTTTTCTCTTACAAAGAAGCAAGGTTAGATGAGTTGGTTTTATTTTATTTGTTATGACATTAAGACACTAGCTTTATATAAGGCAATATTTATCAATCTATACAACTTTTTGTTACAAGTGCTCTTAGTCTAATTGACCAAAACTGGCTGCTTCATAGCACTACTCCATGTCTGTAACTGTTCACTAAACACTGATTTCATACATTGCTACGTAGCAATATGATCTCTTTATTTAACAATATTGTATTTTTTAAACATGTAATGTTTCTGAATCCTATTAATAGTTGAAAAATATTTTTACTTAACCCTTTCTAGTTCTAGATAATTTTGTTGATTTGTGTATTTCATTCTAGGCAAGTCAGGTGAATTTCTGCAATAACTTCCTCATCCCTCAAAGACACAACCAAAGTCGCTTTCTTCTGTGTCCCAGTCATTCCTAATCGAACATGTGTTGAATATCCATGTTTAACCTTTACCATACCAGATTTAAAAATTACATCTCTTTCCTGCAGCAACTTGATTTTCCAGCACGTCTTGCACCGATGTGGTTGTTGATTTTGAGAACCTTTAATCTTTTTTTAAAAATATATTTTGTGTGTGTCTAGAGACATATATTAGTAAAGAACTTATTGGTATTATTGTGTGTATGTTAGTTTCTGAGATAAAGGAAGATGAAAATTGTTTTGGGGTGAACAACGTACTAAAACTACTATTGATGTTTACCATAACGGCTATGTCTGTCACTTCGACTATAAACATAACTATTGTATCTACATAAACAAACTAAATAGATCTACCTCAGAAAAATGAGTTGCAGAAACATTCTCAATAATAGGTGAATCTTAAATTTAAGCGAAAAACAGAACTACTTTAAAAAAAATGTAAAACTAATTTTAAAATCGCCATTGTTTTCTTCTAACTGAACATAATGCAAGTTGGAAAAACAGTATACCAAATTATGGCTCGATTTTATTTCCGGAATTTATTTTTCAATCTTTTGCTTCCATCCAATTTAGTTTTCTAGATTATTGTTTGAATGCCCTACGTTAGAACAGTGATGGTTCTTGTAGCTCATTGTTTGTCTACAGTCCTGCTCTGTCCTCTTATCCTCATGCTTGTCACTCTGCTCAACCCTTGGCTGATTTCAAAGTTCTGCAGTCTGTGCATAAATCTCTTGCAGTGATATCATCTAACAGATTATTGATATCATCCGACACGTCATTGATAGACTCCAACATGTCATTGATATCATCTGACATGTCATTGATATCCTCCAACACGTAATTGATAGACTCCAACATGTCATTGAAATCATCTGACACGTCATTGATAGATTCCAACATGTCATTGATATCATCTGACATGTCATTGATATCATCCGACATGTCATTGATAGACTCCAACAGATCATTGATAGACTCCAACATGTCATTGATATCATCTAACATGTCATTGATAGACTCCAACAGATCATTGATAGACTCCAACATGTCATTGATATCATCCGACACGTCATTGATATCCTCCAACAGATCATTGATAGACTCCAACATGTCATTGATATCATCTGACATGTCATTGATATATTCCAACACGTAATTGATATCCTCCAACACATCATTGATAGACTCCAACACGTCATTGATATCCTCCAACACATCATTGATAGACTCCAACATGTCATTGATATCATCTGACACGTCATTGATAGACTCCAACATGTCATTGATATCATCCGACACGTCATTGATATCCTCCAACAGATCATTGATAGACTCCAACATGTCATTGATATCATCTGACATGTCATTGATAGACTCCAACATGTCATTGATATCATCCGACACGTCATTGATATCCTCCAACAGATCATTGATAGACTCCAACTTGTCATTGATAGACTCCAACATGTCATTGATATCATCCGACATGTCATTGATAGACTCCAACAGGTCCTTGATAGACCCCAACATGTCATTGCTAGATCCCAACATGTCATTGCTAGATCCCAACATGTCATTGCTAGACCACAACATATCATTGATAGACCCCAACATGTTACCCCTATCTATATCCAATATGCCAATAATATGTGCATGTGAAGCCAGGATGTCAGCTTATTCATTACCCATAACTGCAACATGACCAGGACAGTAGATCCATGCCAGCCCCAAGAGGTCTGCCACTTTTACATCTGCTATCAACTCATGCCTATGTACTTCTGATGTAAGATTTGGCAGTTGTACAAAATGACTGCTCTTGTTAGATAGACATCCTAGAGCTGCAGTCACTGCTTTCATCTCCATTCTCACGCTAGAAGTTGTTCTGTATGTCTTGCTCTGCTCAGTAACAAACTGTCCTCTCAATCTTACAGAGAAGCTCTAGCCAGATTTCTATGTTGCAGCGATCCATCAATATGTATGATATCATCACTATCTTGAGTGTTATCATTTATCAGCTTGTTAACCTCGATATCTGCCCTCTAGTTGCATTACCTACTTAGGATTGTGATGATTCTGTGGTTTTCTGTCACCAGTGTAGACCCATCCTTCTATCAACTTTCTCAACTGTAATCAGTTGTCCAAATGTTCTCTCTGCCTGAACCATCCGTGATGCTCCTCACTTGATTTTTAATCCCTTGATGTCTGGGGTGTTATTGTGCAGTGGATGCACCCTGTTTATGGTAACCCACATACAGGTTTTGGCCTGTGCCAGTTTATATCCGGATGTCACAGCATGTACAATATCTTAAAGATCGGGGTACCTCTAGTGCATCCCAGAACCAGTTGCATTATCCGTTCATTCTAGATACATTCTAACTATTCACATTGTAATTTTGATAGTGTGGGGATATCCAGTCCATAATAAAAAACTGACAGTACCTACGGTATAGGATGAAAAGCAGTCACAAATCCAATTTTGCAGCTGTCACAGTCTTAGTGCATCCATGCCTCGCTTGCATCTGGTCGATGTGGTTATACAGGAGGCTTGGGGACGGCGTGGCCAAGTGGTTAAGGGGCACGGCTCACAAGCCGAAGGTGTTGGGTTCGATCCCCATCACAGCACCGGCCGTTACCCCAAGGAAGCAAACCCTTAGAAAATGCAGGAGGAAGCAGATCCTTACATAAAATGCATGCTGAAGTCGGATGCACTGGGCCGACAGGCGCAAAATAAAAACCACAGTGCAACGCACACCGCCTTGGGGATTAGAGAAATAAGGCAAACGAAGAAAGAAAAAAAAATACAAGAGACTATGATCAAAAGTCACTCTGAAATATTTTAACCTGTCACACCTGTCAATGGCACATCCATTGAAGGTAATGCCTAGGTCAGCCTTCGTTATAAAATTGCTCAAGGAACACCACATCATGCAAGCCTTGTTAGGATTGATCTGAGAGCTGGAATCTGCACATCATTGTGATAAACTCTCCTGAATGTCTCTGTCTATCTCATGCCTATCTAAGCCAGTCCTGGATGTCTCTGTCTATCTCATGCCTATCTAAGCCAGTCCTGAATGTCTCTGTCTATCTCATGCCTATCTAAGCCAGTCCTGTATTTTTCTGTCTATCTCATGCCTATCTAAGCCAGTCCTGAATGTCTCTGTCTATCTCATGCCTATCTAAGCCAGTCCTGAATGTCTCTGTCTATCTCATGCCTATCTAAGCCAGTCATGTATGTTTCTGTCTATTTCATGCCTATCTAAGCCAGTCCTGTATGTTTCTGTCTATCTCATGCCTATCTAAGCCAGTCCTGGATGTTTCTGTCTATCTCATGCCTATCTAAGCCAGTCCTGGATGTTTCTGTCTATCTCATGCCTATCTAAGCCAGTCCTGGATGTTTCTGTCTATCTCATGCCTATCTAAGCCAGTCCTGGATGTTTCTGTCTATCTCATGCCTATCTAAGCCAGTCCTGGATGTCATCTGCAAATGTTAGTGTTCACCCTGTTCCTTTGGGTTGGCTGTTGGCCACTTTTATTGTGTAGATGTTGAACAGCACTGCTGAGAGGGGAGAACTTTGGGGCAGTCCTGGACATATTCATATCAGTTCTGCTGTTCAAGATCCAAGGCGGATTGCAACTATCTACATCAGGTCACCTGATATCTAGCTCCCCAGCCATTGGTTGATTCCATACTGCTTCAGACATCATATCAAGGTTCCAAGGTCGACCCAGTTGTATGCATCCTCCAGATTGAGAGTATCCAGCCTGAACTGAATTCCTCATACACATCATATGCAAATGTCCCAATGTCTCTTTCATTGGTCTGTAACTGCCCAGGGTATCAGGTGCAATGTGTTTACAATTTAGATGGACCATTACATTTCTGACACTATCTTCTCAAGCAAGTTGCCATAGACATTCAGTAGAGTGATTATTCAATAGCTACTGAGGAGAATGAAATTCTTGTCAGGTTTAAGAAGTGGGCATATTAACCAATCTGTATAGTGTAGTAATATTGAACTCCTTCACTACATTCCCAATATCTTGGATTGTATTTTGAAAACTTAGCTAATATTATAAATATTATATAGAGAATTGAAATGGTCATAACAAAAAGTATAAGTTTTTTGTGCATTGTAATAAAATTTTTGCACACCAACTTGGGTTGTGCTATTTTCTCTACATCCATTTCCTGATATTTCCTATTGTATCATCAATGGGCTGTGATATTTTCTCTACATACATTTCCTGATATTTCCTATTGTATCATCAATGGGCTGTGATATTTTCTCTACATCCATTTCCTGATATTTCCTATTGTATCATCAATGGGCTGTGATATTTTCTCTACATCCATTTCCTGATATTTCCTATTGTATCATCAATGGGCTGTGATATTTTCTCTACATACATTTCCTGATATTTCCTACTTTCAATTTTCTCCACAGTCCAACAGAATCTCAAGATTAGAAAAGATTGTTGTGTTTTCTATTTTCAGGTCTGTCTGCAGATGAAGCTTACATGTTTATGATGAAGAAACGGATACATAAAACCTATTTTGAGGATGTCTGGGTCTGAAGATCAGTTTCAACATTATAGTGTTTACATCATAGTCTTACCACTAAACAAATCACATGATAATTACATATTTCATAAAATGTATATACACACACGCATGATTCTTTATTTAATCTTAAATTACATAAATATGTTAAAAGAATGAATAACTCAGTTTGGGAACTTTCCGCAGTGACAATAAACTCAGATTGAGTGGCTCCTGATATTATTCAAATGGCTGCTAATGATGGATGTAACATAACATGAACAATCTCTATTTCGTTTAACGGATTGGTAGCTAAATCGTGAACCACATTTTCAGGAGATTTACAAACGTTTGTGTACAAATAAAATTATTTATGAGTGCAAATGTTTCATTTGGATTATCTACGAGTATCATATTTCTGTTGTCAGGACCCAAAGGAATGCTAAGCTCAATATCACTGTAAACCTGGCAGACATGTCATAAGGGTAATCAAAGAAAGTTGCTCTTGGGGCTGATTATCTCATCCTGTAGACATTTTAAGTCGGAAAACTTCAATGAATATAGACACCTCAAGAAGTCTGATGCAACCATCTGAGACAATAGTGCCTCTTCTGCCATGAGGACTTGTCACTATATAGGGTAAGCTGAAGGAATCTGTTCCACAGAACTACCTGTGATCTGCTGAGAAAATCACCAGATTGTGTACCTGGATAGCAAGTACAAGGTATGCCAGCACAGGTGATGGTGAAAATGATCCATTTCAGGATCAAAATTCAGGGATTGATTGTAACATGGTGGACGGGTATTGCAAATACACCACTCAGCACCAGGGAGGTGCTGCTGTTGCCAGGGCACGTTGAGAAAAATACACACTATAGGATATCAAAAGAAGCGCTTATAGAATGAGAAGCGATAATACCCATGGTGAGGATAGCAACCTTCCAGACTGCCAAGAAGGAAGATAAGGGGAAGCATTATCCAGTGTTATGGGCTGACTAATGACAAAGAAGACTCAATAAAATTAGGTTTTCATTTTGCACCCAACTTTAGAATGTCATGTGTAAGGGTGAAGGAAAGAGTTTCACAGGAAGCCTCATTGCTAAAATTGGAAGTGATATCGATTTGGAAGAGATTATGATCAAACATGGCATTGGGACTGAAAATTTATAACTTATGGACATAGGCTTTCAACCAACTGGTGATTGGTGGCAATGTATCTGCATGTCAAGAATCATCCGTTGATTGTGCAAACTACAAGATTGAAAAACCAGATTGACCATATATGTATTAACAAGATGTTCATATCTGCATTGCATGATGTAAAAGTATGTAGGGGTGCAGACATGGCATTGGAAAGTATTAAAATAAGATCACTATAGAACAATACAAAGAGACCATAGACTGATGGATGAACATGCAGGTTTTCCACAAAAGAGGTCATGTGCAGATCAAATAGTTACTCTGCAAATAATGGAACTCTCCGCTGTATATTGGCTTCATGGACTATGACAATGTTTTTGACAGCTTAGACAGAGAGCCACTCTAGAAGTTGCTCGGTCACTATGGAGATTTTATTTGAGCTTAGGAACACAGGATAAGTTTCCTGTATCAGGGCTAATGAAATAAAGGTAGAACCCTTTGTAACACACTTCTGCATACCGTACACAATCCTCAGTTGTTTTCCTAATGAGAAACAATCAAGTAGACAGCTCAGATCAGGAACAGTTGGAGACACTCCATTGCAGATTTATGTTCCAAAGGGAACAATATGGATGGATGTACATTAAGGATCTTCAACCTGTATTGTCCCATGTCATTATGTTGTTCCCCACTTTTAGCAATATTTCAGAATGCAACTCCTTCCCTTCTGAGATTGTCTGACTCAAATAGTACATTACAAATAATGTGCATATATATGTTTTCCCGTATATTACCACATATATGTATTTTCCTTGCATTATTGATATATAGTAGTGTTTACAGATAAAATGACAATAGAAAATGTGGATGGATTTTAACACATGAAAGTTGTTGTTTTTTAAATATTCATAACTGATGACTAAACAGTAGTGTAATAGATGACTGCCTGAGGACCTCTGATGTACAATTCTGTTAATTGTTTGCCACATCATCCAGAACATTATCTCAAGGAGAAACCTTCTTATAGATTTCTTGTTATCACTAGGTGGAACTTCCTGGGTGTCAGAGACACCTTTGCTCCACCTATGTCGAGGTCGACTCCTTGCATGTGGACCGGAGACCTACATGTCATATGATACGCTGCAGGCTGGTCATAACACATCCTGACCAAGTGTCCAAACTGCTTTATGTTTTGACTTCAAAGTAGGCACTAGCTGAGTTTGTCTCCATTATCTGTCTCAACGTGGTGTGGATTCGGTCACAATTTGTCTTTTCAGCTGCATTTCTCACAGCTCTCGATCTTACCCTTATGTCTTTCTACTAAGGACCATAATTGACATTGAGTAGCACATTGATCAGCTTCCACTAAGTTGAAAAGAGCACTCCGGTGTGTTTCAAAATCAGTGCAATTTTATTATAGACCTTCTGAATTCTATGTGCGATCTCTCTGTCCACTCTGCCATCATCAGTGAACACACTAAGCAATTTCTTCTCAGTCCTTGGATGGGATGTCACATGACTTCATGTCCCTCTTGCATACGTCCTTGAATCGCAGTGTGGGACGGCCGATTCTTCTAACTCCAATGGCCAGCTGTCCATAAAGGATATCCTTTGGCAACCTCTCGTCTTCCATGCGATAAACATGTCCCAACCACCGTAGACGTCGCTGCCGTAACATCGAGTACATGATGTGAGTGTTTGCTCTCTGTAAAACAGTATTATGTGACACTCTCTCTTGCCACCCAATCCCTAATATACTATTATGTTGAGCCGCCGTTCCTGTTTAGTGAAAGTGCTCCAAGTCTCACTTCCATAGAGTGCCAAGAACGCAGATCTGATAGATCTGGACCTTGGTGTAGTGTTTGCCCAGACTATCTTCGTCAGGCGGGCCATGACGATACTTGCCCTGCCAAGCCGACTGTCTATCTTCTTCTCTAGCGAAAGAGAGTGTTGCTGATGGCAGACCTCAGATAAGTGAAACTGTTGGCAACCTCCAGAGTGACGCCATCAATCTTTATAGATGGCATAGTGGCAATGCCCTGTGCACAGACCTTTGTCTGTTCCAGAACTATGGTGAGACCAAACTGTTTGCACCCCTTGGCGAATCTGTCTCCCAGTCTCTGCAAGGCCTCCTCACTATTGGTCACCAGAACTGCATCATCAGCAAATATCTCCCTAATGAGCGCCGTCCTCACCTTGGTCCTCGCACGCAATCTGGACAGGTTAAACAGCCACCCATCTGACCTGGTGCGCAGATAGACACCGTCCACAGATGTGTCATAAGCGTAGGATAGAAGCATGGAGAAGAAGATCCCAAAGAGGGTCAGCGCGAGCACACATCCCTGCTCACTCCACTCGTTATGGGAAAAGTGTTTCAAGATGATCCGTCGTACAGAACTGAGCCCTTCATATCAGTGTGAAAAGTGTTTCAAGATGATCCGTCGTATAGAACTGAGCCCTTCATATGAGTGTGAAAAGTGTTTGAAGAAGATCCGTCGTATAGAACCTGAGCCCTTCATATCAGTGTGAAAAGAAATTATCATGCTACGCAGTTGTTGTTTTTTTTTTGGGGGGGGGCAGCCGATCTTCTCGAGGAGTTCGAATAGATCATTCTACTAACCAAGTCGAAGGCCTTGGTGGGGTCTAGAAACATCATAAAGAGCGGCTGGTCTTGTTCTCTGCACTTCTCCTGGATTTGGCGAGAAAACCATATCCGTTGTTTATCTACTTACTGTAAAGCCACACTGGGATTCTGGGTACACCCTGTCCGCGAGCAGTCTCAGCCTGTTTAGTAGCATGCGGGAGTAAACTTTGCCTATAATGCTCAGGCGTGAGGTCCATTTGCAGTCCCTACGGTCACCTTTGTTTTTGTAAATAGTCACAATGATGACGTCACGCATATCTTGGGAGGACTGCACCTTCCTCCCAGCAGAGGCATAGAAGATCAAACATCAGCTGAGCTAGTGCTGATTTCCAGCATTTGATGGCTTCGGATGATATACCATCTTCCCCTGGTGCTTTGCCATTTGAGAGGTAGTTGATAGCCTTATCAAGCTCACCAAGAGTAGTTGGTCTGTCAAGTTCCTCCATAAGGGGCAGGGCCTGTAGCCTGTACAAGGCCTCATCAGTGAGCACTGGATATTTCCCGTCTCTGCATTTAGCTGAATTTTTTCACTGAATTACTTCATTATACTGGTAAAATAACTATGAGCAGCTATACATTCTTCATTAAAAACAATAATCGAGAGAGTCAATGAAATGATAGTAGATGTATATCTGTGTTAGATAGATTATGTTAAAGCGTTTTACAGAATAAAACATATGTAAATCATCCAAATGCTGAAAAGTTTGCATATTGATGGCAAGGATCTCGGGATCATTCAAAATATGTATTGGGAAGAGACTGCGGCTATAAGAGTTAGGGACAGTCTGGGGCTATAAGAGTTAGGGACAGTCTGGGGCTATAAGAGTTGGGGACAGTCTGTGGCTATAAGAGTTGGGGACAGTCTGAGGCTATAAGAGTTGGGGACAGTCTGGGGCTATAAGAGTTGGGGACAGTCTGTGGCTATAAGAGTTGGGGACAGTCTGTGGCTATAAGAGTTGGGGACAGTCTGTGGCTATAAGAGTTGGGGACAGTCTGGGGCAATAAGAGTTGGGGACAGTCTGGGGCTATAAGAGTTGGGGACAGTCTGTGGCTATAAGAGTTGGGGACAGTCTGTGGCTATAAGAGTTGGGGACAGTCTGGGGCTATAAGAGTTGGGGACAGTCTGGGGCTATAAGAGTTGGGGACAGTCTGGGGCTATAAGAGTTGGGGACAGTCTGGGGCTATAAGAGTTGGGGACAGTCTGTGGCTATAAGAGTTGGGGACAGTCTGGGGCTATAAGAGTTGGGGACAGTCTGGGGCTATAAGAGTTGGGGACAGTCTGCGGCTATAAGAGTTGGGGACAGTCTGTGGCTATAAGAGTTGGGGACAGTCTGGGGCTATAAGAGTTGGGGACAGTCTGGGGCTATAAGAGTTGGGGACAGTCTGGGGCTATAAGAGTTGGGGACAGTCTGGGGCTATAAGAGTTGGGGACAGTCTGGGGCTATAAGAGTTGGGGACAGTCTGGGGCTATAAGAGTTGGGGACAGTCTGGGGCTATAAGAGTTGGGGACAGTCTGGGGCTATAAGAGTTGGGGACAGTCTGGGGCTATAAGAGTTGGGGACAGTCTGGGGCTATAAGAGTTGGGGACAGTCTGCGGCTATAAGAGTTGGGGACAGTCTGCGGCTATAAGAGTTGGGGACAGTCTGGGGCTATAAGAGTTGGGGACAGTCTGTGGCCATAAGAGTTGGGGACAGTCTGGGGCTATAAGAGTTGGGGACAGTCTGGGGCTATAAGAGTTGGGGACAGTCTGGGGCTATAAGAGTTGGGGACAGTCTGGGGCTATAAGAGTTGACAATCAATTGGAAGATTATAAACATATAAAATTGGGAGCTAGGCAAGGTTGTGTTCTGTCCCTTACTATACAGCAAGTTTATTTTGAGAGACATACGTACAATGTCAAGAATATCAATTGACGGGCAGAAAATTAACAATCCACGATATGCTGATGATATTAAATTGATAGCCCAGAATTAAACCGACTTGCGAGAAATGGTAAATACGGTAGTTCAACAAAGTGAAAACAAAGGCCTCAGTTTCAATACAAAGAAATCTGAGGTGATGGTAGTGACTAGGAAATAGGTCTCTCCAAAAACGAAAGGAACCGAATTGAGACATTTAACATGTTTAAATGCCGGGGTACATACATACCATCAGATGGAAGATGCAATTGCGAAATGAAATGCAGAATAGCCCAAGCAAAATCAGTCTTCTAGACCATGAAAGGAATATTTTGCAACAAAATCTTGTCGCTGGAACTGAGAAAGTGAGTTCTTGGATGCTACGTGGAACCAGTACTGACATATGTCAGTGAGTCATAGACAATCATGAAGCAAGCGCATAGATTTTTGGAAGCCGCCGAGATGTGGTTTTACAGACGGGAGACCCATTGGTCTCAAGGTAAGATGTCCTCTACGGGTGCCGTAGATCGCGGGTTCGAATCACGGCGGAAACTGGAATTTTTTTACGTGGATCTTCTGGTAAAAAATCCCCTGATCTCTGGGTAGTGAGATCGACTACACGCCCAGTAAAAGTAAAATAATCCTTGGCAGTTGGAAATCGAAAAAAGTAGGCTTAACGGCCGTGCCCTGACAAAATACAAAATTCTTGCTAAATATCCACCCAAAAGTTATTTATACCTCCTTTGGTAGAATGCGCTCGATGGTCTGGGCACGTCGTGGCATCAGCGTCAAGACCAAACTCAAAGTCTACCGTGCAACCATCATTCCAACCCTACTATACGCTTGCGAAAGCTGGACTGTATACTCTGGACATGCAAGGAGGTTAAACCACTTCCACACAGGTTGCCTGAGGCGAATATTCCACATCCGATGGCAAGATCGTGTCACTGACATCGAGGTTCTCTCGAGGGCTAACATGCCCAGCATCCATGCACTGCTAGAAAAAGCACGACTAGGATGGGCCGGACACCTCGTCCGTATGTCAGACGAGCGGCTCCAAAAGAAGCTTCTCTATGGTGAGCTGAGAGAGGGATGGCGCGAGAGAGGGCGCCCAAAGAAACGTTTTAAAGACGGTCTGAAGGACTCACTAAAAAGTTGCCAGATAGACATCGACACCTGGGAATGTCTTGCGAAAAACAGATCTGACTGGAGAAGCGCAGTCAAATCGGGTGTAGCTGCTGGTGAAGATGGCCGTGTTGTGAAAATCCCGAGCAGCGGGAACACCATCCCCTTCTACAAACCTCGTGTGCCCGATATGTAGCAGATGTTTTCGTGCTCGCATTGGCTTGTTCAGCCACATGCGCACCCACACCCAACAGGGAAATCTCTGACAAGGATGATGTCGGCGGTCCTCATCGACAACGATGGACAGCTATTACTATTACCTCCCCCCAGGTGGTTTGTTAAGAGCAGCTATAGATAGCGCCTAACTGGCTGCGGGTCTACTTAGCTCTAGTGTTGAGTCTATTAAACCACCCTCCAAGAAACTAGTTGCATACAGACTCTGTAGAGTCTTCTAAACCAGTATAAAGACGTTAAGTTATGTAAGAAGAATGCTGCGGAACCCATGGACTGCAAGGAAGACTAATGATGAAGTACTCGAAAAGGCACAAAGACAACTCATTGCAAGGATCAAAACAAGGCAGTTATCCTTTATGGGACATGTTATGAGAAGAGGCCGCTTGGAGCACGTTGTGATAACGGGAAAAATAGCAGGAAGAGAGACAGAGGAATGATGAGAGAGAAGATGTTGGACAGCCTGAGAGAATGGCAGGGGCGACAATCAGCAACAGAGTTGGGAAACATGGTGGTGGTAAAACGCAACCCTGTCTGACGTGTGATGAAGGACTGAAAGGTACAAAAATCGGAGTCAAGCTGTAAACTACGACACAGCACATGACTACATCATTCTACTTGGAAAGTCATATTCTAAACTTGGTAGCGGGAATTTGAGAACGAACGAAGATGAAGAAGAAAAGACACCTGACCAATAACTCCTTTTTATTTATTTATTTTGGGGGTGGGATGAAGAGGTTACAATATGTGGGGATGATATGAACATGTTGTTTATTCTAAAGTCCCCTTTCAATAGGGACCTTCCCATGAAAGAAAACTCCGCCTCCCCAGGCTGTCTAACGACTCAGTGGATGGAAGTATATGTAGCTTCAAAAAGTTCCCGGAGTAGTCGACTTGTGTTTGAATGAAACATGATATTATGGAGTATATATATTTATAAGTTGACGAAATGACATGGCAGACGTGATCTTCACATAAACAGAAGTTTGTTTGTGGGTTGTGCTCGTTGCATCGTCGGAGATGAAAATGTCCTTGATTGAACAACGTACAAAAGTCAAATTCTGTGTTTTGCTCGAGAAGTCACCCTCAGAGACACAAACATTGCTTAGTAAAACATATGGTGATACCGCAATAAAGAAATCGCAAGTATTTGAGTGGCACAATCCTCAGACAAAACGTTAGTTCTCTGAGTGGAAATCTCCGTGGACAGAAATTTGATTTGGACAAAAGCAAAGGAAAAGTTATGTTGGAATTTTTGTTTCTCATGAAAGTTGAACAGTTAACAAGGAAATTTACGTCTAAGAAATGCAATCAGAAGAAAACGACCAGAAAAATAGAGAACAAACAGTTGGATTTTCATTTATGCTTCATGCTGCTTGACAATGCGCTAGCACATCGATTCCTACAATGTGATTACCTTGAAACATCTTCCATATTCTCCCGACCTGGATTTTTTCTTGTTCCGTCGACTGAAATCGGCACTGAAAGGACAGCGATTCAAGGATGTTGAGGACGCTATCACAAAGACCAATTCCAATGCGAGAAGACGGCTGAGACAGCCAAAGGTGTCAAAGAATGGGTTCCACGAATGTTTCCAGCAGCTGTATGCACGTTGGCAAAAGTAGGTAGTTTCCGAAGGGAACTACGTTGAAGAAAATGTTGTGTAGATTATTCTAATGAAACTTCTTTATATATCATCTACTAATTCCGGGAACTTTTTGAAGCCACCTCGATTAAGAACAGACTATTACGAAACTGAAATAAAACGAATGTTAACCGGCGGAAGGTGCTGCCGTTAAACCTCTGACCTTTTCGCGTCACTACAAAACCATCCTTGTGTTGGACCAAGTACTAACTGAAACCAACAATTAATATATGTAACATTTAAAAATTGTTGAGCATTTTTATTTTACTTTTTCTTTTTTAAATGAAAGTGGGACAATGAGGACATATTCATTGATTCATGTGAACAATTTAATTAATTAATTAAATAAATGCTGCTGCTGTGTCTAAGCAAAAGTTGAAAAGACAAATCAGTGAATCAGAATCACAAAGCCAAGGTAAACAATTAATGAAATTGAAAGTATACAAATCGTATTTCCTATAAACTCCACTGGATAGGTCTATAATATAACTATATTATCAGTATAATATGAAATCGTAATTAATAAAAATTCGATGAAAATAGTTATTGACTTATTTTATGAATAAATTGTAAAACGCAGCTAAAAACAAAAGTCATTTACTTTAACTTTAAACATATATTATTATTTATTATTATAGACCTAGTGATAGTAGTAGTGATAGTAAAGTGGTCTCGATGTAAGAAGGTGTCCACCTTGGGGGCCGGAGGTCTCTGGTTCGAATCACGGTAGAGACTGGGATTTTTTCACGTAGATTTTCTGGTAAAAATTATCTTGATCTCTGGGTAGTGAGATCGGACTCCCGTGTCCATTGTCGAGAACGTTAAAAATCCATTGGCAGTTAGAAATCGAAAAGAGTAGTCTTAACAGCCGTTGCCCAGACAAAATTCAAGTTAAAAAATGTACTCAAATTATTTTATCTTTCCCCATGCCTAGTACGCAGCAGGAAGTTTAAAATGCTAACTACATATAACTGAAGACTTCGACTACCTGACAACAGACATTAACATGACTGTTTGAAAACCAGGTTTCCAAGTACATATTATTTCCATAAATTTTTTAGAAAATTCACAACCAATGGAGCTCTTTCTTCCTCTTATAACAAATTTTAGATAAATCTGGACAAAGTGCCATTTTTGTAAAAGACTGCTTGAACTATTGATTGAGAGTTAAAAAGAACAAACCATGCGAGAGTCTGTTTACAAATAAGGGTCTACCTATTACCAGTTCTGGAAATTATTGCAAGTAGTTTTTAGCTTAGGGGACGGCGTGGGCTAGTGGTTATGTAATACGGCTCACAATCTGAAGAAGGGGCTGGGTTCGATCTCCATCACATCACCGGCCGTTACCCCGAGGAAGCAAACCCTTGGAAAATGCAGGACGAAGCAGACCCTTACATAAAATGCATACCGAAGTCGGATGGACTGGGCCAACAGGCGCAAAATAAAAACCACAGTGCAATGCACACTGCTTGGGGAATAGAAAAATAAAGCAAATGCAAAAAAAACCCAAAAAAAGAAAAGTTTAGGGGTCTGCAAACTTCTTATACAATGTAGTTGTTTGTATAAATCATGGGTCAGGTAAGGTCAGGCCTCTTTGTCGTCTGCCATGCACCGTTCCGTGGAGGATTGTGTTTGCAATACCATTTGATCTCGATATGTGACCGTACCAAGTGAGTTTCCTTCTTTTGACAGTTGCCAATAGGTCTTCGAAAGGCCCTATTGCTGTTGTAATTCTATCTCGTATTTCCTCATATGTAACTCGATCTTTGTACGTGACGTTTAAAAGTTTTCGGAAACATCTCATCTCCAAGGCCTGTATCCTTCGTTGAAGGTCATCTGTAACTATCCATGTCTCACACGCATAGAGGAATATTGACAGGACCAGTGTACGCATTAATATGATTTTCGTGCGTAGTGCTAACCGTTTATTTTGCCAGATTTTGTTAAGCCGTGCAAGCGCCGCTATTTTCTGTGCTATTCTGGCCAACACTTCACATTTTGATCCTTCATCACTGACAATCGACCCAAGATATTTAAAACGGTCAACCACTTCGAGTTCCTGACCATTAGCTTTTATCCTGCCGTTGAAGCCTGTAGTGTTGTTGGTCATTAATTTTGTCTTTCCAGCGTTTACCTCCATACCATAGTCAAGAGCTGTTTCATCGAGCCTTCTGACCCATTCCTGGAGTTCTGCTTCTGAACCCGCCAACCCGTCAATATCATCTTCAAAACAAAGGTTGGTAATCGTTCGGCCCCCTATCTTGACAGTACCAAGTGCCTCACTCATAATTCCTTCAAGGAATATATTGAAAAGAGTTGGAGAGAGTGTACAACCCTGTCTCACACCAACTGATGTGCGAAACCAGTCTCCTCGCCTCCCATTCACAAGAACTGCACTTGTTATACATGTGTTCAAGGACCGTTATAATATTTCTGTTGATATTATACATCCTCATGGTTGCCCAAAGCGCTTTATGCCATACCCTATCAAACGCCTTCTTAAAATCCACAAACACATGATACAGTGTTTGCTGCTGTTCTAGATATTTCTCGCTTAGCAGCCTTAAATTAAATATCTGTTCTGTAGTGCTTCTTCCCTGTCTGACCCTGCTTGCTCCTCGGCAATGATGTTCTCTGCTTGGGGTTTCAATCGGTCGAGGATTAATTTAAGCATGACCTTGCTAGGGTGGCTAATGAGGCTTATTGTTCTGTAATTTTGGCACAGCTTTAGGTTTCCAGACTTATGTAATGGCATAACTATTGATTTCGTCCATAAGTCTGACCAGTTTCCTGTCGCCCATATTTTGTTGCAGATGTGTGTCAGGCCTTCCACCACTACCTCTCCACCTGCTTGTAAGAGCTCTGCTGGTATATTGTCCACGCCGGACGCCTTCCCTCTTCTCAATGTCTTTACCGCTGCAATTACCTCTTCCTTCGTTATCAGTTGGTTATCCTCTATATTTGTTTGTGTTGGGGGGATTGTTTTCTCAGGTTCGTTTCTCCCTTCATAGTTATATAGCTCGGAACAGTACTTTATTCATTGTGCCAGTACGTCATTTTCCTCAATAAGGCACTTACCGCTTTTATCATGGATCATAAGGTTCCTGCTTTGTTTTGGTGTTACCAGTTCTTTGACAATCTTGTATGCTCCTTTAGCATCATTTCTGTTTAGTCTCTCTTCGATGTTTGTGCATTGCTCGTATATCCATGCTTCTTTCGCCTCTCTCATCTTTTGTTGTATGGCTTTCTTGACCTCTTTATAACTGCCGACCTCCTCCGGTGGGTGATTGTGTTTTTTCAGTGACCTTCTTTTATCACAAAGGTCTAGAATGTCTTTGGTCACCCATGGCTTCTTTTTTTGTTTGGTGGCATCTCAGGATCTCTGTTGCAGTATCTATGAGAGCTGCGTTAAGAGACTCTGTAACTGTATCTGTATCCAGTCCCTCTCTGAGAGCCAACAGTGGTGCAAATCTCCCTCCCACCCTTGCTTGGAACACTTCAGTTATTTTTGGGTCCATTAGTTTGTCCAGGTCAAACTTTAGCCTGGTCACATCCTTCTTTACGACTCCCTTCAATCGCAGACGCATGGTCATCATAACCAGATCGTGGTCGCTTCCTATATCAGCTCCGGGGAAACTTCTCGTTTTGTCGGTGTTGATGCTCGATTGGAACCTCCTCTGGACCAGTATATAGTCAATCTGGCTGTGCACTTGGGTTATGCGTCTCGATGGCTTGTTTAACCCAAACGTATTTGCCACCAACAGCTGCAAATTCTAGGGGTCATTGGTTTCTTTATTTCCATACCATGGACCTACATAAAAATGACTCACAGAATTGACATCATTGCATCTGGGTGTACCATATGTTCACCATTCCCTTTTATTGCTGGAAGTGCAGACAGCGGAGCACGCACTCTGTAGTTCCTGAGGGAGCTCAAAAGTTGTCTCCCCTGAGAGAAGGGATCATACCATGAAAATACCCATGATATGCCTGGTCACAGATAACTCAACTCGACGAGATTCAAACCTGCTATGTTGAGTTTGTAAGCCACTCTCACAACCCCTTAGCCAAATGCTCATGGATTTTAATTGACAGAGGATGATGGCTATAACAGCAGGCTTTTGATCAGGTAGACACAGGTTCAAAGCTCCATTAAAACCCTATACGTTTTCTATTGGAGGAAAAACCTAGCCTTGTACTTTGTGTGGCGACTGCAGGGACAAGTGGTCTTCATTCTTTGACCCTATAAATTCTCCTGGCAGATGCAGTGATGGGAATGAACGTTGTACCGAAAGTTAAATAAAATATTAACCAGCAATGAACGTAGCATTTACCCAGTTGAAAAGAATAAACCCACTGCAATCTTCTAAGCAGGTCATGAAAGATAACTAAAGAGGGTGGTACATGTAAAACAATTGCTATTTAAATGCTTGAATACATGCTTCTTGGAAAGAATTCATCTGTAGCTGGGGCACTATGGTTTGCTTGAAGCGAGAAGATGAATACAATAGAAAATGACGAGACATAATTTAAGTCATAGATGAAATTCATAAAGCAATGATGAAACATGTGATGAATGCCTGGACCTTTTACATTGCAGTTTCCATTGTTCCCTACGTTACAGAGCTATATAGTACAGTAGGATGGACTTGACACTGGAGTTAAAGATTGGTATTTTTGTAGTCCGCTAACTAAGCTAAATGAATATCATAATATGAAACTAAAAAAGTATTTAGAAGAAAAGAAGTTAAATAAGCAATACGTTAATTGGAGCGTCTGATTTGTGTGGTGGTACAGCACTAGCTATTCACTGTGAAAGTAAGGGGTTCAATCCCGGCAACTGTCGCTCTTTAGTAAACCCAGCTGTAAATGGGAACCTGACTTACGACTATTGAAAGAAAAGGCAGTGAGGAAGAGAACTGGCCACCCCACCTGACATAAGCTGAGACTTAGTATACTGAAACCTCTAACACTTGATTCCTGGCCAGTGTTTAAGTCTGCTGAAGGACACCCTTTAACCTTTTTTACCTAAGTTAATTTAAACCCTGCCTCTTCAAACTCAAGTGGAGTTATCTTGACTGGTGGTTTGGATATATCTGCAGAATAACTGAAGACCAACTACTAGGTCAATCATGGGAATCCAAAAGCCAGGGATCACAGTCCACCAGGATGACCTCAAGTCCACTGGGGTGACAACATAGGACAGTCTTGAAAATACCAAAGACTAGACTGTTACCAGGCCAAGAGGAAAACAGCAAATGGAACAGTCTTATATTCTCTCTGGTAAACCTCTACACCCTAGGGTAGAAGAACAATAAGTTAACAAAGCTCTTCTAATTGCAGAAACTAATGAATGACTTGGAATGTAAACATGAATCAATCAAAACCCTTCAGTTCCATGTTCAAAACAACAACCTCCAAGCATATCTGTTCTTTGATATGCTCTCACAACTGTCCTGCATCCTTCAAATTTGTTGTATGTTTTCTTCTCTAATTGTGTTTTGGTTTGCCTCTATTCCTCTTACCCTTTGGATTACAGAACTATGGTGGTCTTGCAATGTCTTCAGTTTCTTTTCACAAAGTACGTCATATCTAGTGCCATCTTCTCTTTATGTGGCTTTCATGTTGGTGACCTTATCGTACAAGTTTAGACCAATTATCCTGCGTAGGCATTTGTTTATGAATGTTTGAATGTTTTGTTAATGCCATTGTTGTCCTCCAAAATTCAGAGCCATAAAATGGTACAGATTTTACATTGGAGTTGAACATTTTAATATTTATGTTGAACATGATTTCGTTGGAGTTCCACAATCTGTTTTAATGTGATGATAGCCCTTCTCACTATCTGTATTATTAATCAGATGTTTTTTTCTGTACTCCATGCCTTGTCTACTCCCTAAATAGATGAGTCCACTTCTTAGAGTAGGGTTTGTCCCAAAATTATGTGAATATTGTCAGCTGTATTTATTCTGAGAATCTTAGCTTTCTCTACATGAACAAAACACAGTTCCTAATATAAATGACATGAGGTCCCAATCTTTATAAGGTTTTCTAAAATATATAAAGCATTTGTGAGGAAGACTAATCTTAACATTGAGCCTTTTTTGTATCTTTAAAAGTGTTTTTAGATTTCAAGTGTGAGGTAGACAAGAGACATGCAAGTAGATGTGATCTTACCTGCTGCTGGGACCAGCGAACGAATGAATCTACCTGTCGCTAAACAGTTTCAAAAGATTTTGGGAAGGCATGTTCTTGCATATACAGTGGATTGCTTTCACAGGTACATATAACTGTACTAACATGATTCAAACTGTGCCATGTAGTTCCTCCTCTCCTTTTTGTACTGGGGTAGAAAAAACAAGTTCACTTTTTTGGTGCATTGCTTTCCCTAAGTCAGATCATGTACTGTACTCATTGCCAGCTGGGTAGATGAGCATGTTGAGACCAGAGACTGAACTCAGGCCCTTTTCTGTGAGAGATAATTACACTCCATCATGGGCTTTTTCCGTCTTGTCAGACGATAGTGCTTTAAAAAAATGGTATTCAACTACAGTCCATGACGGTAACGAATGAGACTAATCCAGGCAGAGAAGTTTCTAAGTGTCTTCCACAGGGTGTGCAAGGAAAGTCAGGACCGTTTGCGGCATCGCATGGTGTGGGGTGTCTTCTCAAACGCTGAGTCTCTAGCTTATCAGTACCTCCTTTGTCTGTATTCCGTGCTTAATCCTGCCCCTCCATGTAACACGATCCATGGCGTCCTTTTCCCATAGTTCCCATGATTCATATCCCGCTTGCATACATCCTTCTACCGAAGCAGTGGCTGGCCCCGAGACCTTTTTCCCAACTGTAATTCCCCATAGAGAAGATGTTTTGGTATTCTGCCACCTTCCATTCTTCGAGTGTGTCCCAGCCAGCGGAGCCTTCGAAGACTAAGCATGGAAAATATTGTGAGAGTACCTGTTCTCTCCAACACCTCTGCTCTCTGCTGTAGTGATCTTATCTTGCCACCAAACACCCAGGATTCTGCGCAGGCACCTCATGTGATAGCTGTTTAGCTGCCTTTCCTGGTGCATGTAGGTAGACCATGCCTTACTGCCATAAAGAAGGGTGCCGAGGACACAGGCCTGGTAAACAAGTGTTTTTGTTTTAACAGTGAGCTTCTTGTTCTCCCAGACCCTTTTTGTTAATCTGCTCATTGTTGTTGCTGCCTTGCTCATCCTGATATTGATCTCTTGGTCCAGGGATAGTTTATTATTGACTGAGAATCCCAAGTACATAAAATGATTTACTACATCGAGAACCTCGTCGTCAATGGAGATTACTGGTGGCTTGTTTGCTCCTGAACCATACTTTGTGTTTTCGTTTTGTTGATTGTTAACCTGCACTCACAGCAGACATCCGAAAATGCAGATAGTAAGCTTTGCAGTTCCTTCTCTGAGTGAGTCCTAATTGGGCATTATCAGCAAAGAGCAGTTATCTCATCAGCACCCTGTTTATTTTGGTCTTGGCTTTCAGCCTTTGGAAATTGTATAGGCCACCGTCTGTGCGAGAATGAATGAAGATACCACCTTCTTGGTCATGAAATACATGCCTAAAAAGAAGTGAGAAATATATTCCAAACAGGGTTGGAGCAAGTACACAGCCTTGTTTTACTCAGCACTTGATTGCAAACTCCTCTGAGGACGCACCATCAAAGTTGATGGTGCCTTTCATGTCAGTGTAGAACGACTCGATAATGCTCAGAAGAATCAGTGGGCAACCAATCCTCTCGAGCGCTCTGAATAGACCGTCACGACTGACCAAGTCAAATGCCTCCGTGAGATCTATGAAGGCAATATACAATGGTTGCTTTTGTTCACTGCATTTCTCTTGAAACTGTCGTAACAAGAATATCATATCTTGGGTAGACCTATTCCCACGAAAACTGCACTGTTACTCTGGGTAAACCTGGTCTCCTAGGATCTGGAGTCTGTGCAGAACAATTCTGGCAAGTATATTCTCAACGGTACACAGAAGCGAAATTCCCATTTAGTTGTTGCAGTCACTCCGGTCCCCCTTGTTCTTGTACAAGGTTACAATGGTTGAATATTCGAAATCCTGCTGGACCTGTCCTTCATGTCAGCATAATATTATCAACTGTGTATCTGTGAAGCAAGTATGTCCTTTCCACTCTTAATGATCTCTATTGGGCTATTGGGATTCCATCTTTTCCTGGAGCCTTGGCAGAAGCAAGGTCAGCAATAGCACAGCTAACTTCTGCCAGGGTTGACAGTGAATCCAGATGGTCCAGAGTTGGCATGGCATTCATCTTTTGTTAGCTCTGTCTCGCTTAAGTAGAGTTCAAGTAAGTGCTCTACCCATCTGTCTATTTCCTCTTATCAGTGATGATCTCCCCAGATAAAGCTTTTGGCGGCGCACTCTTTTTCACTGTTGGGCCGATGGCTTTCTTTATCATTTCATACATGCCTCTAATGTTACCATTATTGAAGGTATAAGTGTATCCAATAGTCATTTGGACATTGTCTAGCTGTCCTTTGCATTTCTTTTTTTGCTTGTTTCAATACATTGAGAGTGTTTCGTGTTGTTTTGTCTTTGTTTCTTAGTAGTGCTGCATTTTTCCTGTCAATCAAAGGCTGCAGTATCCGACTATTTGCCTCAAACCAGTCTTGATTCCTGTGTTCTCTAATGCCATAAGCTGTTACAGCTGCTTTGAGGATAGCTTCTTTGATTACATCCCACCTTTCACTAGCTGTACAGTCTCCTGATGTGTTAATAAGAACATCTGCAAGATGCTGTTGGAACTTGAAACACTTTTCTGGATCCTTGGTGTTGACTAAATTTATCCCCAAAATGATACTCCATCGTCGTAAATGAGACTAATAAGGTGGTGCTTGATATTGGTAACATCATCAAGCAACACAAATTGTGTTCCCAATTTTTCAGACTAGATCCTTGGTTAGTGACTGACCAAACGATCGGTAACCATCACACCTGATGGCATCTTTAAAGGCAGCTACACACTTCCTCCACTTCACCTGGTCTGCAGCCATTCTCTTTAAGGTGTATCAGTTCTGATTCATAATATCCATGTGTTCTTTGTCAAGGTGTCTTAGATTGGCCTCTACTCCACTTTCCCTCTGAGGTCCTTACCATGGGGGTTCTGGTGATGTATCAGGTTCTCTTCTTAAGACATGTCTAATTCAGTTCCAGCGTCGACCGGTTATCATGGTGTGCATGACTGCTCTGGGCAAGTAGTTCTCGGTTAATGATGGTATTCGGCCAGAAAATTATATGAATCGTTTTTAGACAGGCTGTGTGAAAAGATGACAATTTTTGCATTTCCTTTTATGTAACTCGCCAGCACTATGCAACACACAGAAGAGCAAAAAGTGTGTAGCTCTTGCAAATGAGGTGTGATGAAAAAGCATTCAGATTGACATCAAAATTCC
This sequence comes from Ariolimax columbianus, assembly GCA_036924085.1. NCBI lineage: Eukaryota > Metazoa > Mollusca > Gastropoda > Stylommatophora > Arionidae > Ariolimax > Ariolimax columbianus. Next base: position 157,049,856 of record JAVGWX010000002.1, on the reverse strand, counting down.
GGAACCTCTGGATATCGCCAGATGTTGCTTGGCATATGTTGTCCTCTGAAACTAATGTTCACATTGCAGGAGTCATGCCTGCCTTGCTCATCTGGTTTGTTTGCAGTAGTGCTTCAACTATACATGTGTGAACCACATTCGCGCATAGTTTCCCCATACTTCTACTGGAGCGAAAAGAATTGTTAATGATGATGTTGGCAATAAGTGACATTGTATGTTTGAAAAAATCTCCAATCAAGTGTCATCATCATAACCAGGATCAAGATGCTGAGCAGTGCATAGGCTTCAGCGGTCAGCGACCCATAGATGACTGCTAGCATCAATGTCAGCAAACCAGAGCTGCCAAGACACTTCTACACCTCCACATGATGATTCTGGATAACAGGCTGCATCAGGGCAGACTGGCTAAGGAGAAGGGATTGAAGAGGGAAGGTTAACCCGGTACCAAAAAATGACTGCTGAAGTCAGATGTATCGGACCAAAAGGTGCAAATATCACAGTCAAGATGTAAACTAAAACACAACGTTCCATTATTTTCAGGTCTTGGTAGTGGGAGATTGAGAACAAACGAAGAAGTAGAGGATCCTCCTAACCTTGCTTGGAAATGATGTTGTTCATAGCTACTCATCCTGAGTTGAGTTAGCTCTTAACAACGTTTCTATGGTAGTGGATTATAGTGGTTCTTCTTACATCAAGAGAGATACTTGACAAGATGGATTTGGTTCATCCTGACTGTAGTGCAATGCGAGTCTCCACAGTAACTATGGATGATTTGAGTGTCGATCCCCACTTTGTTGGCCAGACTGCTGTGACACAGTCTGTTTCCAGGATCACATTCGAGGGCATGGTGTGAAGTCTTGGTCAGTATGTTCCACCTGACCCTGATTACTCTTCTCTCCTACCTTTAACACTTCACCAACAACGGCAGTGTTTTCTGTGTAAAAACATATTTACCTTTTATTCTTAACTTATAAATGTCAAATTATATACCTCCTTTCAGCATAACCAGTTCACTTTTTCTCTCTAATGTGAAGTAGAGACCACCAAAGATGGCCTATTTCCAAAAATTTGTAATCATTCACCTTTTTGCGTCATTGTGGAGTTTGAATTGCATCTGATTCATTTACAGGAAACCTGTATCAGAATTTTTGCAGTGGTTGATTATAAAGCAATGTTTTTTTATATAATGTTTCTGCCAGCTCAAAGCACACCCTTCTTTAGTCACCTTTTGCAACATGCTGGGAAGGTGGCAGTTTTTCTGTTCTCTTCGTCCTGGGTACTACTCTGGTAATTATTTTTGTTTAGCATACTGAAATGTCTTTATCCATTTTCATTTAAATTGTTTAGATTTGTTAGTTAGTCTTTTAGTTGTTGTTTTGTTTCCCTAATGAAGATCTGTTAGTCAAAATACTGGTTGTCATTTTGGTTTTGTGTCCACATCAAACTGATCCATGCTTGTTTCTCTCATTATTGACATTTAGGTTTGGCAGCAGCTCTCTCTCTGGTGTTGAGAGTATTCTTGCTGTTCTGTTCACAATAATGTAAATAATATGGTGCTTACTTGCTGATTGGTTCAATATTTTTATTTTAGGTTGTCATGGGTGCGCCATATAATTGTTGTTGTGAGTGCAGATCAAACAGAGTTTACCAGAGAACTGATGAGAAGTTATTGCTTTATTCGGGTGATTGTATGTGCTGGAAGTCACACAAGACACAGGTCCATATTCTGTGGATTACAGGCACTGAAATCTGGTATGAGAGTATAGAAATACTTCTTTGCTTTTCTTTCTTTTACTTTACTGCTTTTGAATTTTTGCAAAAGGAGCTTGAGTATACTTTTGACCTTAACACCACTCACCATACATGTTAATTTGTACCCGATAAAATTCTGTACACCAGACCCCTGTAAATCATACAAAAATTGGAACAACTGGACTTTAGACAGGGCATGCCTGTGTATGCTGTTTTTTTTAGGAAAGGAGACTGGCCGGGGTTAGTGTGACAAGTTTAGGGATTCCAGGGTCAGCGATCTTGACAGGATCAAAAGAATGATCCAAAAGCTAATTGTAACTTGGTAGGAAGCAAGGAGATGGGTAAGAAACAAAGACTAATTCAAGGTTCAGACAGAAGTTAAATGTATCGACCATTTCGGGTAGGTATCGTATAGGGCTTTCATTATTTTTCAAACTATTTATCAGGACAGAAACTAGTAGCTTGTTCTTTTTTATTTTTTACTGCAAAGTGTTTTTTGCACATGTGCAGTGTACACAGGACCTCTGAGTTTATTATGTTTTCAATAGGACTAGGCACTTGATCTCAAATCTCTTGAGACAAGAGGTAATTTTAAACTAGCAGATTTCGAACATCCACTGTTTGATGCTTTTGTTCATTTCTTGAGAGGCTAAAAAATAAATGATCAGTTGATTTATATTGAAAAATGGATGTGCTTTCAGGAAAATATAAATTGATTGTTATTAGTGATGAATAATAGACATTACAAAAATATGAAACATAGAAAATGTGCTTTTCTTAAAATATTTGCAGCATTTTTACAAATTTTTCTCACATGTATTGTGTTTGACTTGTCTTTTCTACAACTATTAAGGGCTTAAAGAAAATGTCAAAAGACTAGTATACTCATGGGTCAATTTAAAAACTAAAATAATTTGCATTTTCGACTCAGATAAAAATTTTTTTGAAAATTACAGTGTCGCAAGAGCATTGATGTTAGATTTAAAATAATTTTCTTTATCACTGCTGGGATTTCTGTTGTTATTAAGCACACTTTTTATATCCTGTAGCGATCCAATGTGAATGGCACAAGCCAGGTTTTTCACAGAAAAGACAACATTTGAAAATATTCCTTGTTTGCTATTTACAAGTCATGTTGTATGCTTTTAAGTACCTTCTCATACTTTTTGATGTGCTCATATATCTTTTTGATGTGTTCATATATCTTTTTTTATGTATTCATCTCTTCCTCCATGATATGTTAGCTCATATTTGTATTGTCTGCTGTCCCTGATGAAGGCCTTTAGGTTGTAATGTAGGTTTCGTTCTTATTTCATCTTAAAGTGGTATCTGCACCATATTGTATATATCTTTTTGCATTGAACTTTTCTGACAAAATTGCTAACATTGATTGTTTCATCCCAAATTGGTTGTTATGGTAGAGACTCTAGGGGGTTATGACTGTGTATTCTAATATATATCCTTACGCACTCCAATATATTTTTGAAAAATATTTGACCTAATTAATTTTCTTAATTAGTCGCTGTGGTAGTCGTCTTTCAAAATTTGTAACTTTTATATTTGTTTGTCAATAAATATGATTTTCTGGCGTGTAGATACACAATAGCATAACGAACATGTGGGTGTTATTGTTTTTGTTGTATGTTTGTTAGTTTTTGAGATTTAAAAAGATGAAGTTGAAAATTTATGAAAATCTCGGAAAAAATTTGGACTCGACCACTAGGCCTAGTCGCTTCGATAGAAAACCATGGAAACCACAACAACGTATCGATACTGTGTTTACAATATCTACACAACTGTTAGTTTCCAATTCAAACGTAGTTCTTTCATTTAAACAAACAAAATAAACAGATCTACGCGATAAAAATCTTTCTCAACAACCTACTTCCCCTTTCGCAAAAAGTCGGCTTGCTCCAAACGGCGTATACAAAATTAAAACTGTTCAAAAGCCATTTGTAATCGCACATACGATACTTTAACCGGCAAAATATCGTGTATATATGGAGGGCGTAGTCAGCAGTAAAAAATGGCTGTCAGGAGTGACTCCGTTCAAAAAAAAAAATTTTTTTCCGCACACCGTTTTTGTAGGCCGAGCTGGTTCAAAGGGATCGGACATTGGAGTGCTACAGGATATATATATAATCCTGCAAAATTTTTAAAACATGGAAGTTAAATTTTGTGCTAAATTCTTGCTGTTGAAGTTATGGATGTGGGTACTTTTGGGAGTGTTAGAGTATAGGGGTATGGAAAAGTTGTGGGTACTTCTGCGTGCATTTGGATGTAAAGGGTTAAGGAGCGCTAGAGAAGAATTGTAGATGAGGAAGTCAGAGCAAACAGCACCTACTAAACTGACAAAAGTCACCCAATATAGAAGACGACCTTAGTGGTACTACAAATGGAAAGACTAGGACCACTGATCTTACAAGCATTTTGTAAAGGTGACTAAAGGGTTGTGGAACCTATCTATTAAATTCTACCTTTTTCATTTTGTTTTTGTTATTCTTTGTGTTTTACAGCCATGCAATGGAATGGATTTACATTGTCGCTGAAGAGTTATTTTTGTGTTGGACTTAATTTATTTTGATTTCTATAAGTTCCCCAATGCAACGAAAGCTCTTCTCACCTTTTGTATTCTTATTTTCATATCTTTATCTGTACTTCCTATATTGCTGCTATGATATATGAATGATTGCACATCTTGTAGGAGTGCATCAGTGTGACTCCATTTGAAAAAACTCAAGAAAAGTTCATTATGCTACAGCTTGTTTTTGCGTATTGTAGTTAATGTG